>SJYT01018781.1:334249-359957 GCA_006410635.1 Cephalophus harveyi
TTCAAAAGCATCAATTCTTCGGCGATCAGCCTTCTTCACAGTCCAACTCTCACATCCATACATGACCACAGGAAAAACCATAACCTTGACTAGACGGACCTTAGTCGGCAAAGTAATGTCTCTGCTTTTGAAAATGCTATCTAGGTTGGACATAACTTTTCTTCCAAGGAGTAAGCGTCTTCTAATTTCATGGCTGCAGTCACCATCAGCAGTGATTTTGGAGCCCAAAAAAATAAAGTCTGACACTGTTTCCACTGCTTCCCCATCTATTTCCCATGAAGTGATGGGACCAGATGCCATGATCTTCGTTTTCTGAATGTTGAGCTTTAAGCCAACTTTTTCACTCTCCTCTTAGAGAAAGGAAATGTCTTAAAACTCACAGTGCGACAAGGCCCCTCACCCACAACATACATTTTGAGATAACAGTGGCACAAGATAGTCATCCTGGGTCGTAAAACAATTGACATGAATCTTGGAGAAAGGCAGGTTTCCAGGCAAATACATATAACACTATTTACAACAGCTAGAACATGGAAGCAATCTAGATGGCCATCGACAGATGAATGGATAAAGAAGTTGTGGCACACATACACAATGGAATATTACTCAGCCATAAAAAGGAATGCATTTGAGTCGGTTCTAACGAGGTAGAACCTAGAACGTATTTTACAGAGTGAAGTAAGTCAGAAAGAGAAAGGTAAATACTGCATTCTAACGCACATATATGGAATCTAGAAAAATGGTACTGAAGAATTTATTTACAGGGCAACAATGGAGAAACAGACATACAGAATAGACTTATGGACATGTGAGGGGAGGAGAGGGTGAGATGTATGGAAAGAGTAACATGGAAACATATTACCATATGTAAAATAAATAGTCAATGGGAATTTGCTGTATGGCTCAGGAAACTCAAACAGGGCCTCTGTGTCAACCTAGAGGGGTGGGATGGGGAGGGAGATGGGAGGGAGGTTCAAAAGGGAGGGGAGATACCTATAGGTAATTCATGTTAAGGTTTGACAGAAAACAGCCAATTTCTGTAAAGCAATTATCCTTCAATAAAAAATAATTTTAAAAACATACATAGCTTCATTAACACAGATTAGGAGAACAACTGTATGGGTAAAACATACTGGTTCATTGAGCCATTATCGGCTCTAAGTCATAGGTGGAACTGACCTGAAGAAAGAGTTTAAGGTAAATACATAGTTCATTAACATAGCTTAAGAAAAACATTCCCATAAGAAAAACAGCACTGGTTAGCTCAAGGTTTGAGAAAAGTTAAGTTCACCCCACTCCAGTACTCTTGCCTGGAAAATCCCATAGATGGAGGAGCCTGGTGGGCTGCAGTCCATGAGGTCGCTGAGGGTCAGACACGACTGAGCGACTTCACTTTCACTTTTCACTTTCATGCATTGGAGAAGGAAATGGCAACCCACCCCAGTGTTCTTGCTTGGAAAATCCCAGGGATGGGGGAGCCTGGTGGGCTGCCGTCTATGGGGTCGCACAGAGTCGGACACGACTGAAGCGACTTAGCAGCAGCAGCAGCAGGTGGAACCAGGTGTCATCATGGCAACACAGAATTTTAAAAGAAGCCTCCTTTTAATTCTGTATACAGAAGGGAGAAAATCTGACACTTGTAGTTTGTTTCCTCCTGCTGCTTAAGACAGGGATAGAAAACGTCTGACACTTGCGCCTATCTCCTCCGTTTGGGGACGCCTAGCCTTCCTGCCAGTTCCTCTCTCAGTTACCTCTGAGCAAGGAGGAAAGAGGAAAGGACCCAGGAGGAACACACAGGGATTATAAAGAAATAATAGGGTGTTTTCTTAAACTAGGTGATGGACACACACTGTATCTTCTTCCTATCTTATAAATATTTTATAAACACAGTTTTCTTTTGTAGGTATGTGTGTGTGTGCGCTCAGTCGTGTCCAATCCTTTGTGACCTAATGAACTGTAGCCTGCCAGGCTCCTCAGTCCATGGAATTTTCCAGGCAAGAATACTGGAGCAGATTGCCATTTCCTCCTCCAAGGGATCTTCCCGACCCAGTCGTTCAATGTCTAACAAAATTAGCCGCTAAGACAGTAGATTAAAGGTGAAAAATGAGATGTATGGAAAGAGTAACATGGAAACATATTACCATATGTAAAATAAATAGTCAATGGGAATTTGCTGTATGGCTCAGGAAACTCAAACAGGGCCTCTGTGTCAACCTAGAGGGGTGGGATGGGGAGGGAGATGGGAGGGAGGTTCAAAAGGGAGGGGAGATACCTATAGGTAATTCATGTTAAGGTTTGACAGAAAACAGCCAATTTCTGTAAAGCAATTATCCTTCAATAAAAAATAATTTTAAAAACATACATAGCTTCATTAACACAGATTAGGAGAACAACTGTATGGGTAAAACATACTGGTTCATTGAGCCATTATCGGCTCTAAGTCATAGGTGGAACTGACCTGAAGAAAGAGTTTAAGGTAAATACATAGTTCATTAACATAGCTTAAGAAAAACATTCCCATAAGAAAAACAGCACTGGTTAGCTCAAGGTTTGAGAAAAGTTAAGTTCACCCCACTCCAGTACTCTTGCCTGGAAAATCCCATAGATGGAGGAGCCTGGTGGGCTGCAGTCCATGAGGTCGCTGAGGGTCAGACACGACTGAGCGACTTCACTTTCACTTTTCACTTTCATGCATTGGAGAAGGAAATGGCAACCCACCCCAGTGTTCTTGCTTGGAAAATCCCAGGGATGGGGGAGCCTGGTGGGCTGCCGTCTATGGGGTCGCACAGAGTCGGACACGACTGAAGCGACTTAGCAGCAGCAGCAGCAGGTGGAACCAGGTGTCATCATGGCAACACAGAATTTTAAAAGAAGCCTCCTTTTAATTCTGTATACAGAAGGGAGAAAATCTGACACTTGTAGTTTGTTTCCTCCTGCTGCTTAAGACAGGGATAGAAAACGTCTGACACTTGCGCCTATCTCCTCCGTTTGGGGACGCCTAGCCTTCCTGCCAGTTCCTCTCTCAGTTACCTCTGAGCAAGGAGGAAAGAGGAAAGGACCCAGGAGGAACACACAGGGATTATAAAGAAATAATAGGGTGTTTTCTTAAACTAGGTGATGGACACACACTGTATCTTCTTCCTATCTTATAAATATTTTATAAACACAGTTTTCTTTTGTAGGTATGTGTGTGTGTGCGCTCAGTCGTGTCCAATCCTTTGTGACCTAATGAACTGTAGCCTGCCAGGCTCCTCAGTCCATGGAATTTTCCAGGCAAGAATACTGGAGCAGATTGCCATTTCCTCCTCCAAGGGATCTTCCCGACCCAGTCGTTCAATGTCTAACAAAATTAGCCGCTAAGACAGTAGATTAAAGGTGAAAAACTCCACATGATTTTATCAAGATGCTGAAAAGGCATTTGACAACCGGGGACACGGACGGCGGGCGCACAGCCCACATTTCAGCCTGTGTAACTGGCGCCCCCTGGTGCTCAGCTCAGACAAGACTGGCAACCCTGGTTTCAGCACAGTTTAAAAACTTCATCCCAAGGTTTTTAACAAAAACAGAAACTCCACACTTTAAAGACCAGTCACCAAAAGACAATATTCTGCTCAACTCTAATATATGAATCTCCATCCTCATCAACAAAAGGATTTGAATAATTAGTTATTCAACACTGTTTCAGAGGTTCAGCAATTAAAACGGCACACTGGCAAATCTGCACATTTGATTTATAAAATACAGGTTTATTTTTAAAATTACCACAGTTCATAAGATAGAAAATAAATTATGTTAAACAATCTGCTTTTTACATATTAATAACCAGGAATAGAAATAAGGAAGAAATTTGCATTCACAATAGTGATTATATAGGAATAAAATGAAAAAGTTACAGAACCCGTATGAAGAAATAGTAAAATCTTACTAGAACATGTAAAGGATTCCAACAAATGGAAAACCATTTCATATCATCTAGGGAAATTTAAAATCGTAAAAATATCAACCCTCCCCTCAACTTACATCTAAATTTAGCACAATTTAAATTTAAATCCCAATAGAACTTGGTTGGGGGTGCGCAGGAATGGGAGAAAATTGGACTATCATGATTTTAAATTTCATGTGAGAAGAAATTCTAAGAATAGTTTGGGAAAATATTTTAATAAGAAAAACAGCAAGGAAGATTGACCCATCTATATGCTGATGATGCCCCCAATGTTTGTTTCCCCTAGAACCTCACCGTTCGCATCAGAATCACCTGTCCAGCAGGTAACACTATGCCTCCACTGATACATGGAAGCGTCACCTCAAGCCCAACAAGTTGAAACTAAATAGAGTGAAATATAAATAAGGGGTCATTAATAAATGAGACTGGGACTTCCCTGGTGGTCCAGCAATTTAAGAATCTGCCTGACAATGCAGGGCACACCGGTTCGAATCCTGGTCCAGGAACTAAGATTCTGCAGGCCTTGGGGCAACTGAGCCCACTGTGTCACGACTAGTGAGCCCACCAGCGGGCAACTAGCAAAGCCCCAGCACCCATTCTGCACAAGAGAAGCCACCACGATGAGGCCGGCGCACCGCTGCCATACAGGGTAGTCCCCACTCCCACAACTAAGAAAGCCTGCGCGCAGCAACCAAGATCCAGCCAGCCAAAAACAGGTTTAAAAATAATAATAAACACACGGGGCTGGCGTAAGTGAATTTCCATCTGGAAAAACCGAAACCAAAATTTGACTCCTGCCTTACTGCTGATACTAAAATATTTCCCACACAGAGTGGTGACACAGAAAAGAACTTTAAAACAGTGCGACAGAATACAGGAGAATTGGGTAGAGGGGGAAGAATTCTCTTAAACGTGAGAGGAAACCCCAAAACCTTTCAAGAAATACCATAAACCAAGCCTAGCACAGATAAATCCCCTGGACAGAGGAGCCTTGCAGGCCACAGTCCATGGGGTCGCAAGAGTCGGTTCGGACACGACTGAACAACTACACCACCAGCACAGATAAACCAGCAGAAAAATAAAAGTTGCGAGCTGAAGCTGTGACAGACAAGAGGCCTCAGGTTGTGAGGGGCCTACGGAGGGCTGGGCCTTCCGGGGAAACTACCTGGAGAAGATACCTAACACATACAGCTTCCCTTGTGGGTCGTCCGTCTTGCAAATGTAAAAGCACCACACCGTTAAGGACATTCATACAAAAAAGCTTTCTGCAAGCCACAAGAGTTGGAAAACAACCAGGGAAAAAGTTTCACCTGTGTCCAGGCTGAATACGCGGACTCCGGCGGAAAAAAAAAAATCCCTGCTTCTCGGCTTGGATTCCAACGCCTTCCACGGGCCCTAGGGTGTGGGACCCTCGAGGCCTCAGTCCCCAGGGTGGGCCCAAGGCGGGCCTCACACAGCCGGGTTTGACGGCCTCGCCTCGGCCTGACACACTGGCGCCAGCACATCTGACGGGCAAGTCGGCGGGCTCTTGACGTTTCTAAGGCGCATGCGCATGGCGTGACGTTTCTAAGGCGCATGCGCATGGCGTAGAGCACGTGCCGGGCGTCAGCGCCCCGCACGCGCAGTTGCACGTCTGCCTCGAGACTGGGCGGGGGTAGCGTTGGGAGGGTGGGGGTTGCGTGTCGCGCAACCGTTGGTGGCCTCGGAGAAGGCAGGCTCCCAGGCTGCTGTGAACGTCGGACACCCTAAAAGCCACTGGAGAGTGATGGCCAGGGGCGGGGACCAGGTGAGTTGCAGCCAGTACTAGGGCTCGTGCTGTGTTGTGATAGTTGACGATTTTGCGTGAGGAACTCCTTGACTATCTCCGAGTTTGCTCAAACTGTCCTTTGAATCGGTGATGCCATCCAACCATCTCATCAGTCGCCCCCTTCTCCTCTTGCCCTCAGTCTTTCCCAGCATCAGGGTCTTTTCCAATGAGTCCACTCTCCACACCAGGTGGCCAGTATTGGAGCTTCAGCTTTACCATCAGTCCTTTCAATGAATATTCAGGGTTGATTTCCTTTAGGATTGACTGGTTTGATCCTCCTTGTTGTCCAAGGGACTCTGAAGAGTCTTCTCCAGCACCACAATTCAAAAGCATCAATTCTTCAGTGTTTTAGCCTTCTTTATGGTCCAACTCTCACATCCTTATGTGACTACTGGAAAAACCATAGCTTTGACTAGATGAACTTTTATCAGCAAAGTGGTGTCTCTGCTTTTAATATGCTGCCTAGGTTTGTCATAGCTTTCATTCCAAAGAACAAGCGTCTTAATTTCATGGCTGTAGTCACCATCTGCAGTGATTCTGGAGCCCACGAAAATAAAATCTGTCATTGATTCCACTATTTCCCTTTCTATTTGCCACGAAGTGATGGGACTGGATGCCATGACCTTCATTTTTTGAACGGTGAGTTTTAAGCCAGCTTTTTCACTCTCCTCTTTCACCCTCATCAAGAGGCTCTTTAGTTCTTCATGTTCTGCCATTAAATGGTATCATCTGCATAGCTGAGGTTGTTGATACTTCTCCTGGGAGTCTTGATTCCTTCCAGCTTGTGATTCATCCAGCCCAGCATTTCTCATGATGTACTCTGCATAGAAGTTAAATAAGCAGGCTGACAATACACAGCCTTGATGTATTCCTTTCCCAGTTTTGAAGCAGTCTGTTGTTCCATGTCTGGTTCTAACTGTTGCTTCTTGTCCTGCATACAGGTTTCTCAGGAGACAGTTAAGGTGGTGTGGTATTCCCATCTCTTGAAGAATTTTCCAGTTTGTTGTGATCCACACAGTCAAAGGCTGTAGCTTCGTCCATGAAGCAGTAGATGTTGGAATGCCCTTGCTTTTTTCAATGATCCAGCGGACGTTGGCAATTTGATCTCTAGTTCCACTGTTTTCTAACTCCAGCTTGTACATCTGGAATTTCTAGGTTCACCGTGCTGCTGAAGCCTAGATTTAAGTATTTTGAGCATAATCTTGCTAACATATGAAATGTTCAATTGTACAGAAGTTTGAACGTTCTTTGGCATTGCCCTTCTTTGGGATTGGAATGAAAACTGACATTTCCAGTCCTGTGGCCACTGCTGAGCTTTCCAAATTTGCTGTCATATTGAGCGCAGCACTTTCACAGCATCATCTTTTAGGATTTGAAATAGCTCAGCTGGAATTCCATCACCTCCAGCTTTGTTCGTAGTAATGCTTCCCAAGACCCACTTGACTTCACACTCCAGAATGTCTGGCTCTAGGTGAGTGATCACATCATTGTGGTTATCTGGGTCCTTAAGACGCTTTGTATACAGTTCTTCTATGTATTCTTGCCACCACTTCTTAATTTTTTCTGCTTTTGTTAGGTCCTTGACATTTCTGTCCTTTATCGTGTCCATCTTTGCATGAAATGTTCCCCTGGTAGCTCTGATTTTCTTGAAGAGATCTCTATAGTCTTTCCCATTCTATAGTTTTCCTCTCACTTAAGGAGGCTTTTTTGGCTCTCCTTGCTGAGACCAGTTATTCACTGCCTCTGTGGGCTTCTGGATAAATTTCTGGTGAATTCAGCTTGCTGCTGCTGCTAAGTTGCTTCAGTCGTTTCCGACTCTGTGCAACCCCATAGACGGCAGCCCACCAGGCTCCCCCGTCCCTGGGATTCTCCAGGAACACTGGGGTGGGTTGCCATTTCCTTCTCCAATGCATGAAAGTGAAAAGTGAAAGTGAAGTCGCTCAGCCGTGTCCGACTCTTAGCGACCCCATGGACTGCAGCCCACCAGGCTCCTCCGTCCACGGGATTTTCCAGGCAAGAGCGCTGGAGTGGGGGGCCATTGCCTTCTCCAGGTGAATTCAGCTTAGTAAGTCAGAAAACTACTGTCATCCAATTCTATTTAGAGAAGAAAGGGGAACCCAGAATGGGCAGTGAATTGTCTGATGCCTTGTGAACTGAAAGGAAATTTCTGCAGGATCCATCAGGAGTCCTAGTTGGGGCTGGCACATTGCAAGTTACTAGATGAAAACTACCAGACTGAAACACAGGCTTGCAACATTCTGGCTCCCTGCTGAGTGGGCGATCCCTCACCAAACTCCTCTCTCTCTCCAGTCTGTCTTGCTCACTATGGAGAGGGTGCCCCCAGCAGCGCTGAGGACAGTCAGAGCACTGAAGTACGGCAGCGGAGAAGGCATATTCTTCTGTAGCTCTGCCTCCCATGGCCAAGCTGCCTGTCCACTTTCTTAGGGAACCAAGAGCAATATGGCCCTTCCAAAGGAAGCCTCAGAGGTTCCATCTGCAAAAAAGGGCAGAACCCTGCAGTGGAATTCTGAGGATGTTTTAGGCATCTGGGCAGCTGCCAGCGGGTCCCTTGCAGCCAGGCCCACCTGCAGGAGAGCCTTTCACTGGGGACAGGTGGCCAGTGGCCGCACCACCCGCACAGGCCTAACCTGTGCTCTGCGTGAGACATGGAAGTTTGAGCTTTATCTCACACTTGTTGGTCTACAGAGCCATGAACTCTTGCCCAACACTGCTTGAACCACAGGCCTGAAAGACAGTCATGTCTTCAAGGGGACCTGGACTCAACAAGAGGAGCCAGAAGGCAGTTATCACTCAGGCACACAAGCAGGAGAAACAAGTTTCCCTCATCCTGTTATTAATCCGTTGCCTTCCTTTGGTAAACAATGTCAAACCCTTGTCTTCTAGTAATATGGTATTGATGTGGGGTTTTTAATGCTAAATCCATGGGACACCTAAGGGCTGAAGGGGTAGTATAAGGTGAACATTTCCCAGAAAACTCACCCCTTGTTTTTCATCTGATTTTGATGTTCAGTATCTAAGTCATGTCCAACTCTTCTTGACGCCATGGACTGCAGCATGATGGGCTTCCCTGTCCTTCACCATCTTCCAGAGTTTACTCAAACTTATGTTGAGTCTGTGATGCCATCCAACCATCTCATCCTCTGTTGTCCCCTTTTCCTCCTGCCTTCAATCTTTCCCAGCATCAGGGTCTTTTCTAATGAGTTGACTCTTCCAATCAGGTGGCCAGTTGGAGCTTCAGCTTCAGCCTCAATCCTTTCAATGAATATTCAGGGCTGATCTCCTTTAGGATTGATTGGTTTGATGTCCTTGGTTTAAGTCCCTAACCCAATACTCAGAACTACAGCCCTGTCCCAGAAAGAAACACATGATTGACCTCACATAAATTCATTCAGACCAAATCAAAAATCCATAGGCTTTTCACCTTTCTTAAGATGGAAGAGACTGCAGACAGGCACGGAGGGAGGTGAGGAATGCACTGTTGGTGGGGACTGAAATTGTGAAGTCTTTTCTGGAATGCCTCCACCTTCTGACACAGACATTTCTCTCTGGAATTCATCCAAATAAACACAGATCTAAGTACACACACACACAGATAGTCATCATGGAATTTTTTGTGAACATAAAAACCTAAATGTCTATAAATGGGATCAGTGAGTAACAGTACATCCAGGACACTGAAATGCTATGTGGTTGTCAGGAAAAAGTAGACCCATGTGAACTCTTACAAGTCCCAGGATCTACTAAGTGAGACAGGCAGAAGAGAGATGTGCATTTGCTCAGAACGGATACTCTAGGGAGAGAGCACTGGGGGCTGGGGGAGGCGGGGGCTTGCTTTCATGGTCCAGCCTTTTATACTGTTTGAATTTTTATCATGTGCATGTGTCACCTGAAAAAAAGACAAAAAAAAAACAAAAATAGTCCTCCTCCTCCAGAAAAACAGGTTTCTGCACGCATTCACCTTCTTGCAACAGACCTTCCAGACCATTCTCTTCTTCCCAAGTTGTTAGACAATTCCAGGCAGCTCAGTTACCCAGTTTAGAAGGGGAGTTCCTGCATCTTACCTTCCTGCCCAGAATGGCAACAGCTCTGCCTGGAAGCAGGCTGTATTCAGCACCGCTGTTGTTGGATTTAACAGCAAAGTAGGAACACCTAGAAGTTGAAGCTAAAATATTTACGAAATTCAGTATGTCAGTTTCTGTGGGTGTCAAAGACGGTGAAGACGTAAGACAATGAAGATGGAGATGAGGAAGAACTTGAAGACAGCTTAAAGCCACAGTGGCAGAAAGAATGAAGAGGAAGGTGCTTGGTTTTACTAGAAGAAAACAGACCGAGTTCAAGAGTCTCACCAGTAAAAGTTTATAGTATTGCATTTTGATTACAGGTGTGTAAATAAAAAACCTTGAGTATTACCCTCTGGTAAAAATGCAGAATCAGCTTCTATCTAGATGAAAACAGGAATTTGGGGACAAAAATGGATCATAACGCTGCCTGTGATGAGAACGAGCCGGACAGGATAGGAACCACCAGCTCAAGAAACCCCAAGACTCTGGGAGAATCTTCCGAGGAAGAGGTCAGGGCCTCCCTGGTATTTCTCTGGAACAGCCCTAGCCCAGGGGTGTGGTTTTGAGAAGTCCCAAGCCCACACATCATAGGCACTTCCGGCACGTGCACAAGTGGGCAGAGACCTTAACTCCCCTGTGGCCTGCCTCCCTCACCATCGCTTCCCCGTCTCCTGCAGTCTTCACAGGGCGGCACATGGCCCCTGCTGAGCAGAGGTGGGCAGATGCTGGAAACACGCTGAGAGGTCAGAATTGGGGGCCAGTGGGGCAAGATCATGGTTCTTGTGCCTTCAGAAAACCCAAAGTCCCCAAATAAAAGGGGATAAGGAGTGAGTTGGGGTAAATGGAACCAGAACTTTTCCAGTGGCCATCATAGAAAACTCGGCGACTCTGGCCTTGGTCTTTGACCCTGAGTTGTTTGAGGACCACAGCAGTATGAGGCTGTGACCAGGCAGAGGAAGGCATGGCGTGCCCAGGGGCTCCGTGACCCCCTCCTCCCATCTGCCCCAAACCGGAGACCCTGACAGGGCGTGGCAGGGCGAACCGAGGGGAAGCAGGAAGAGCAGCAGCCCTCCCCAGGGCCCTGCCACAGCGGCGGACGAGGCCGCCACCGACCAGCACGGCGCTCCTTCACACACACGACTCCTACGGGCACTCCTCTGGAACGCAAACGATGCGCTACCCAGGTCAGCAGTCTGCCCAGTCAGATCTGTCCACGCCTTAACCTGGACTCGAGTTTTTATGGCAGGAAACCTCACCATCTACTGCTAGCTAAGGAAATGTCCAGCAGGGAGAATTTAGGTGGTGGACAGGGAAGCTAACGGGAGGATCTTTCTTCCCCGAGCTGACTGACAGTGCCACAGCCAAGAAGACCGGCCCGCTCGGACCACCACTCACCTCCCTGACCTGAGGCAGGGAGCTCCTCAGCGCCAAGCCTCCTGCTGATGGCAGCCCCATGGAGATCCCCTGGACTGGAGCTCCTTGGGGAGCACCAGCCTGGGAAGGGTCCTGTCCCCACCCCCAGTCCTGCCCCTGGAGCCCCTCCAACTTCCAAATGGTGCTGGAATTCACTATATCTTGAGAAGCCAGGAGCCGAGAGAAGCAACTCAAGACTTGGCATCCTGGTTCTGTCCTTTGCCCAAGAGTCACCAAAAAAAAAGTATGGTCTCACAGCAGGCACAGCATGTTGTTTCTTTCAAAAAATAAATATTTATCAACTTAGGGTGGAAGAGTCAAAGAATCAGTCTCTCTCCCGCCAAAAGCACAGATGTCCCGTGAGTCAAACCAAGGTTAAGTCCATCAACCCATAAATGAAACGCCACCCTCAGGAGCTCTGCCTTGAGGGGCAGGGGAGCTGATCTCTGGCTCCGGGGTCTAGTCCCCCTTGGTGATCAGGTCCTCGATGTAGGCATCCAGCTCGTCGTCTGTGTTAATGTCTAAGTCCTGGAACAGAGCAGGGCAGGGTCAGCCGGGCTCACAGGGTGGTGGGATGCCCGCCTCCCCAGCCTTCTTGCAGCCCAGGCCATGCCCTCTACTCTCCCGCCTCCACCCTGCTGGGCCACCCTTGATCATCCCTCCCCTCCCCGTCCTCCCACTCCTGCCCACCTCCCCCCACCCAGGTCCTGCCTGCCCCAGCCTCGCTCTTAGACTCAACACACCCAACGGCTTGGTCCCACCACCCACCCAGGGTTGTTCCCGTCTCAGTACAGGCCCCCCCCTTCCCTCTACTCAGGGACTCAGACTCCAACAGTTGCCCTTGTTCCCTGTCCTCCCCTCAGACGCTTCTCTCCCTCCTCACTGGCACCAACCAAGGTTCAGGCCTCCAGAATCTCTCACCCAGATAACTGGGAACCTCCTCAGTGGAGTCCTGGACTCTAACCTCGGCCTCTCCTACAACCAACCAAAGTAAGTGTCTTAGGCTGCACACGCCTCAGCACCCCAAGATCAGGGACCTCCCACCTGGTCCAGGGCCCTGCCGTGGGCCCCGCTCTTCTCTGCCTGCAGCTCACACCCCACCCAGCACGTCTGGTTCTGCCTTGGGCCCAACCACCTCCTCAGAGGCTCCCCTGACACTCTAGTGCAGCAGCTTCCTGCTGTTCTCTCCTGTGTTTTTCGTGGCACTTCCCGCCATCAACAGTTCTGTCTCCTCCCCCTGCTGTGGTCCGAGAGCAGGGCCCCTGCTGATCACCAGGGGTCACAGGACAGGGATCCCCAGTTTTCTGCCCAGATGAAGGGCTGAGACCACAGGACATTCCCCGCTTGTGGGCTACCCACTCCCACCCAGGCGTCATCTGGAAAACCAAGAATGTCTTTGTTTCATGACTCCGAGGTGTCTCAAACCAGGTTGCAGGTCACCGTGTCTAAACAAGGGCAAAAGTCTGATACCGTGGGTGTGGCTGGGACGAGGCCCAGCAGCCGCACCACCTCCAGCCCGCCTGGTCAGGATGCTGTGCCGCCAGGGTTGGAACCACACATTCCTGTGGGTGGGGAGAAGGGAGCACGAGGTACCCAGGCCCCCCCCCCGCGAGACAGCAGGCGGTCCGCTGCAGTGAGAGGGTGGCCTGGCTCACCTCCTGCACCTTTTGCAGGAGCGCCACGATGTTGGCCCTCAGCTTCTGCAGCTTCTCCTCGGTCTCACGCAGCTTTCTCTCGGAGGTGCGCAGGCTCTCCTCAGAAGCCTTGGCCCGCGAGTCGGCACGGCTCTGGTAGGAATGGCACAGGTTCTGGAGCCCGACTTCATACTGCTTGAAGTACTCTTTCTGTTGGAAGAGAAGCCAGCGGTAAGTGCGTGGGCTCACAAGGGTCCCCAGGGCCCTTCCAGACGGGCACTGGTGTCCCCAGCTGGCTCGGCACCCGGAAGCTCAGTCTGAATGGGTATCAAACCCAGGAGCCCGTGGCCCTGCAGCTCCAGAGAGGAAAGACCTTGAGGCCCATCTCACAGGGCTGCCTCGAGGGTAGAGACGGGCTCACACACAGGAAGCAGTTGGCAAAGAGCTCTGCAGACCGCAAGCCATGAGTAAACATGAGGCATGATCCTCAACCACTCTCCTTTTAACTTGACAACAGCACTAATGAGCGATCCACATCCAGGTCACAGCCAACAAGTGTGTGTCGAGCTCCTACCAAAAGCAGACAGCTTCATGTTTGTGTAGTATATTGACACAGCATAGAACTTTTCACCATCTTCTCCAAGCACCTGAAACCCCAGCGGTGGGGTAGTAATGTTAACCAGCAGCTTCTCTAGACACGAGCTTTTTCAAAGTAGCAGAACACTTGTTTTGAGTGAAAGTTACATGATATCTCAATATGAAAAACAATTTAGGTGTATCTCTTTGTTTAGTTTATTTTCAGTTATTATGATTTACTCATGAATCACTAGTGAGAATCAAAGAGCTATTTGATGAACACAAACCTAGAGCCAGCAGTCTGGCTGACCACCACAGTCTCGCCAACTATAGCATTTACTTACTTCTGGGAAGACCTATGAGCTACCCAGCACTGAGTGGCTCCTCACTGCTGTTTTTAAAACGTGTTAGAATGATTGACAATCTAGAATACTATCCTAGTAACCCAAGATGGCAACAGAAACTTCAAGTTCTGCAGAGAAAATAATTATCACTTGGCAGCTCAAAATAAATGTTCAAGCAGGTGACAAGAGCATTAAAATTTAACCCACAATGTCATGAGCCTAACTATGATTCCTGTATGTTTTTTGAATTTTTGCCCTTTTAAGCCATTACAGATTCACATGCAGTTATGTTACTTTTAACGTGCGTATCTGAATCTAGCACTTGCAGGGCACCTGAGGGTTTCATGGAGCTCTTTCGCAGCATGATGAGAAGCAGGATGGTCATTTACAAACTGACACAGACACAGTGAACATGAGCGTTTTGGTGTGTCCCTCATGTGACAGAATTAAAGGTCTGAGTTATGTTAGGCATTTCCCTTAGGAGGCTATTAAGTCGGTGCATGAGTGGTACCTCCTTTCACAAGCGTGAGCCGAAGGACCATTTCAGGCTCAGACGCTCCTGCTGGCCGTGCTTTGGCCTGGGTCATGCCCACTGTAGAAATCCCACCGCACCCAGGCTTTGCTCGTTTTGGCAACAGCCTAAAGCCAAAAGCAACAAAGCTGACAGGAGGATGGCAGGCCAACCCAGCTGGCCTATCAGCAGTTTGTTCCGAGGACCTGCAGAGGACACCGGCAGCCTAAACGAGGGTGAGCACTGAGGTGGAGCAGCTGCCTGGGAACCCCGGGAACTCGTCACCCTGGAGAGCAAGACCCTTGTACTCTCAAGGTGTCCTGGGTTCAAATCTTGGCTCTATCACAGCAGACTGTTAACCTCTCTGAGCCTGAGTATCTTCAACTCCTAGCCTCATTTCCTTGAAGTGGAATGGAGATAAAACTCCATGCTTTTCTCTCTGACAGACTTTATGGAGCACACAACAGACCTGGCAGTCACAAGAAGTACCAAGGTGGGTGGGCAAACTCACCAGAGGAAACGATATCAGCTCATCTGAGTTCATAGCACTCAGCTCCTTCTTAGAGATGGGGAAACTCGGAGGCAGGAAGTACCGTAAACAATTCCTGAACAAGAAGGAAGGTGGGACAGGAAATCAGAATGGCACAGAGGTGGTGGGGAGCCACCACTGGTCCCGGAGCAGGACGATGACACACCGAAGAATCTGGACGAGGAGGTCAATGGTCTCGTGGTTGGTGCTGGGGGCGGTGGTGTCAGGCTCGATGGGGATGCAGTCCGAGGTGGAGGGCTCCGCCGTGGCTATAGCTTGCTGGGCCACCGAATCCCCCGCTGGGGCCGCCGCTGCCTCTTCCCTGCCCTCCTGGCGTGTGTCTGGGCTCTGATACTCAGGGGACGGGGGCTTCATCAACCGCACATCGTCGCTGCCTTTCTCCACCCTAGGGAGAACCCAGTGTTCGTCACACAAGTTCCAGGCTCCCAGGCGGGCTGCCTGCCCCTGCCCTGGCCAACTGTCAACCCATCTTCCTGGAAGGGGTGTTACCAGCGGTCTCTTGGTGTTGTGTCCGTGGGCACATAGTCAAATTTCACCTTCCACCGCACCGCATTCTTGCCCACCTCCACAGCTGTGACACGGCCTGTGTACCACTCCCTATTCACACGCACCTCCACGTGCAGCCCCTTATCTGAGAGTGGGAGCAGGAGTCAGAAAAGTGGACGCCCTGGAGCCCCCCACCCAGCCAGGGCCGCCCTGGCTCACAGGGACAAGAACCCCGAGAAGCTCGACCCCACTACGCCAGGGACGTGGAGCCCAGCCACCCTGGCCGCCTGCCCCCCTCCCCCCCAGGAGGGTGCCACAGAGCGGCAGGATGAGTGACGGCCAGAGGCGAACACCAAGGAACTGGCACTAAAAATAGACATGAGGGTGTGCTCTCCTCAGAAGGCTTCTCCGAGTTAACACTCAAAACCACTGCTGGATGAGCACCCAGAGCCAACAAAGCCTCCAAGAGCCTTGGCAATGAGGTGCCGCTGACCAAGGGACCCTTTCCCACTGCCCCAGAGGCTCCAGGCACCTCCTAAACGTACCTCTCTGAGCGCTCTTGAGGTCAGCCGAGTCCTCTTCCCCAGAGCTGTCTGAGAGCTGCAAGAACAGTCTGTTAGAGACGCCGCCAGAGCCCCTGCAGAGCAGACCGTCTGCCCGGGGGCGTCGCATGCCACCTCAGGCAGCCTTTTAAATGCCCGAGCTTCTTGGAGAGCCTCTCTCTCAACCACTATCTCAGTATCTACACACCTGCCTCCAAAAACCTCGATGAACAAGAGGAGGCAAGGGGCAGAGTGGCACATCTGCGTGGCTGGCAGCTCAGGCCTGCGAGCAGAGGCGCAGTCCCCCTCAAGGCCCTCGCAGGCACTTGCTTCCAGTCGGGAGTACGACTGCGAGCCCCTCCGAGAGGGACTGGGCTTCTGGTCAGCTCGTGTCAGACTGCAGAGGTGGGTAGGAGGCTGAGGACCTACCTCACTCAAGTCCTTCTTTTCCTCCTTCACAGCCAACTTGCCCCGCTTGGACCTCTCCTTCCTCTTCTCGGCCTCTTCCTCTGCTTCTTCCTCATCAGAGACCCCAAGGCTCCGCTTCCGACTGGGAGTGGCCTGCTGCAAAAGCAGCAGGAATGTGAGGGACTCTCAGCCCCTCAGGTGCTGGAAGAGCCCATGTGGCCTAAAGGAGCCATTCAGAGAGGGGCCTGTGGGTCTCCGTGCCCACCAGGGCTGGGCACCCGACACTATGAGGGACAGGCAACCCCCAGGCCCAACCCCCGGGGACCTCCGCGCAAAGCTGTCGCCGCAGGGGCCTCCCGTCCACAACTCACTGAGCCACACCCACCACTGCGGTCACCCAGCTGCACCCTCTGCCCACAGCAGACTCAAGGCACCAGTGGAGCTGACTCGAGTCTGTGGGGTACCAAACCTCGGAGGGGTACCAGAGAACTTCCTGACAGGGGACCAACAAGCTCTGTGCCCCCTACCAGTGCCTTCGCGTCCCTCTCCTTTGCAGGGGCAGCAGGGAAGCCGGATTTCCACCAAGCACCGCCCCCATGCAACCAACACTGCCCCTCCATCCCTGTACCACTGTGGGTGGCGCTGGGGGGGCCGCAGCGGCTCACCGGGGAGAGTTTAGAGGGCAGCTCTGGCTTCTTGACCACTGGAGTCTTCAGAGCTCGGGGGGAAGGGACCTCCCGAGGGCTCCTGGAGTTGGACTGGGGAGATGGTAACGGTGGCTGTACCGGTGGGGTGGGCCGGGACGCAGGCCTGCCCAGAGCGTTGGCAGGCTTCCGGGGTGCCTCGGGAGGCTGGAGGAGCCGGGAAGTGCTGGCCTCCTCCCGGGCGCCCGGGTCAGCAGGCTTTGGGGCGTTACTGATGACAGGAGCCTTCCTGGGCTGGCTGGCCGGCCTGGGAGCTTGCAGGGAAGGGGGTCTGCTCGGGGCATTCTTGATCACAGCAGGTAAAGGAGGTGACCGAGGGCGCTGAGGTCTGCGTGCAGGTTCCTGAAAAAGGCAGAGAGTGAGAATACCAATCCCAGCATGAGACACCCAAGAAGAGCCCCCGCCACCCCAGGGCTTCACCTCAGAGGAAGGTCTGGTGGTCACTTCCAAAGGCAGTTTCTTCAGGTCAGCCTGGGAGCGAATGGGTGTGGTTTTCTGCAAGGTAAACAGGATGAGGAGGTTGTCTGGTGCTTGGAAGTCAACTCTTTTTGGAGCCCTCTCTATCTGGGACAGTGGGCAAATAAAGACCATCTGGACCACAGTCCTACTATTACAAGCCTTCCATTCTCACTGAGAAGACAGAAACTCACACACAGTACACCACCAGCAAATCACAGGATTCTACATGATTACTCCAGCAATCAAGAGACGGGAGAAGTATCAGTGGACTAAATTCCTACAAAATAAGTCAAAAAAGATTGGAGATCCCTGATGGACAAAGCCAGAAAGGACCCATGAGATTCGGCAGACGGAGGAACACGCACAAGGCGATGAGAGCACCTGCCTGACCAGAAGCCAGAAAGGAAAATGCTTTTGTGATAAACATGATAAAAGATTGAGGCCACACAAGTATCTTAAAAACCCTGACTAATCAATTAAGGAAAAAACAATAAGCAGTTTTGAAAAGAAAAACATGAAAAAAAAGGTTCAATTTTAGAAATATGAAATTCAAATTATAAGATGTATATCTTTTTTCAGATTTTCAAAAACATTTAAAAAGTACTTTGTATTAAAAAAGAAAACCTAAGATATAATACATCTTCTGGAAGATATCTTGGAAATAAATTTAAAATTCTGTGGATTTATTTCCAAGATATCTTCCAGAAGATGTATTGGAAATAAATCCACAGAATTTTAAAAATCCTTTTACTCTTTTAAATTCACTTCTAGAAAACTATCCTAAAAAAATAATTAGGCATTAAAAAAAAAAAAGTATGTCTATGTGATTTGACACAAAAGTCATGATCTCCATATTTCTAATAAAAAATACATGTATTTATGCTAGTGGTCATAAAAAGCTGGATATGAAGTTAATAGTTACCTCTAAAATAGGATATTTCCTGAAGTTTCAAAACATCCCAAATGAATTGGACCTCTTTGTCATATACAATTTTTTTTCAGAATAATCACGGCATAGGAGAAGGGGGTGTTGGGAAGCTCGGGCAGTGCTTATGGGTTCAAAAGGAGAGTGAAACTAGCCTGAGGGGACAGAGGAGCTACTGCGTGGCCCTGCCCACTGCCCACTGCCCACTGCCCACGCACCTGCAGGGCCTCCAGCTTCTCCTGCTGCTGGCGAATTTTTTCTGTCAGTTGCTTCTGCTTCTCTTCCTGTGTCTTCAGGTCCTTTTTCAATGTCCCCAAGGGAAACTTCTGCTTCTGCTCTGAAGCCTCACACCTGTGGAGAGAAAGTGCTAGAGCAGGCATGGCAAGGCGGTTCCAGGTAAGGCAGGATCCTCCCTCCTCAGCCAGCCCGTGCTCTTTCTCATCAGAGCAACCTCAGATCTCCCAAATGCACAGAATTAATACTCACTGCAGGACACGCTTCTGTTTCTATTTCCAGGCACTTAGTATGCACGGCAAGACAGAGATGTAAGGATAGAGCAGTGACCTCAAGAAGCACAGTGGAAGGGTGGAGGAAGCTCAGGGGATGCGGGGGGATGCCCAAAAACTCGTTAGAAAAAGTGCTCACCGGTCCTGCTCAGGATCAGGGTTCATGGAGCAAACCCACGTGTCAGGGTAATCTCTCTCCACAGAATTCAGCTGAAAGGGGAGTGTCCGCCACTTCAGACACAAATCTGTGACACAAAAAACACCCCCAAGCATCAGCCATGCCCAGCAATAACAGTCAGGCTCCTCCCAGCCAGGCCCAAGGCAGAGATGCCCCTGACTGTCCATGCAAAGATCTCAACCTGGCTCTACCACTGCCTTCCTAACACAACAGTCACTCGTCCCAGGGACAGTGATTCCAGCAAGGACGGGAACTATTCATACACCCCCAGCGGCCCCAGCCCTCTCCCCCTTCCAGCAGGCCCGTGGCTCAGTCATCACTCACACTTCTACCCGTGTGGCACCAAACTGGGTTAGACGACCACCTGCCTCATTCAGGAGGGACACATGGGCACGGCACAGTCCCAAGACTGAGTTCCCAGGGCCATGACCAGACAGACTGGTATACCCGAGGAGACAGAAGTCCCTGACTGTCAGCGCAGTGTGGAGACCAGCACAGGGCCACGACGGAGAGGAGCTGGGAAGAGGGGCTGCGTGACCCCCAGCTCACCACACTGGATGGTGGTCGGGATCTCCATGGATCGCCGCCGCTTGTAGCGCAGGTCACTGGACGGGGGCTGGTTCCAGTTGGCAGAGAGGTAGCCAAACTCATCCCAGAACTTGATGATTCCCCGCTGGGCTGGAAGGCAGCGGGAAGGAGCGGGGTGCTACCGATGGCGATGTCCTTCCAGTACTGCGCCAGGTGCTCCCCCATGGCCCGCAGGAGGTGCCGGTATTCCTTGGCGTCCGCAAAGTCCTGCTTGTTGTGTGTGGGCTCCAGGACCAGGTAGGGCACATCGACGACCCCAACAACCCCACCGCACGCCCTGCAGGAGACGGAGGGAGGCACCGCACTCAGCCACTGGCCGAAGTCCGCCCAACCACCTGTCCACACCGAAGCCCACTCTGGCAGCACTCACATGCCACCTTCCAGCTGTGGGCCCACTTTCTCATACATCTTGATCAGGCGGCTACAGTTGTAGATGAACATTCCATCCAGGTCCCGGTGTTCGATGTTGACCCCGAAAACAAAGTTCAGTTCCTTAGGTTCTTTAAGAGCTCTGAGAAGGCGAAAGAGAAATTCAAGCAGATCAACCCCTTAACACACACCGGTGTTTACAATTAGGCTGAAACTTGAGACACAAGTTTTGCCTTTGCATTCAATATGCAACCTGTTAAGACTCAGGAAGGATACGCACTGTGCAGTCACTCTTAGTTCCCCCTAATTAAAAGCAAATGACTTTGGCTTTTGGTATCAAACACGAATGGATTTAAGAATGAAGTAGATTCTGTGAAGCTACTGCAAATTTCTGCAAAGATAGCTGTACTTTGGAATAAACACAAGGTAATCTGCAGACAGAGAATCCGCCTGCAATGTAGGAGACTTGGGTTCAATCCTCAATCTTCGGGGTTGGGAAGATCCCCTGGAGAAGGGAATGGCAACCCACTCCAATATTCTTGCCTGGAGAATTCCATGGAGAGAGAAGCCTGGTGAGCTACAGTTCACGGGATCACAGAGAGTGAGACACAACTGAGCGACTACCACTTTCGCTAGTCTGCGCAGACACTCCACCAACGTGACAGTGATTAATTTTAAAGAGACAAAACAAGAACAATGAACATGTGAGAGAACAAACATCTCTCGTGGGATGTTAACAAAATCATGGAAACTGAAAAGCAGATAGACAACCAGTGGACGGACTCACAAGACAGAAACTGGACACCTAGGCCTGTGGTGAGGAGGTCAAGAAGCAAGCAGGACTCACACCCAGAGCCTGCAGAGGCTCCAGACGCACAGGCAGACATGGAAATCATGCGATGAGCATGACAAATGCCCAGTTTAGATGAAAAGGAACAAACTCAACCTGCAGCATTATTCTATATCTGTAACCAGGGATAAAAATTAAGAGTCGGTATCACCAAGTGGGAGACGTATAAGGAACTTTACAACTGTATTTCTTACACGTTCTGTATTTTACAAGCTATATATGATGAGTACTTTATCCATGCTTTCAATGAAAAGAAAAAGTAATAAAGAAAGGAAGAGGGCAAGGACAGGGAAGGTGGGGAGAGAGCAGAGGCAGAGAGGGAAGGGGAGGGAAGGCAAGACAGCGCCCGTGAGGACAGGCTGGTGCTCCACTCACGGTGCTGGTTCTGCCTGCCGAGTCCTGGCTCAGGAGGGAGATGAGCCAGGAACCCCTCCTGGGAATCACAGCATTCAAGGCTTTCTCAAGGGAATCATGTGTGACAGAAGGCAGCCTAGCAGGGGGGAGGGAGTCCTCGCGCTCTCTGTCAATCATCCACACAAAAGTACATGGTTATACCAGACCTGCGGGCAGCCGGGCACTCACCGCTGCTTGGCCTCCTTGATCCGCTTCTTGACGTCGGCTTCCCTGCGCAGAGTAATGGCTGTGTTCTGGACCTGTCGCAACATCACCTGGAGACACATGCCAGCACCAGATAAGGAGAGGAAGGCCTCTGGGCCACAGCTGGGAATGCCACAACAACAGGCCTGAACTGCTCACTTTGAATCATGTGGACGCCAAGACCAGACCTGGAAATTTAGCTTTCTGCAAAAAAGGGCCCTCACGAGGGACAAGTTCAAAAGCTGGGCTTCATGTGACCAGACTTGCTGACATTAAGGAAACAACCCCAACGAAAGCCACAGTCTACAGAGGCGCATATGGCAGAGGAGGGGCAGAGACTGCTTCGACCATTACTACTGTGTGTGACCTGGGCAACTGACCCTCTTCCGTTTCCTTCTATGAACTGAGGATACTATAACAGTGTCCTCCTCGTGTCGCGAGGTGCCATGAGTGTGCAACAGTGACTATAGAAACATCAACATATCCCATTTTACAGTTTTAACGCAAGGGTTCGTGATTGACAGGACATGGAGCCAGGTCAGCAACGCTGAGTCTCACCCTGGAGTCCCGTGTGAGGTCTCCGCCCAGGCGCACTTCCAACGTCCGAGCTTTGCTCTCTGCCTCCCGTGCCTTCTCTTCAGCTGAAACCCAGGAGAAACCATGATAAGGAAGCAAAAGGTCAAAACTCTCAGTCAATTCCCCCTTAGTGTGCAGTCCCCATGGGACAAGATGTTCGACACTGTCCAGGAACACAGGTGCGCTGGAGCGCAGACTTGCTTGGAAAGTCAAGGAGGCTGAAAGGAAAACACATATGTTTTCCCAACTCTACAAATAAATCAGACAAATAAAAAACCGCCTGAGGCAGCAAAAATTAAACCCTCAGTAGGAGCTGCAAGTTTCCAAGGTCCTCAGCAAATCACTCTCTGCATGTGGCCAATGAAGCTCTGCCAACATGAGAGACCTTGAGATTTTCGCCCTGGAGTCAAGAAAACCAATTTCATGAGTATCTGCGCCAAAGGCCAGCGTGGGATTCTTCACTTTGGGCAGATGAGCGCAGGAGTTAGCACTGCTTTAGGTAAGTGCAGGAGTGAAGGAGTAGCCTGGGGAGAAAAACTGCTGAGGCGACTGGAACGTGGAGGGAGGGTGCGAGAGGAACCGGAGCAGAGGTTCAGGACAGCCCACCCCTGGGTGCTGGATGGAGCTTTTGCCTGGATCCTGCTTTTGCCACAAGTAAATCCCCAGACAATCCTGCCAACCCTCCTGCCCAGGGGTTCATTACCAATCCTCGCCACGTGCTCAGCTTTCTTCACCTCCTGCTCCGCGCGGGTCTTGAACCGGCTTGATGTGTACTTGTACATCCTGGGGGACAGGTGGGTAACCTCAGGGCCCAATTACCAGGGATCCAGGGCAGCAAGGGTCCTGGTCGCCCAACCCATGAGTCAAAGCCGGATTTCTTTTAGCAAAAAGACTCAATCGCCTACTCCACTTGCCCTCTGCCTCCTGCTCCATCTCAGAAAAGCAACCTCCCTGTACTCACTGAGACAGCCCCCTGTGCCCAGCTGAGCACCCTCCACCTCAGAAGGCACACTCAGCGAGCACCCCCAGCCAACTCCATCCCTCCCTCAGGACCCAACAAGTTTCTCCACAGTAAATCACAAGCAGTTTAAAGGCCCAAACGCAGTCAACACCGCCAGCTGCTCATCCACCACGACTCCAATGATGCTCCAATGACACTCGGTCAGGCCCCATCCTAGGCCTGAGGGAAGAGCAGGCCTGGGTGGGCAGGCCCCTACCTGGGCTTGTACAGGCAGCAGGAGAGCCTCTTGGTCTGCACCTTGTGCCCGTGGATGAAGATCCGCATCCGGGGATCAATGTAGAGCACGGCAGCGTAGGCACGGAAGGAGCGGCGCTCCGGCTTCCTGAGGCGCGGGAACGGAGTGTCTGTCCCCGCCCCACTCCCAGGCCACGCCAGGGCTGGCTGCACAGCCTGCCTCAGGCTCTCCACCTTTCCACTTCCCACCTCGGCTTCTCCTGCTGCCGAGGGGTGCTCTCCCTGTGTGAGCACGTGCCCACGACGTCTCCACTACAGACTCGGCAATTCCGCACCCCTCTAGGCCTTTGTCTCTTCCTCATCTTAGGAATTGGGGCAAGGATCTGGATTAGCTGAGGAACCGCTGTCATCCTATTCATCCCTTCTGCCTTATGGCAGGAAGACGTGGCATTCTCAGATTTACCAGCTCTAAAGCTGGGGAATTCAGGGCACATGCTCACCCCCTCCCCCTCAGGTCCCCTCCCTTTTCCTCCCTCCCCAGCCACACTCACGTGCCCTCTGGCGAAGTCTCTGCCATCTGGATATCCCTTGGATTTGAGATTATGTCCAGCTCTGGCTCGCCGTTATCCATGAGTTTGAGGTTGAAGATGATCACCAGCGTTCCTAGGAAACAGAAACCCTCCTATGGTTCTGCCAGGCAACCCCAGCCAACCCCACACGACTCGGGGCTCTGGCACACTCCGATGCTAGAGCTGCAGGTGCAGAGCTTCCTTACCGCTGTCCCCAAGAATCTTCATGAACTGAGTCATCACCTCCTCTTCATTGCGGAAGGGAGAATATTTGTAGATGAGTTCTGTCTCGATGGCAAACTTCTCCACGTTGTCTGTGACAGGTTCCCGGGTCCGAGCGTTCCAAGTGGGCAACGGGACGATCACCTTTGGGGCAAGCACAGCAGGTGCTTGGGAGGAAGCCCCGGAGCAGCCCCCGCAACATGGACCCGCCTCGCCCTTCCCCACAGCGGCTCCACACTGGCCCAGGGCCCCCGCCAGGGCCAGAGGCTCAGCCTCAGCTACTAGGCCCTCTGGGTACACACGCTGCTTGATGGCCCGGGGGTCTCTCCATGAGCAGTTCCCTGCTTGGGATGTCCTTGGTCACTCCCCCAATTTGGTAATAATTCGACTTTTTCCCCTAAGCAAAATATATTTCCAACTCTCTAGTGAAACTCCAATACTTTGGCCACCTGATGTGAAGAAATGGCTCATTTGAAAAGACCCTGATGCTGGGAAAGACTGAAGGCAGGAGGAGAAGGAGATGACAGAGGATGAAATGGTTGGATGGCATCACCGACTCAATGGATCTGAGTTTGAGTAAACTACAGGAGTTGGTGATCGACAAGGAGGCCTGGCGTGCTGCAGTCCATGGGGTCACAGAGTCGGACACGACTGAGCGACTGAACTGAAATGAATCCGAAGGTACACACAGACACAACATACAACTCAGCAATTCTACCCCAGTTATCTACCCTAGGAGAAATTCCTGTATATACTTACTGACATATGTGTAAGAAATACAGAAATAACCACGGAATGGATAAGCTAAACTGTAGCGTATTCATAGAACGGAATTCTGGGCAGTGATGAAAATGAACCACCTACAGCTACTAGTGTCAACACGGATGGATCTCACAAACACAACGATACTTGAAAGCAGCAGAATACAGAATCAAAAACAAACCCTAGGGAGGGAGGCCCGGGAGGGAGGGGACATGGGTGTACCTATGGCTGATTCTTATTGATGTATCACAGAAAACCACAAAATTCTGTACAGCAATTAATCTTCTGTTAAAAAAAAACAACCCTACAGTATGGGTCCATTTACAGAAAACTCATAACTAGAAAACTAAACGACTATTCAAGAATGCATACACAGGTGACAAAATTATAAAACAAGGAAACGACCATCAGCAAAGCAGCTTCTTCGGCGGTGAAGTCAGGAATGTGGGGGTGGAGGCACGAAGGGACCTCCAGCCTCAGTCTGTGCCGGAGGCTATGTGCGTACCTGCTTCATGACTAACAAGGTTAACTGCTGCTGTAGAGCCAGTGATCCGGAGAAGGCAATGGCCCCCCACTCCAGCACTCTTGCCTGGGAAATCCCATGGATGGAGGAGCCTGGTGGGCTGCAGTCCATGGGGTCGCTAAGAATCGGACACGACTGAGCGACTTCACTTTCATGCATTGGAGAAGGAAATGGCAACCCACTCCAGTGTTCTTGCCTGGAGAATCCCAGGGACAGAGGAACCTGGTGGGCTTCTGCCTATGAGGTCCCACAGAGTCGGATATGACTGACGCAACTTAGCAGCAGCAGCAAAGTGATTCAGTTACATATCAGTTCAGTTCAGTCGCTCAGTCGTGTCCGACTCTTTGCGACCCCATGAATCGCAGCACGCCAGGCCTCCCTGTTCATCA
>SJYT01018781.1:360926-424072 GCA_006410635.1 Cephalophus harveyi
GTGTTGACCATCTGGTGATGTCCATGTGTAGTCTTCTCTTGTGTTGTTGGAAGAGGGTGTTTGCTATGACCAGTGCATTTTCTTGGCAAAACTCTATTAGTCTTTGCCCTGCTTCATTCCGCATTCCAAGGCCAAATTTGCCTGTTACTCCAGGTGTTTCTTGACTTCCTACTTTAGCATTCCAGTCCCCTATAATGAAAAGGACATCTTTTTTGGGTGTTAGTTCTAAAAGGTCTTGTAGGTCTTCATAGAACCGTTCAACTTCAGCTTCTTCAGTGTTACTGGTTGGGGCATAGACTTGCATTACCATGATATTGAATGGTTTGCCTTGGAAACGAACAGAGATCATTCTGTCGTTTTTGAGACTGCATCCAAGCACTGCATTTCGGACCCTTTTCTTGACCATGACGACATATCAGTTACATATATCCAGATTTTAATATGCCCTGTCATATCTATGAGATTTAATCTTATATCTAAGTAATCTAAAAAATCCTACTCTTGTCAATTATACCTCAATAAAGCTAGGGAGAAAAAGTCCTCCTCGTTCAAAAACCCTACAGCAAATGCCACTTCTCCAGAGGCATCAATTGAACATCCCGCAGCTGCCGGGGAGCCCCATGGCCTGGGATTCCCTCTCCAGAGGGAACAAGTTCAGGCACCCTAGGAGGGTCGAAACTGATGCCCACCCTGTGGAGAAGGGGACTCTGTGTCTTAACAAGCTCTGTGGTGATAAACTGTTAAAGAGTTCTGAAGCATTTCACTGGTTTCTAAGAACCAACCCTGGGGCTGGTTTGGACACATTCCTACCCAGCTGAAAATGATCTTATTTTAAAATCTTGGCTGAGTTCACACTAGGGTACAATCCAAAACAGTGACCTTCTAGCACCAAGTAAGGAAAAAATTTCAACCTAGCTTTTTGGCCAGGGGAATTGAGCTCCATTTGTGTTCTGAATCTGTGTCTCTCGCCACACCTCCCATCCTTTTTGGCCTTCCCAGGTGACAACCGCGTTGCTTTAACCTGTGGGCACTTCACCACTTCTGGCATCACCTGCCGTGGGACCACAGCTCCTTTTCTTTCGGTGTTGCCACTCTCTTGGTTTCCCCTGCACACCAGGACCTCAGCCATCCACCACCCCTCCTCCTTCCCCTTCCCCTCTCCAACTGACTGACCACCAAATATGAGGCCCCAAGAGATGACGACCACTCTTATTTATCCAGCCTCCTGCTGGAGTCCCGCCAGGCTACAGACATCCACGGCCTCTCAACACCAGTACCCTGATCTTTCCAATCCAGCCGCCAAATAGCCAAACTGATCTTTCCAAAGAGAGTCTGACACTGTCACATCCTTCTTAGATTCCCTTTAGTGGCTGCTTTTACTAGTTTCACACACTTCCCAAGGCCGGGGGGTCAAGTCCAACTTGCCCTCTCCGTTCTCCAGAGGCTTCTACCATCCACCAAGCTCCGAACCCACTCTCAGGACCTGGACCACGGACGTGCACCCCGCCTCCTGCCACCCACAGTCATTCACGAAAAGACCTGAAGAGCCCAGCAGAGGCTGCATCCTCCAGCCCCTCCTTCCCAAGAACGCTCTCCTGCTGCGGCTCCTGATTCACTGCAAAGGCAAACACGCCCTCTGGCCCACCAGGAAAATGCACACATGCTCACACGAGCTCATCTACTGCAATTCAGCCTCACATCTAAACAAGGCCAGGGCCCGTCTAAGCACAGCCAGCCAACACAGATGCGAGCCACTGAAACTCTGACCGAATCCCCCTGCTTACATGATAGACATGTCCTCTGCAGACCCTCTCGGCCCCCTTTCTCAACCTCTCACCTCCATTTCTCACAGCAAAGAAGGTAAGAGTCCAGCCTGAGGAGGGGTAGGCCAAGGCTTTCTATGATCCTCCAGTGAGCGGGTATGGACCTCACCAGACCAGCTCTGCAGATAACTGAGCCACTAGGCCCAGAATCAGCTGGGTAACTTATGTTTTTAATTACCAAAATGTTTCAAAATCAAAATATTCTAGAGTTATTAGGCCTTCCTTTTAGCATAACAATATTCAGCTGGGGCTGAGTTGTCAGCTGCCACTTACCGAAGAACTGATACTGATTTCCCACAGGTTCACCTGCTTCGCTACTCACCCAGGCCCCTGTGGGAGATCAGACTGCCCCCTGATACCGACAGTGAACAGAAAACGCACTCAGGGCGCACACCACAAAATCGCCATCACACTGCAAAGACAGTGCTCTTCCCATTATCGCCACCTCAGCTGCAGTCTCCACCCACAGGGGGAGGCCCCAAAGACTCCCGCGATAAAACAGCTCTCTGGAGGGACACCCCCGCCCCAGCCCACACCCCAGGACCACACTCAAGCTGCAGACCTAGAAGAGATACAAGTGCACTTCTGGGCTCCTGCCACGTGCAGCCTCATTCTTAGAGCAACTGTTCTCTGAAGCTGGGAGATGATACCTGCCTTAACCTCTTAACCAATTCACCCAGCCAACTGGCTAATCCCCTAACCGGGGCTGTGGCTCCAACCCTGAAACCCCAACAAGCCCAGCATACAAGGGACCTGCGAGAACAGCCTGGACAGAACTGGGAGACGTGGGACGGTGCCTGGGAACATGAGGAGGGGACCCACCTCATCAATGCCTTCCTCCTCATGAAAGGTGCGTGACAGGAAAAGGCAGGTCATGGTGTCTTCCTTCTTGGTGAAGAGGATGAAATCCTTCCCGATGCGCATCGAGCCCCTGAAAGGGAAGCAGACAAAGATGACTTTCCCAGGGAATCAAAAGCTCAACTGAAAAAAGAGCAAATCCCTGCTCTGGATGTGATGAACTGCCTTTGGAGGATTCCCCTGAAGGTGTTCCCCCGCTCAGGATTCCCCCGCTGAGCGCCACGGCCTCGAGCCCCTCCCCTGTGACACTCCTCCTCCTGCCCTTCACGGGCCCAGCTCTCCTTACCACCTTCTCCACAAGGCCCCACCCCACTAGGCTCTCTCCTCTCACCACCGAGCACCAGCCCCAGCCTGTCGCTTCTGTGCTCTGGGCACCTCCCAGCCACACAGGCTTCACTCCAGTAACACCTTCAACATGTGACTTCCATGCTGAGCATATCCAGCTCTCACCCTGTCCTTGCTCTGCTGACACTAACTCTCCCATCCACTCGTCTAAGGACAGCACTGTCAGGGGAAGGGAACAGCCCACAATGCCTGTGCTCACAAGTCCTCCAAAAACCAGGGTGACCTCGAGGCTCAGCCGAATACAGGCCTAACCAGGCAAAGCATCATTGCTGAAGAGTTTCAAGGCGGCCTACCACTGGCTTATGGCCTATACCCACAGCCAACCCAGGTCTTGAATTGTTATGTCCGCAACCCAGGTCTTGAATTGTTATGTCCGCAACCCAGGTCTTGAATTGTTATGTCCGCGTATTAAGCCACAGGCCCCTGCTGCAGGAGTGGTTTCTGAGAAATATGCCTCGAGGCTGACTTCCAAAAGGCAGAAGTCTGAATGGAATCAACTGCTCCTTCCTCAACTTGGCCGAGTTAATCCTGAGGAGCAGGCAAGGACACACCTTTCCCAACAATATGGAACAGGGTAAAAGCGTGAAACCCTGGCGGAGGGGTGCCCACCGACACTGGCCACGCAGTCCTGTCTCCCGAGCAGCTTCTGTTACCTCATCCGTCCTCTAAGACCCCAGGGTGGCGATGGTGGCGGGAAGCCTTATTACTCTCTTCTGGGTACAAACACGAGCTGGGCTGGCATGCCAAGCACACGAGTGAATGCCATGACCCATCTCCCCAAACATTCGGGAAAACTCCAGGACACTATCCAGAGATACCCTGGGGGCTGCCAAGTTCCGTCTCTCGTTCTCGGTTTTCCGAGGCGCTGGCAATGCTCCCTCCCCCGACGATCCCTCGGTCCTCCTCCTGCCTCCCTGAGCTGCTGCTAAGTCACTCCAGTCGTGTCCGACTCTGTGAGACCCCATAGACGCACTCCTCCCAGGCTCCTCTGTCCCTGGGATTCTCCAGGCAAGAACACTGGAGTGGGCTGCCATCTCCTTCTCCAACGCATGAAAGTGAAAAGTGAAAGTGAAGTTGCTTAGTCGTGTCCGACTCTTAGCAACCCCACGGACTGCAGCCTACCAGGCTCCTCCGTCCATGGGATTTTCCAGGCAAGAGTACTGGAGTGGGGTGCCTTTGCCTTCTCCTCCCTGAAGCCTACTGGAGGCAAAATGCGGCCCACTCCAGTGTTCTTGCCTAGACAGTCCCAGGGATGGAGGAGCCTGGTGGGCTGCGGTCTATGGAGTCACACAGAGTCAGACACGACTGAAGTGACTTAGCAGCAGCAGCAGCCTGCCTTCTGTCAAAGCCTGCCCATGCCCTAATTTGGCAAAACCTCACTTTTGTGCCTCTTCCCTCTGTCTTTGATCCTGACCTTGGAGGGGAAATAAACAGCAACCGCTCAAAAATGCCACTTCTCTGCCGACTTCTCTGCTTCTTAGCCCTCTTCTCACCACAAATCACTTCCTCCTGAAACTCTCAATTTCTAAATTCATCTCAAAATGAATTCAGTCTGAACACTAGATGGCCCCATCTCCATGGCTCCTCCCCAAAAGACGTTCTACTAAAATACGCTGATGACAACACTCCCAACTTCTGTGTGTTTTCCTTCCTGGTCTTCTAAGTACTTTCAGACTCACATTTCAGCTGCTCCTGAAACTTGCTCAGCAAGGAAGAATGTCAGAGATTAGAAACCCATATTCTACAGCAGAAAACAGACATTCAGAGAGGTGAAAGGGCTTGTCTGCAGCCACAGAGCTGAAGGAACCACATAGGGGGAGGCTGCCTACCATCAGAAGGGAAGTCAGGGCTTCTTACATCTGACATATCAGTGGTTGGAAGCTTAGATGACCACATCAGAATCACCTAGGGAACACATCGGGGAAAGAAAAAGGTTCCCAGACCCTACCCCAGGTCCACCAAATCAGGCCACAAATTTAGCATGGAAAGATTAAAGAAGGAGAGAGAAAATCAGAAGTGAGAAACCAGGCTAGGGCACCCACGGCCCTGAGCAACAGCACGTAGTTCTTAACCCACTCACACGTGTTACACCCCAAGTTACAAAGGAGGACACTGAGCCTCAGAAGGGTAAGTGACTGATGCCACATCCGAACCCCGGTTCGTCTGACTGAAGCGAGGCAGACAGCAGCTCCGGCCTTGCCATCAGAAAGACGTGGTGCACACCTCAGCTCTACACCTGGGCATTTTCACACCTTTGGGCAAGTCACTTCATCCAGATAAACCTTGCTTCTCGCATCTGAAGCTGAAAATCGTGGTGCCTACACTACAGGGCGTGGGTGAGGACTGAACTAAATCACCCAGGTGAAGTTTTCAGCAGTGTCCAGCACGTGTTAAGTGCCTGACACTGAGAGACGAGTGGGAAGTCCAGGCATTAGGTCTGCGTTGTTGTGGGAGGCATCATCTCTCTTCCGCACAAGCTGAAGCCTGCTGCACAGATGCACAACCGATGCTGCTGCCCAGCCGAACACAACACGTTTCCACAGCAAGACCAGAAACATGACTCAGAACTCCATCTGCACAAACTCTAATCCCAATAAATCTTATTCCATCCAAAGGTATGTACAGCTGGAAGTGAGCATTTCAGAAATAGAAACCTTTCTCTTGGGGCTTCGCTCAAAACCAGAACAACACATTCCACACGCCAAACAAGTGAGAACCAAGGGGCTGAGAAAGAAGTCTCAGGGGATATGAAGACATTAGGTAAGTCCCTGCTACAGGGCCTGGCAGGACACGTGAGCAGCAACCAGGCCCTCCATGTGGGGGAAGCTTTGGGTCTCTCTCTCACCCTGGATCCCCAGTGCCTGGCACAAAGCATGACAGGTGCTCTGGGAACAACACTGCACCGGGGGACCCTCACCATCTCAGATGCATCCCCAGCACACAAAACCACGAGCATCCTCAATCACAGGTATAAACAAGAATTTCCAACCAGAGGGGAGGCAGCGTTCCAGAACACAGTGCTAAAGGAAGCCTACAGATCCTCCTTCCTCGACGGTTCTGGAAACTCACACTCTCATCTGTGGTGTAAAGCAGATGAAAGGTGGCTGAATTCACGTTTCTGGCCAGCAGTTGCTAAGGCCCTAACCATCACCCCTTCCTGACTGTCCTCCTGTTCCAGAATTAAGGTGATGGAGCGACAAGGAGAGCAACGGTTGATTCTGTTCAGTCCTGGGACGGGCTTCTGCTATACTTACGACTTTAACCCGTTCCCGTACTGCCCGATCTGGGTGGACTCAGGCGTTCGCTTGGCCGACTTCCCGAACTGGATCACGCTGGCAGCATCACCTGAAGTGACAGGCGAGAGAGAAAGGGCAAAGTGTGCTTCTCTTTCCCAGGCTCTCAAAAATCAATCCAAGCGGGGCTGTCTGTCTACTGAAAACCTCTGCCAGGAAATTCACAACTGGGAGGCAAATGGAGGAAACCTCGACTGGCCTGTCAGTACCACCATCACGAGGTCCTAGTTCTATTACCAGAACGCGGTAACTTGGCTGGGGCAGGCCACCACAGTTCCAGGTCCAGGATGTTACGCAAGCCAATGTCAACAGACAGGTAGCCTGACGGACTTAAGGCTGCCATTCAGAGCCTATCTCCCACATCAGAACAAGACCTGGCAAATCTGTGAGTGGAATTAAGCCTGAGATGTTGCAAGAGACTGCCCTCGCCCTTCTAGTCACAAGGGTGAGGCAACAGAAAAACAAATTAACACAATAAGCATTTTATAAAAACGCTTAGTTACATCCTACCCAAAAGAAGCAATCAGCCCATCACTTACTTGGATCCATTCCCGCTCCATCATCCAAAAAACAAAGCATAAATCCTCCTCGAAGGTCCTCTCGCCTTTCTGTAAAAGAAAGAGCTGCCATTACTAGGCGGTTACCCACCAGAGGGGAGTGACTTGGGTATGATTGGAAGGTGGATTACTGTGGAGCTGGGTCCAAAAAGGTCTTCTCCTTCTAGCAATGCCAGCAGGGGAGAAGGAAACAGGAAAGTTTGCTTTTCTTTCCCAGTCTCTCAAACATCAAAGATCTGAGCCTCATTCAACCCAAGATCCCCCACCCCAGGAGCGAGACCGCACGGCGTGCAGTGAGAGCCGCCTGGTTTCCCCCTGCACCTGCTCGAAGGGCCTGGGAGGAGGGGCAGTCACTGGACAGTGAGATACGGCGCAGCTGTGGCCAGGCGTCCTGGCTGAGGGGAAGGAAACCCCACAGACTAAGGCCACCATTCTGAGGGAAAAAGGAACCCCCCCGCAGCGGCCGTCGCTACAGCAGCAAGTGGTCCCTCAGAGTGGTCCGGGTCCAAGTACACCATGAACGCCATAGAAGAGTCTCCCAAATAGGGAAAGGGCTGCTAAACGAGTTTCTAAGGTGCCCTTAGACTCCAGTGATGAGGCTGACACGGGCAAAGGAAGAACAGCACAGGTCTTGGAATCAGGAGACCATGTGCACTAAAAGGAGGAAGGCCAGTTTACGGTGCTACAGGGCTAAGTCCAAACTGGCTCTGGAGTCTAGTTCCTAACTGAGGACATTTCTGTCTCCACCAAGCTACAGTCTGCCAACTTTATACGACTACCTAAGCAAGGGAATCTCAGTCTAAAATGCTCTCTGTCCTCCCCTCAGGCTTTAGATTCAAGTAAATTATAATTGCCTCTTAAATGGGTTAATGTAATTTAAAATGATATTTCAAAAGTACAATAAGCCACAGAGATTTTCACGTATCACTTGCTATTCGGGAAGCTGAACTTCCAGTTCAGTTCAGTCGCTTAGTCGTGTCCAACTCTTTGTAACCCCATGGACTGCAGCATGCCAGGCTTCCCTGTCCACCACCGACTCCCGGAGCTTACTCAAACTTATGTCCATCAAGTCAGTGATGCCATCCAACTATCTCATCCTCTGTCGTCCCCTTCTCCTCCTGCCTTCAATCTTTCCCAGCATCAGGGTCTTTTCAAATGAGTCAGTTCTTCACTTCAGGTGGCCAAAGTATTAGAGTTTCAGCTTCAGCATCAGTCCTTCCAATGAATATTTGGACTGATTTCCTTTAGGATTGACTGGTTTGATCTCCTTGCAGTCCAAGGGAGTCTCAAGAGTCTTCTCCAACACCACAGTTCAAGAGCATCAATTCTTCAGCGCTCAGCTTTCTTTATAGTCCAGCTCTCACATCTATACATGACTACTGGAGAAAGCACAGCTCTGACTAAACTAGCTTTGAATTTGTTGGCTAAGTAATGTCTCTGCTTTTTAACATGCTGTCTAGGTTGGTCATAGCTTTTCTTCCAAGGAGCAAGCGTCTTTTAATTTCATGGCTGAATTTTGCTAAAAAATTAACAAATGCTTCTTGATAGTTCAAGCATAAGGACCTTCCTGGAAGCCTGATTGGTAGATAAGAAAATTTCTCCTTGTGGCAGAGCCTTTTATCAGTCTGGAGAATCCAAATGAGATCTAGTAAGCAGAAGCAAGTGCAAAAAAGGGACAAAAATCTTCAAAGTTTTCTTCTGGAGGAAGCAAAGTGTCAGATGGAAACTCAACTGGGTCAGGGACAGAGCATGGTACAGGAAGTGTTCTAAATGTAGCCAAGAGCCATTTGCTGGACGATTTAGCCTAAAATGCACGTGAAGACTCTGCTTTGGGAGCTAGAAAGTGGTTCAAGCCAAGTGCATCTGAAAAATCTCCAAGGATTACTGCTATTTCTTGAACACACCTAGGAAGTTGCTTCCAGGCCCTTGCGGTTGGTAGAATTGGACTCATAGGCTGTTTTAACACACAGTCATCTCTTAACACTGGGTCTGAGATCCCTTTCTTGCTCAAGGACTTCATTTTAAATCTTTTTCATATTGTTTAAGACACACACCTATGGAGGGTCCTCCTGGCCATATAAACGACCCACAGCCTGTAAGCATCTAGCAGTGTTCAGGTCCACGGTCATGTGCAGCCAAGACAGACTAGCTGACATAGCAGTAACTCCTTCAGCTTCGTTAAAAAAAAAAAAAAACAGGCAGTGTGGCATCTTCACGATGCTTCACAATCACTCGTTTATTTGATGTGCCTGGCCCTGTAATGAAGATAACAGCCAAGAGCAATGCCACTATGACCACTGCCTTCAGGGAGCCTCCAGTTCCAGTGGACACTATCCCTTGCAGGCACATGGCTGAGGAGAAGGGTTTAAGCAGAAGAATACAGAGAAGAGTGTCAGCTCAAGTAAGAGCTTGTTACAACAAATTCTGGGCTCCGCCCAGGAGGGTCTGAGGCTCCATCTGCATTTCTAAGCTGCCCCCAGGCGGTGCCGATGCATCCACTGCTGGGCAGCTCTTTGTAAAGCGGAGCCAGAGTCAGCAAGAGCTAGAGGCGCCCCTGCCTGCAGCAACCCCCGACACTCCAGCAGCAACCCCCTGCCTGTAGCAACCCCCGACGCTCCAGCAGCAACCCCCTTCCTGCAGCAACCCCCAGACGTTCCAGCAGCAACCCCCCTGCCTGCAGCAACCCCCAGACGTTCCAGCAGCAACCCCCCTGCCTGCAGCAACCCCCAGACGTTCCAGCAGCCAGGACAGGCACTCCTCACACCTTCTACTCGCTTTCATCAAGCAACTGAACGGCATCCGAAGCCTCGAGGAAAGGATTTTATGAAGCTGGTGGGAGCTCTGGACAGAGGAGCGGCTCTGGGCAGCTGGGGATTGTCTGCGCCTCCCTCTCAGCATACATCCTGGAGGATGACAGAGCCAAACTGCCTCCTGTGCAGTTGTGCCTCAGGCCCTGGTGGCAGCTTAGGACAATCACAGAACCGGGTGGGAGGCTGCCCATCTAAGCTTCCCCTATATGACCAAGTCTGGCTTCTCCCAATTACTTCAACATTCCTCCCTCCAGCTCCCACTGGAGAGAACAGGAAGAAGCTGGAGGAGATGTAAAATGGAGCTTTAAGTCAACCGTCAGAGGTGACAAGATAACACTGTCCTCAGCAGAGGCTATAACAGAACGACCGTCAAGTTCTTCATCATACTCTGCAACCTGTTTGAACAGTATTCATTTCAGCTACATTTGCTCTTAAGTTTCCATTTACTAACCACTGATCTGGCATCACAAAAGGAATCTTTCTTTGAGGCACAGCAGTCCCTATCGAAGGAAGTCCAGAAAGTCAATAAAAACAGTCTGACAGGCATGTTCTAGTCTGGCCCCATCTAACAAGAACGCGTTGGGTACCGGAGTCTGGTTTCTTTCTCACCCTTCTTTAAGCTATAATGTGAATTTGTGGCAAATTCAAACTACATTTGATGTTTGGGAAGATTTCTAAGTTCAGGATCAAGCTACTTTCAGAAAGGGAGACAGGAAAATACTTTCCCTGATATTTTAACAACAAAAACTTCATAGTATATTATTAATTCTACTGTCCTCCATACATTTTGTCCTTTACGGACTAAAGAGCCCCTTGACGAACGTGAAAGAGCAGAGTGAAAAAGCTGGCTTAAAACTCAGCATTAAAAAAAAAAAAACAAAGATCATGGCATGCGGTCCTATCACTTCATGGCAAATAGATGGAGAACCAATGGAAACAGTGACAGACTTTATTTTCTTGGGATCCAAAATAACTGCAGATGGTGACTACAGCCATCAAATTAAAAGACACTTGCTCTTTGTAAAACTATGACAAACTGAGAAAGCATATTAAAAAGCAGAGACATTACTTTAGCGACATAGGTCCGTAGAGTGAAAGCTATGGTTTTTCCAGAAGTCAATGTATGGATGTGAGAGTTGGACCATAAAGAAGGCTGAGCGCCAAACAACTGAAGCTTTTGAACTGTCGTGTTGGAGAAGACTCTTGAGAGTCCCCTGGACTGCAAGGAGATCCAACCAGTCACTCCTACAGGAAATCAGTCCTGAATATTCATTGGAAGGACTGGATGCTGAAACTGAAGCTCCAATACTTTGGTCACTTGATGCGAAGAACTGACTCCTTAGAAAAGACCCTGACGCTAGGAAAGACTGAAGGCAAGAGGAGAAGGGGGTGGCAGAGGATGAGATGATGGGATAGCATCAGTAACTCGAGGCACATGAGTTTGAGCAAGCTCTGGGAGTTGGTGATGGACAGGGAGGCCTGGCCTGCTGCAGTCCAGGGGGTCACAAAGAGTCAGACACAACTGAGCAACTGAACAACAACAAATTCTATTATCCTACTTGTAAAATGAGGTAGCTTTTATTTCTATTGAATGTGTTAATATAACACTGAGGTATGAGTGTGAAGTTGGGGCACCTTAGTCAAGATTCCCAATCTTAAGGTATTCGGAGTAAATTAAGTCTTTTCCTAAAACACTGGAGTGCTTAGTGCTTCTATCATACCATTTAATCCTTAACTACCTTGACAGTTCCCTCAAGATCAAGTGATTGTTCCCTAATCATTTGTGGAGTGCTAACTGTCTCAACTGAATTCTCTAATGACAATTAGCAAAGGCCCCACCTCATCCTCTCTGGACTCCTCCCAAAGTCCTCCCAAAGCACAACAGTTAACACTGAGCACACAATAAAAGTACACGGGGCCATTTTCATTTAAATTGAAATCCAACTGCTCTGTTGCATTCCAAGTGAAAGCACTGCATTTCTTTGCTGAAATCCACCCACCGAAGGTGGTAAACGACTTAAAGACTGAACTGAAAGGTGAAAGGAGGTAAACAGGAGCTGAGATGATCTCTTTTAAAAAGCTTTTTCCATGAATTCCCTGGCTATGCAGTGGCTAGGATTCCTCGCTCTCACGCTATGACCCTAGGTTCAATCCCTGGTCAGGGATTCTTCCAAAATAGGATGATTTTTTCCCTTCCACATCACGTGCAGTGGAGGCCTACTCTCTGCTTTGCCATCTGTGTGAGGATTTAAACAGCTTCGACTTCTTCCAGAGGTGGAAGTTCCGCTCCCCACTGGAGCACTCTGGGGTGGTGCAGGAATGGCGCCTCCATCTGGCCCAAGGGCCATCAAAAGCCATCTCCTAACTTTCTCATGCTCTGGCCCGTTCTCCTGTTACGCTCTTCTAAAAAGAAAAGCAGCCTTATTTTCACCACTTGGCAGAGCCTTTTGAATAGAGGTTTTTAGACCTTACGCAGGATAGCTGATTTTTAACTGTTCTGAGTATTTCCTTTGCTCCAAAGTGTATTAGGCAGAAGGAAATTATATCTGGGAATATTCTTTGCAATTATATGACCCTGGAAGTTCTAAGAATTATTTTCTATTGAGGGCTTATTCCCATTGATCAAAATGGGTCAGTAAAGTTGAAAGAGGGATTATATGATAACCATATATTCCCATAAAAACTCAAGTTTTTCAAAAGTGAGGCAATGCCAGCCAAATTGGATTTAAAAGCCATCTTTCTCTGTTCCACTTCCAAATTTCTAGCACTCAAATGAGAAAAACTGTGCTGGTACAAACACTGAACAGGCAGAAAGCAAGCTGTTTCCTAAAAGGGGGGTAGGGCAACGACAATGACTAAGGTTTCTGTCACTGCTGTACACATTTCATAACAAAGAAAGGACCTTCCTGCAAAAGAGCAGAGCCAATCAGGCAAAAATAACAGACGCTGTCAGTATTTTTAAATTCTAAGCAAAGCAGCCCTATTTCCTACTTGACTCCTCTGCTGAGAACATCTCTGCAAACCTCAGTGCCAATCCAGCTACACAACTGTTTTGTACAACCGACACCAGCAGCTCTTCAAGTTGGGATTTGTCCTCAACAAGACTGCAGAGGGCTAAGATGGCCTTCACCAAGATCTTTCTTTGGCTGCAGAAACCACCAACTCCACAACCCCTGGCCACCTGCTAAACTCCAATCAAGAAAATCAGTGGTACTTAGTCATTCCACTCCACATCAACCCAAGTAATCTCCTAGTGGCTTTCTTTAAATAGATACATATATCTGGAAAAGCTCTATACATTCAGCAAAAACAAGACGAGGAGCGGACTATGGTTCAAGTCATGAACTCCTTATTGCCAAATTCAGTCTTAAATTGAAGAAAGTAGGGAAAACCACTTGGCCACACTCATGTATGACCTAAATCAAATCCCTTATGATTAATACAGTGAGAAATAGACTCAAGGGACTAGATCTGATAGACAGAGTGCCTCAAGAACTATGGGTGGAGGTTTGTGACACTGTACACAAGGCAGGGATCAAGACCATCCCCAAGAAACAGAAATGCAAACAGGCAAAATGGTTGTCTGAGGAGGCCTTACAAATAGCTATGAAAAGAGAAGCAAAAAGCAAAGTAAAAAAGGAAAGATCTACCCATTTGAATGCAGAGTTCCAAAGAATAGCAAAGAGAGATAAGAAAGCCTTCCTCAGTGATCCATGCAAAGAAATAGAGAACAGTAGAACGGGAAAGACTAGAGATCTCTTCAAGAAAATCAGAGATACTAAGGGAACATTTCATGCAAAGATGGGCACGATAAAGGACAGAAATGGTATGGACCTAATAGAAGCAGAAGATATTAAGAAGAGGTGGCAAGAATACACAGAAAACTATACAAAAAAGATCTTCAAGACCCAGATAACCACAATGGTGTGATCATTCACCTAGAGCCAGACATCCTAGAATGTGAAGCATCACTATGAACAAAGCTAGTGGAGGTGATGGGATTCTGAAATCCTGAAAGATGATGCTGTGAAAGTGCTGCATTCAATATGACAGCAAATCTGGAAAATTCAGCAGTGGCCACAGGACTGGAAAAGGTCAATTTTCATTCCAATCCCAAAGAAAGGCAATGCCAAAGAATGCTCCAACTACTGCACAACTGTACTCATCTCACACGCTAGCAAAGTAAAGCTTAAAACTCTCCAAGCCAGGCTTCAACAGTGCATGAACCATGAACTTCCAGATGTTCAAGCTGGATTTAGAAAAGGCAGAGAAACCAGAGATCAAATTGCCAATATCCACTGGATCATAGAAAAAGCAAGAGAGTTCCAGAAAAATATCTGCTTTATTGTCTATGCCAAAGTCTTTTGACTGTGTGGATCACAACAAACTGTGGAAAATTCTACAAGAGATGGGAATACCAGACCACCTGACCTGCCTCCTGAGAAATCTGTATGCAGGTCAAGAAATAACAGTTAGAACTGGACATGGAACAACAGACTGGTTCCAAATCAGAAAAGGAGTAGGTCAGGGCTGTATACTGTCACCCTGCTTATTTAACTTACATGCAGAGTACATCATGAGAAACGCTGGACTCGGTGAAGCACAAGCTGGAATCAAGATTGCTGGGAGAAATATCAATAACCTCAGATATGCAGATGACACCACACTTACGGCAGAAAGTGAAGAGGAACTAAAAAGCCTCTTGATGAAAGTGAGAGAGTAGAGTGAAAAGGCTGGCTTAAAACTCAACATTCAGAAAACTAAGATCATGGACAGCATCCAGTCCCATCATTTCATGGCAAATAGATGGGGAAACAGTGGAAACAGTGAGAGACTTTATTTTGGGGGGCTCCAAAATCACTGCAGATGGGTGACTGCAACCATGAAATTAAAAGAAGCTTGCTCCTTAGAAGAAAAGTTATGACCAACCTAGACAGCATAAAGCAGAGACATTACTTTACCAACAAAGGTCCATCTAGTCAAAACTATGGTTTTTCCAGTAGTCATGTATGGATGTGAGAGCTGGACTATAAAGGAAGCTGAGGTCGAAGAACTGATGCTTTTGAGCTGTGGTGTTGGAGAAGACTCTTGAGAGTCCCTTCGACTGCAAAGAGATCCAATCAGTCCATCCTAAAGGAAATCAGTTCTGAATATTCATTGGAAGGACTGATGCTGAAGCTGAAACTCCAATACTTTGGCCACCTGATGTGAAGAGCTGACTCATTTGAAAAGACCCTGATGCTGGGAAAGACTGAAGGCGGGAGGAGAAGGGGGCGACAAAGCATAAGATGGCTGGATGTCATCACCAACTCAATGGACATGAGTTTGAGTAAACTCCAGGAGTTGGTGATGGAAAGGGAGGCCTGGAGTGCTGCAGTCCATGGGGTTGCAAAGAGTCAGACATGACTGAGCGAATGAACTGAACTGACTGATAGATCTGGGCACCTTGTAGTAGTTCCCTTAATACCAATATTCTTGATTTCTATTTCACACCTGATCAGGGCTAACCCTGTCCTGCCTAATACCTGGAGTAATCAGGCTGTCTACCCAGACTCCAGAAACCAGTGATCTCCCACACATTTATTTTTAGGCACAACAGTAAATTCTTCTGGGAACTGGGCATGAGAAAGAAGACTGGTATCTGTCTTACCTGCATAAATATCAATTCTTGTGGCATCAGCATCTCTGCAAAGTTGGGGAAAAAAATCAATATTCAAATGAGAATATGAAGTATAACCATCAAGATGCACAGTATTGAGTGGGATATATACTATTTTGAATCTATTTTCAGGAAATCATAAAAGAAATTCTATATACATTAAAGATATACTTTTACATTTGGTAATACACTTTTCCTTATATGTCTGTGAAACATCTCTGGAGCTTCAAATTATTTAAAACCACCACAAGATACATAGGGTCTGAATACACTTTTTTAAAATAAAAATTTTACAGTGAAAACAGCTAGAGGATAAATAAGAACATTCCTTTACACACTAAATGACTCCAATCACTCGTTTGACGCAATCATAAACAATGTTCCAATATCTCATCCATTGTTCTTTCTCACCAAGAATTGAGAAAAAAAGGAAAACAATACTCTGCCACAAAGCCTAAGAAAATCAGGTCTTACAGTACACACACTACAGGCAGTACACTGACTCATGAGCCCATAATTTTATCCTCCCTAAACCTGAAAGGAAGTTTGGGGCACCCCATTAGGCTCCAGTCATCAGGTGAAATAAAGGCTCAGTCATCAGTGAAGTCTTCCATAAAGGCTTGAAAGTCATCTAGCCCAATTCTGCCAACTGCAGGCAAAGAAAATGAGGTGCTGAGTTTCACTGCTTTTAAATGCAAAATCCACTCAAATCCATACAACTCTACAGGTACTTATTCCCAAAAACATAAAAACATTTCAAAAATAGAAGAGACTGGCAAAGCATGTGTATGAGCAGGAACATACACTCCCAGGCAATCTCCAGTTCACCATATAATATATAAAAAAGCAGCCTGCCAAAACCCACTGTAGTATCACTAAACAAGTGGCAAATTCAAACACAGTTTCATCAAGCTACAACATTTTTAAATATAAAAATTACGAGTCAACCAGGATTGAAACAATTGAAAAATACTGAAAATGGGACTTTTCAGGTTAAACAAGTTGTTAGCCAGTAAATAATAATAAAATTATAATGGTATAGATCTACAGTATGGACATAGGTAGACATAATTACCATTATGTCATTAACTGGAGATCTGTTTAGAAAGTACTTTTGTCAACTCTTATCTTCTTCTTCACTAGTCATATTGATCAATAAACACCGTGTCTGAATTTTACATTTGCATTCAGAAATCTGTGACATAATTCCAGGCAGGTTTTTGATTAGGGACTTCACTATCCCTGAACCAATCCAAACTTCCTTCTCAGTCTTGCACAGTAACGTTTAGAGGCTTCTATCACTAAGAACTCAGTATAACACCATGCTGAAGAAGGATTTCTTTCAAGCACAGTTGTTAACAATGGAAGATGCTTTGATCAACTAGTCTCATCTGACAACAAAATACCCTCACTCCTTAGTATCCGCAGGGGACTGGTTTTAAGACCACCAAGGACCACAATATCTGCAGATGCTCAACTGCCTTTTATAGAATTGTGCAGTACTTGCATATAATCTATGCACATCCTCCTGTTTACTCCAAATCATCTCTGTGTTACTTATGATAACTAACACTATGTAAATGCTATGTAAATAGTTGCAAGCAAGCAGCAAACTCAAGTTTTGCCTTTGGAACCTTCTGGAACTTTTCCAATACTTTCGATCTGTGGTTCCTTGAATCCACAGATGCAGAACCTGCAGATACAGAGGGCAGACTGGATATTTTGGGAAGACACAGAACTCTTGAAATAATTTTCAAAACATCAGATGGCTTACTGTCCTGGTAGCACAAATTAAAACACAGTTTGTCCTAGTAATTAGATCCCTAAGTTTTTATCTTAATTCCCCACGTTTCACAACAACCATCTCATTCTAATACACAGGGAAGGCAGCTTTGGAGGTTGTAAGTTCACTATTTTTAGTCTGCAACACAGAAATAAATGGATTATCAACCAATGTGCTATTTAAAGTACTTTTTTGGGTAAGATGCCTCCTAGGAGTGAGTCACATATGCAAAAAAACTGCCTTCCTCCCAAGTCTTCAGAGATCACAAAAACCCAAAAAGTTTTCAAGAACAGACTGCACACCTGAAGACTACATACCTTGCATTATCAACTAGTTCAGCAAGAGCACCAAACAAGAATTCATGAGTGGTTCTGAAATGATAAATATTAAGAATCAGCAAAAGAATTATGAAGTAAGCTATAGTTCCCAATAAAATGTCAAGGTTATAAAATATTTAGAAGGTTTTTTGGAGAAATAACTAAAATTGCTACTTGCATCAATTTACACTATTCAAGTTTTAAACTTCTCCACAATTCAAGTCTTTCTAGAGCTCAGATGTACTACTGCTAAAGCAATGTTTTTCACTATTCATATTCTACCTGGAAAAATATCTATATTTTATTTACCATTGCCTTTACCGGCTGTCAGTTTCTGCGTATCTCTAAGAACACTCAATGGAGAAATCATTACCACTTAGCTTTACCAATACCTTTGTGATGATTTACTGGTGAAAAACCATTCAGTCTTGTGCAATTTATATGCAAAAATACTCCACTTGAAGGTGGGGAGAAAGGAGAAAATAATCCAGTTTTTGATGCTCCCTGATTTTGGCCAAAACCAAAACTTTCTCCACATAAAGGAATCCATAATACTCTTGAACAACCCCATCCTAAGAGGAAAAAGGTTTGGTGTGGTCTCCTAGGGTCCTTGCTCATCAAGTCAGTCCCTTCCAGGATAGCCAATGGTCATCTTCTCCTCTAGGAGGCTACTCAAAATTTAGGTAGGATAAATTCACAATTACCATATTCACAGCACAATAAAGATGGTACTTATGCATGTTTTCCTCTATTTACACCTTTAATTTGTGCTATTTCCCATAATAGTCCTCATTAGATATAAAAGTAGATGCATTAACCTAGAACCACCTAGAAATTTTTTTTTTCTGGCCCTGTGGTGCAAACATATGGATCTTAGTTCCCTGACAAGGGATCAAACCCGTGCCCTCTTCAATAGAAGAGCAGTCTTAACCACTGGACTGCCAGGGAAATAATGAAACTCTTACTTTTGTAAGCATTAATCCATATATTACTATCATAATGTAAAAAAAAACATATTATTCCAGTTAATTTTTTTGTATACAAAGTTTCAGTCAATAAAGTGAAAATTTCTATATATATTTAGAATATACCAATATTAAATAGCCAGCATCTAGGATTTGTGAGTACTTACTGTATTGTTCAAAACAAATCGTAAAGCACTTGTTTATAAAATAAATACCCAAAACTCAACTGTCCAGGAGCAGTTTTTTCCTCAAATAAATCTTCAAATTTTTATAAATGCAATTTTTTTAATTAAAAAAAAAGATTAAAAAAATTCTACTAGTCCTTAGAATTTTAGGAAGAATTTTTTCCCATGAGAACAGTGAATATATCTGTTGCTGATCCAAATGAAGAACCATGCTTTAACAAAAAGTAGAAATTTAATCTCCAATTTCCCTGAAAAGACCTCAAATTCCTCTAAATCTAATTCTTAATTATTTTACATGAAATAAAAAAATTTTCGCAAGGAAAAAAACCTGCATAAAACATCCATATCTTTAATTATTCAAAAAATTTTGTCTCCAAAATTATCACCCTTAATTCTTCAAATTATCTACTGAAGAAACAAAAAATTTTCTGCATATTACTCCATGGATTAAATTGGGAGAAATGAGCTGGAAGATTAAATAAACTGATTTGCTGAAAGTAATACAAGTCAAAAGTAAAAACTAGTATTTGCTCTAAAGCTTTCAACCAATCATTTTCCTGTCTGACTTTGTAGTGACTAGGTAACTTATGAAGTGAATTAGTTTTCTATACATTTAAAAAATTTCTGAAGGTTAAAATGTAAAATAACAAATTCCACTGCAATACTTCTCATTTCCTTGAATTCAAGCAATCTCAGAAATAAGCTCCTAGGGTAGGGATGGGGGACATAAGAATACAATCTGAGACTACAATTTGTGTGTAGAAATAAAGGAAGAATGAAGTATCTGGCCTATGGTAGTGACACTGGTGAATATGAATAATCTGGAAAACTAATTCTGATACCTCTGCCATCCAGGCAAAGAAATTAAAAAAAAAAAAAAAAAACAGATATAGCAATGGCTTCTCACAAAATCTATTTTTTGTCACTTCACATGAAAATTAAAGGCATTCAGAATTCAGTAAGATCTCAAAAAGGAAAGGACAAAGCACTTCTAGCTAAGTTTTCACTGTTTTCTACACAATTAGAAAACTGCTTTGTATATTTAGAATCTAAAAACATTCCAAATGTCTTTGTTGTTCCACACAGTATCAATGCTGTTCCACGGATTTCAGGTTAGTTAACGTATCTTTAAATGTAGCTAAGGGGTGCTTTTATGATGGGCACTAACACATCATAAAAGGGGCCTTTTGCGACAACTGTTGCTAAGGTTAGAGACACTCAGAATCTTCTCCAAACCTCCAACTGATCCTACTAATAAATGCTAAAGTTCGAAATATCTCTCAAATCATAACACAAAAAAATACCAACTATAAAAGATCTTCCCTTTTTTTCAAATAATATTCAAAGAGATGCACTCATTGCTAGCGAGCAGTTTAGAGTTATTTATATAAGAAGCAAAAGAAATCCTTTTCTTCACAGACCTAAAGATTCTTTACATGTAATCCAAGAAAGATCAACCATCTGGAAAAAGACAAAGATTTTTAATGAACTCTCACTTTCAAGTGATTGTGGCTTTTATACCAATTGTGCCACAATCAAAATAGCTTTGCATCTCAGCATTTCCAATGACAAATTTAAGTGTAAATCTACTCATTATGTAAGGAAAACGGTCTAATTATATTCAGTCTGAATTTAAAGCAATAAAATATTTATAAGCCCATCACACAGTGATAGGTTCTACTGAGTTCTTAAATATTTGGTCCAGAGTTAATTGCCTTAACTGCTAGAAAATAAAGCTGAAAAATTCCAGGGCAACCATTTTACATTCAAAGGCTTTAATATATTTAGTATGAAACCATATTTCATCAGGATTATAAATCACAAGAACTGTAAAGTTGAAAGCTTCCTCTACCTTCACTTCCCGTATCAATAAAACAACTCTAAGATATCAAATGGCCGAGACAATAAGCTTTTAAATATGCCGACAGTAAGACATACACAGCAGGCATCTTATACATAAGCACCCTGCTCTATCCAACCACTTAGCAATACTGCAAACAGAATGACTTAAGATATGTACCTTCTGCCAAAGGAAGAAGGTACCACTATTACTCCATCTTGAATCTGGCACCGAGACTGCTCATGGACTTTTCAGCAGCAGTCACAAAACCCACCACACCAAAGAGCAGTAAAAGCATAAACTATTTTTATTCAAAAACCCTAATTTCAACCATCTCGTATCACCAATTTGCACAGTTAAAAGAAATTCACCTAAGACTTCCATGTTAGAATTTCCCAGACCTGCCTCAAATCCTAATGCTGATATAATCAAGTTAATGTAGAACAATACCAAAACAGTAACAACTCCAAGCAGGTGTTTATTATCTTCAACAGATGCTCCAGAATTTATTAAAAATTAATCTACCTAGCAAACATCAAGTTGCTATCACACTGACCAACTTTTGGTTTATGTGACCTAATATTATAACTAGAACAAATAACTGTCACCATCTATTTGATATTTACTATCAACTATGTGCAATCTAATTATCTTATAAACATTATTTTATACAATCCTCATAAACATTGTCAGACTAGTCCTGTTTTGTAAATGATGAAACTGAGGCTCAGATAAGTAGACTTGCCCAAGAACGCAGCCAGGAAGCAAACAGAAGCCTGGCTGGCTCCCAAGCCCATGCTGTTTCTACTGCATCACACTGATTTCTACCGTTCTATCCTGGATTCTGCTAAATGGGTGCTAGGAGTCATTTCTTTCACAATATACACCATGGCAATTTACAGATAACAACACCCTAAAGTGGTCTTGTGATTTTTTAATTATAAAAAGGGAGAAGGAAAACCCTCCCTTCTCTGAAGGTTAACACCATACCACTTAACCCAGTGGACACATCTACCATCATTACCATTAACAAGTCACATTTTCTGAGAATTTTAAAATTTGTTTCCTCTAGAAATGAACTTCCAGTCAGGTCACAATAAAGGTCTTGAAACTGGTTACAAACCAAAAACTTATCTAGGTGTTCTGGGCTTCATATTTTCTTCTGGTAGAACTGGATACATTCAAAAGTAAACAACTTATAAGGTCTGATCCAGATAATAAATTCCAGAGCTTCCAAAATGATACATCCGACTCTCAAAAACATTTATGCAAGCAAGTGGTTCCTGTTCAACACAGTAAGTCAAACTCCCAGAAAATTCTCCAATTTCAAACAAGAGACTTAACTGAGGTTCAATTCTTTCCCTTTGCTCTGTTCTATTTTCAATAAGCCATAAAAAAGCAACAGAAATGAAATACTCCAGAATTCTCAATTTAAAGAGGTTCACTGAAATAAACTAAAATTTATCTCCTAGCCAGAATACTGGAGTGGGTAGGGAGGGGGTAGCCTCTCTCTTCTCCAGGGGATCTTCCCAACCCAGGGATCAAACCCAGGTCTCCCCGAATTGAAGGCGGATTCATTATCAGCTAAGCCACAAGGGAAGCCCAATGTAAAATTGAAGACTTTCAAAATGGAAAGTAAACCTTCTGGCATACATACAAGGAAACAACCCTTTAAAGGTAAAACTGACTACAGCTGGTGTTGCCTAATGGTTAAAAGCACTAATTATGTGGCCAGATAAATCTTACCACTTTGAAGCGGTGCCTTGGTGCCTTGAAGCTGTGTACAGTCTGGCATGTAATAATCTTTGAACTTGTCTTCTCAAATACAAAACAGGAATAATCCTTACTCTAGTCGGATTGCTAAAAAGATGATTTTTGATCATGTTTAAATGTGACTGGCAGAAGCCACAGTCCCTGGTAGCTCAGATGGTATGGCTCAGATGGTAAAGAATCTGCCTGCAATGCAGGAGACCCAGGTTCCATCCCTGGGTTAGGAACATCCCCCAGAAAAGGGAATGGCTACTACTCACTCCAGTATTCTTGCCTGGAGAATTACACAGACAGAGGAACCTGGTAGGTTACAGAGCACGTGGCCGCAGAGTCAAACATGACTGAGCAATTAACACTTTCACTATCATTTTATTATCAAATACAATCTTTGGGTAAGCTAAAACAAGAACCCAGAATCAAAAGTCTCCTTCAATGGTCTTCCAAGATCATCACATAGTCTGTCATTCCAAATTTGGCCCCTCACTCCAAAACTCAGAACTCAATTTATCAAACACAATCAGTGAACATCTAAGTTGCCTTCAACTACTTGTTCTTAATGTGGCAGCTCAAATACAAACAAGGATACTAAAGGTTCTACTCATGGCTATGTTACGAGCAAGATGGGTATAACTTTCGATCAGAGGCCTTATCTAGTTGGATTTCAGATTCATCAGGCTGCAACATGAAACTACACCTAGGTGACCTCTACAATCCCTACTCTAATACTCGAATAAGAACCTTCCTAAACAAAGCCAGGCTCATTTGGCAATTCACTACTCAGAAAAATTTTATTTCCTTCATAGTCAAAACAGCAGAACAAAAAATTACAGACCTTAACACAAATACGTGGTTCTTTTTTGTAAACGGTTATTGTATTATTGTACTATTACTTGACAACTAAAGTTACTGTACTATTACTTGAAAACTAGAGTCTCTATTCTCAATCCTGAAGGTGGTTCTTCTGATCTCTGGACCATTCATTAAGCTGCTCACCACTTCTCCAGTACTAAAATGAGAAACTTACCTTCATCTCAAAAATGCCAAATGAATGTACTAAAATACTAAACAAGGATGCTCTCATTGCATCAACTCCAAGAAAGTGGGAGTAAGGATTAACCTTCAAATAGTCCAGATCAATGGAGCGATGGCAATCTCTTCACAAACTCAAAGAACTACGAACACAGCATTTATTTAATGATTTGTGAAACTTTGGGGGAACGGCTATTTAAATCATGGATTTAATCAAGTTATCACTTCCAGCTTAATATTAAAAACTACATTGGATGAGCACAAATTTCCCAGAAAAATAAAGCAAACTGTTTTCAAGGGGGAAAAATAACTTCTTCTCACAAGTTGTTATTTAAATGTCTTCATTCTTTTTCTTTTTTCCTTCTTAGAAAAAAAAAAGACTTGTTATTAGCCAACTGTATTGGCTGTTGACACCAAAGACAAGGAGTTGAATAGAATAGTCCAATTTTTGGCGATCCAAGAAGAGTACTTGTGGATTCCTATCAAACACTTGAATGAAACTCAATACAGAAACTCCAAGGAATTAGTTTGCCTTCTATCAAATAAATTTTGATCCAGTAAAGGAAGATCATATTCTTCTGGATTAGCAACAAACATTTCACTGATCTCAGTTCTTCCATACAGAGCTCAAGACTCCTCCAGTGACACATCCCAAAAAGTAAAAATGCGAGACTTCCTGGGAAAAAGACTTCCATATGAATATCGAGCAATGAGTTATCAGTGACCTGAGGCACCTACAGAATACTTACGAATTTGTGTGTAGATATTCAAAGGTTAGCTGAGCTCGATTGAGACTGCTGTAATTCGTGAAAGCCATGAGTGCGGTGACGTCTCTCCAGTTCTTTAACCACTAATTGAGAAATACAAGCTTACAATGGAATAGATTTTTCAGGACTCCTTCCAGTAAAGAGTTGGTAAATCTGTGCTCCTCAGTTAAAATTATCCACCTAAAATATATTCGAAAAGACGTCTAAAACAAAAACTGATTTCTTCCTTAAATTTTTTTATCCTCTCAATGACTACGATGTAATACTTTGGCATAAACTACGTCATAAATCTGTAGTCTTAAAGAACATTAGCATGAATTTGCGATAATTCACTGAGTGGAATGTGGTTCGTCCTAGAGTAGCTGATACTGGAGTTGGCGATTTAATTACTGCTCCATCTTCACGTTCTTCCGAATTTTTTGCTGTTGTTCCTCTAAATTTCCTGTGAGGAAATTCACCAATCCGGAAACTTACCAATCCGGAAGTCTAGCAACTTCAGTCATAAAACTGGATAGCCACGCATGTCTTCACCATCAATGATCCCAGGATCCTTAAATAAGCCCCAGACTGGCGATCACGATGTTGCTCAAGTGCATATGGCGTTAGTTCCGGCTTCACCACCTACCAACTGAAAGATTTCCTAAGCGCTGAAGACCGATTTCCGTTTTCAAAGCCCAGATCAAACCTAGCTTGCTGTGCGCCCCAATTTCCTCAGGATAGTGAGTCAAATTACCTCACAGTGGCCCACTACGTCGCCACAGAATTGACCCACCCAATCAACTCAGGCGGGCCGCGCCCCTCCCCCTTTCCCTCAGACAGCGGCCTCAGCCTCTCAGGCCCTCCCTGGGCCTCGGTCCGGTGGTCTCCTCCTCACGGAGACAAGTTAGTCCCAGTTTTCAAGGCCCGGATCGAGGGCAGTGGCGAGAGCACCACCCGACCGGGCGTTGCCCGGCGCTCACAGCTGCCTTTGTCCCTCCCCACGGAATTGGAACCCAATAACCGCAGGGCGCTCTTGGAACCATGTGCTGCCGCCACCTCCGCGTCCGCCGCCGCCGCCGCGAAACCACCGCCCTCGCGCCGCGCTAGATGAGATGGTGACAGGACTCAGCACTACAAAATTCGGCGTCTAGGGCTGCTCCGCCGCTGCCGCCACCGCCACCTCTTTGTCTCCGCCAGTGCACACAACCCGGGCCGCCTCGCGCACTCCCCGACGCCCCAAGTCCCCGAGGCCTCCGCGGCGCATTCCGCCAATCACAGAGCCGCAGCTCCTCCCGCCCCCGCCCTGATGCGACGCCTCCTGATTGGTGGGTAGCGTGTCTCCACGTGACCGGATTTTGTTGCCGGGCCCGCCCCTGTCACGTGAGTGCGCGCGCCTCTCTTCCTGCTTTCTTGACCCTCTCCGCCATTTAAAGAAACAGTACCGGGGGCGGGCCGAGCGACGCAGCCGGGACGGCAGCTGCAGCGCGGACCGGAGGAGCCATCTTGTCTCGTCGCCGGGGAGTCAGGCCCCTAATTCAAAGAAGCCCTGGCGCGCCCTCCCCCCCTTCCCGGTCTGGTAGGGCGAAGGAGCGGGCGCGCGGTCGATCGAGCGATCGGTTGGCGGCTCTTTCTCCTGCTCTGGCATCCAGCTCTTGGGGCGCAGGCCCGGCCGCCGCGGCGCGCGCCCGGTGGCCGTTGGCGCTCGCGCCGCGTCTTTCTTCTCGTACGCAGAACTCGGGCGGCGGCCTATGCGTTTGCGATTCGACGAGGAGTCGTCCGGGTGGTTGGCGGCGGCGGGCAGCTGCTCCGCCCCGCTCCCGGGGAGGCGGCGGCGGCGGGATTTGGCGCGGCCGGGGAAGCTGGGGTGGCCGGGGCCGGCCTGGAGGCCTGGCGCCACCCTTCGGGGCCTGCAAGGACCCAGCTGGGGGGGCAGGAGGGAGCCGGGGGATGGTTGGTGGTGGGCTTTCTACTTTGCCTTTTCCTCCTTATGCCGCCTTAGTGAGGGGCGGGAGCTCTGGCGGCAACTCCGGGGTGGAGAAGCGAGCTCCGGAGTCGGAAGAGCTGTCTTTGCTTCCGGGCCTAGCCACCAGCTGGCCGAGTGACCTTAGGCAAGTCACTCAGTAATTTGTCTGCGCCTCAGTTTCCTCCTCTATCAACGTTTGTGGGATTGAAAGCGCTTTGTTAATCATAAAGCGTCGGTGGATGAAAGGAATGATTATTGTTCGTTATGGTTGGCTTTTTTTTTTTTTTTTTGAGTTGTAAGAAAACTTAGAAATACCCAATCCTTGGATATTGAACCTGGAAACATTGGATTGGAGATGGAGATCCCCAAACTCCCTGAAATTGTGTGCAGAAGTTAGTGGGAATATGCAATTTAGGGAAATGAGAATCCATCGCCAGCAAGTTTTCAGAGGGGGCTGTGACCCGGAAGAGTTAAGAACCACAGTTCCTTTGCCACAAGGAGGAAACTGAGGCTTAGATGTCATTTGGGACCCGTCACAACCAAGCTGAAGCCCCTGTTGAATCCCTGGGATATGTGAGCTGTTCTATGCATAGTGGATATTCGGGGTAACAACACTCCACTGCTTGGCTTCTGTTCTGAGTCCTTTCACTATGGATTGCGTGAAGGGCGGCTGATGCTTATGGTACAGTGACACCCAGTATAAAGCAGCTGAAACTAGGAGTGGATGTGTTCTCTAATGTCAAGAAGCCTATTCAATCTTTGGCCCAACAACTTTTTATTTTCTGGTGCCTGACTACCTTTCTGACTCTTTCACTGATCATTTTCCATGACCATGGTTGCCATCCGTTACTTGCTCTTGTTTTATATTCTTAGCTCCGTGTGGTTGGTAGTGAGCAGGCTTATTTTTAAATGGTGCTGCCAAGTCCAGCTAATTAATGGTGCAGGTGGGTTTTTAGCAAGCTGTCTCACTGGAATAGACTGAACTAGACATGGAATTCCTGAAGATGTTTGTTTGTATTAATTGAAATTGACATTCTCTGAAAAGTTTTGTTAGAACTTCTTCAGAACCTCAAAGTCAGTAGCTTGGAAGTGTTTCAAACCTTAACTTTCCTCCCCGCCTGCTTTGTATTCTCTTTGCTTGCCAAGTGTGTTACTAAGATGGCCAAAATGCCAGTTTTTGCTTCTTTGTTAATCGTCAGCTGCTTTTTATCAGATTCCAGGCCATTGTCCCGCAAACACTATAGAAATGTTTGAACACTTGGATTTCAAACATTTTCGTTTTGTGGAGTGGTGCTTACCATGGTACAGCTCTAAGTAAGCAAATGCAAACACACCTAAGTGTTTGTCTGTTAGGTGTTAGCCGGTTCTGCTATTTCTTACAAATGTCTGGAAAAAAATCAATTGACTGTTCCCTTTACCTGGAGGGCAGAGACAAATGATCTCAATTCCAGAGAAATGACTGTTTTGGAGACAAATGTGTTGGTCTTTTAGCTCTTTTGTAATTAAATCTGGATGTACCTCAAAAGAATCTTGAGACTGTGGTGATACGATGCTTTCCTCAGGAGAAAGGAGGAGAAAACCAACCGGAACTCAAAGCTTGAAATTCTGTGACAAAACATGAACTGTCCAGAATAGGAGGCTGGAAGGGTTTCACTACAGCGCTCTGCACTCGCCGGAACCAATGTCTTTCAGTGTAATCACCCCATGGGCTCCAGATTTCCAGAATTTCAAGAACTGGATCTGAGACCTGGAAGAAAATACCAGGGCGTGACAGGAACTCGGGAGCTGGGCGTTTTTGTTTCCGAATCTGAGGAGTGCTGTCCTCGTTTTGAAAGAGAGACACTGACAGCAAGCACTGCCACCAGCGCTGTCACTGGAAATTGGGAGACCTGAGTTTTCACCAAACCCGCAGTGCAACTCTGGCGATGCTCCATCCAAAGTGAACTACGGTACTTGCCATTTTCCCAAACGCCTGTTTCTTTATCATCTCTGCACTTTTGTTCATGCTGTCTTCTCTATCCTGGAATACCTTCCTCTGCTTCATCTGTCAAAACTGCCATTTCCTCAATATCCAACTCAGATGCTGTCTTCTCCATGAATCTCTTAACCTTAGGCAGAAATTAACCTTTTTTAAGTTTTTTAATGTTTTTTTGTGTGTGTGTCTTTTATTTATCTTTATATACAGTAGCTTATAAAGTACTTTTTTGTGTGCATTGCATTAGTTCTCTTTACAGGTAACAGCCCCTTGAAAGCAAGGGCCTTGTCTTGGGAACTTTTGCCCAGACATGTTAACTATATAGATGAAGCTTTAGTAGAAGGAAGAAATTTAAATGAGGCCAGGCTGTCTCCAAGTAAGCACTCAATAAATATTTGCTTAGTTGCTGTGTGATAACCTAATTATTATTGAAAAAGTCACTAATTATGGGCCATGTCTCTTCCTTTACTTCGTTTTATTATTTTTTAATTATAACTTTAAAAAGATTTTAGGGACCCTTCAAATGTGAAGAGAAACAGCCATATTGCATAGGGTATAATAGTGGAGGGCAACAGTTTTATTCCCTGTATACCTTACTGTCTCTTGCTCAAGATGGAAGCATTAAAATTAAAGTTAAGGATAAGTTTTACAAGTATTGATACGAGGTTATAAGACAGTTTGTGAAAGGCATTGGAAAAGGAAGAAGAGCAGTGTCTCCTTTGCTTTGGTGTTTGTATATCAACTTAAATCCAGTTCTCAGACCACCTGGGAGACACTTTGTTCTCCCCCACCAACCACTGCCCAGGANTCTCTTGCTCAAGATGGAAGCATTAAAATTAAAGTTAAGGATAAGTTTTACAAGTATTGATACGAGGTTATAAGACAGTTTGTGAAAGGCATTGGAAAAGGAAGAAGAGCAGTGTCTCCTTTGCTTTGGTGTTTGTATATCAACTTAAATCCAGTTCTCAGACCACCTGGGAGACACTTTGTTCTCCCCCACCAACCACTGCCCAGGAATCTGAACACAGATAAATTACTCCCCCAGAGTATGAGAATTGGAGCCATTCCTATTTGCTGCTTCCCTGAAACAGTTTGTGCTCAAGAGTCCAAAAACAGTCTTTGCCTGAGAACTCTCTGTTCTTACCATCACTGATTATTAATCATAAGCTCCCCCGCCTAGCATTTGTCAAGAATCAGTATCCATCAGGCAGTGGGTGTGCTGCCAGCAGCCCCAGCCCAGGGTCCTGTGATTCTAATTCCAAGCATTTGTTATCTCATATGTTTTGTCACTCTTCTCTCCAGTCCTGGGCCTCCTGGTTGCCGAGTGTTCGTTCACCTGGATCTTCTGATCACCTTTGTGCTATTCCATCAGCCTACAGATCTGGTACCTGGATTTTTGCCTATGGTGATGGATTCTGCCACCTCAGTACTGAAGAAGACATCATTCCAGTGGACCACTGTGATCTAGGAGGCGTATCCAGCGAAGCATCATGATGTGGCCTTCACCTCCACTCCTGTCCTGTTCTACCCAGATTCAACACAGCCTTTTGTAGTGAAGTTCAACTTCTCAAGCCAAATAGCTGAAGCTGTTTTATCACAACAAAGGTTCAGTTTGTTCCATAAGTGTGCATTTCGTTTCTCCAGTTAAAGCTTTCAGAGACACATAATAAATTTGGACCAGGGGATTTTTAGTTATCAGCACTGTCTGAAGAATGGCAGCATCTTTTTGAGAACCATATCGGACCACACCCCACTGTCTCAAATGATTGAAATTCAGGAATTGTCTAATCTGGACCCCATTCTTTTTCCATTTCAAATCTGTAGTAGCCTGCTGAATGAGCAAGCAGATACTCTGACCCATTGGGATTAAAACAAAGGCACAGTGAACTCACAGCATCTTCTTTGGGATTACTCAGGAACCAGAACTTTTCACACAAATGTAAGAAATTCTACCAAGGAATCCCTTTACCTAACAGCATCTCACAAAGCTCCAATCAGATTCCAGAAAAGGCCTCTTGATACATCCAGGTAGAACCTATATGGTAATCCCTTATATTTATATAGCACTTTACAGTTTCAAAGCACTTTCACTGGCATTAATCTTAGTTACCAAATAACACAAATTATAATCCCTTTTTTCAGATAAGGAAATGGAAATTTAAAAGTTATCCAAGGTTACACAGCTGCAAAATGGTAGAAGCCAGGCCTTCTGACTCCCAGTCCAGTTCTCTCTTTGGCGTTAACTTAGCCTCTATTTTATGTGCAGTGTTAAAATAACTGGAGATTGGGAACCCCAGAAAAGTTTTCAACTTCCCGATCTCAGTCAGTGCCCTCAGACAGTTAGGATGTCAGAGATGTGATTTTGCGATAGTTGTACCTGGACCTGAAGTCATCTCTGAGGTTTGGCAGTGGTAGACTGTCTTTATGGTAGTATATTCATCTGACAACAAGATTACCCATTAGAAAACACAAAGCTACTTTTAGATCTTTCATCCATCTTTGTGGTCTTCCCAAAGATGGCCTAGTTGATTGGGGATCCCTGTTGATTCCGTGTCTTCCTTTTTCTTTTTTTAAAAATTCTTATTAATATTCCCAGACACCAACTCTGTGGTCCTCTATCCCCAAATTAATATTTACATAGAATGAGCCATCAGTTTTTTTTAGAATAGTACTGTTCATATGTATGTGTGTGTATGTATATATTTGATATACACATGTAATATGTATCATATATAAAGAGCTTCTGTAGTCCAATAATGTGGTAAAATACTGTAAAATGTGTCCCCTTCCCTGATTGTTAATGCAGTGTAGTGTATTAAAGGATCTCAAAAGGCTTACAGTAAAGAGCCTCATTCAGTTGTTTGGCCCAGTGTGTCCTAAGTTTAATCAAATACATAGTTATTTTTCTAGCATTTCTTTTAATGGAATGGGAAAACTTCTTTAAAGCAATATAGCCAGTGTTTCCTGATTGCCAACATAATTGCCCTGGAGACCTAGGAATAAACAGTATCTTTGAAACTCTCCCCCCCACCCCTTTTTTTCTTACCTTGGCAATAACTTCTTGAATTAGTATGTCTTCATCATCTGAGAACCCTACATCTTGACAGTTAGCTTTATTTTCTGTCAAAGAAACCTCTAGGAGATTTGTGGGGATACATGGGAGAGGAGTGTGGGGAAGTTAATTCTGCCAGAAAGATAGATTAATTCTATGATGTTTAGCAATATACTTCTCACATAGAATTGTGCTGTAAATCTAGTTTAAGGGAACTACATCTCAGGTGAGTGAGGAGGGAAAAGGAGAAAAATAGAGTAAAAGGGAATGGGTGAGAAGGAGATATTAGGATTTAAGTTGTGGCCCATTGAAATCTTATAATACTTAAAGTCATCCAGGCAAGGACTTCTTGAAATAATATTTACAAAGAAACTAATGCATTTTGCAGCCATCTGCTGACTGCAAAAAAACCCAGCGCTATTGTCACTTAAAACCAATAGCCTTGCCCTAATAGTCACTTAAAGCCCAATCAGGCTATCTGAGTTTGTAGCAGACTGGAATGTTAACTTTTTCATTTTGTAATGTGGCCCACATTAGAGAAAGAATAAATAGAAATACACTTTGGCTTACCACAGGCTTTGCTCACAGTTTCTGGTTTCTGTGACCTATTTTTTTTATTTCAGCATTTTGTGAACAACTTACTCTTAGATCATTGGTTTTCCAAAGGCTTTGTGGCCATGAAGCCCTTTGAATGAAAACTTTATGGAAGCCCAGAGTAAAAGTGAAGCTGCTCTGGAGGAAGCAGAAGTGGGGGGCCTGGAACCTGCCACAAGCATCTTTACCATCATGGTGACACCTAAGGAGACTTCTTTACAACAACTAGAATTCTTCAGAACACAGTTTGGAAACCACTGCCCTAGACAACAGTATATTCGACCTGAATCATATTCTGTTCTGTACCTCTACCCAACATGTCCGTGTTCAGTTGATAATGAGCATTCTTAGGAATACTCGGAGAAGTGCAAGAAGATGGACATATCTTTGCCCCCAAGATTAATCATATGGGCTGAAAGTAACATCAAATGGACCTAGAGTAATAGCCCTCTAACCACAAATAGACTTTCAGTGATTCCTGAATGATACAGCCAGAAAACAATTTGTACATTACACTGACAAACCCCCTTATTCAACTTCTTCCAGAAACACCGGATGCTCTAGTGGTACTTAAAATGCATGACCTTGAAGTCTTGATCCTCCTTGAATACAGTAAACACCAAGTATTGAAGCTGATGTTAAAGTTGATGCCTCATTGAGGCAGTATTAGACCAGCTATACATTGGACCTCCCATCCTCAGCCATGGTACTCTACTTCGTGTGCAAGAGATAACCATAAACTATGAAAGCAGAATTCAGAGACTGGCAACATTACCTGAAAGGGCACCTGATGATTATTCATCTTCTCAAACTACATCACTATCACTCAGCCATTGGCAGTTACACTACTACTTGATTTTTATTCAGTTTAACTGCTGTTTCCAGAATAAAGAAGCAAATAACCTTTGAAAAACTGCTAAAACAATTCCTCCATCACTGGCATATCTGTCTGTTCTGCTCAAAAATTAGGAGTACTCAGCTCTACATGTAATACCTGATCCACAAGAGACAGTCTCTGAACACCCTTTTCTTGTGTGTGTAATTTAAAATGTGGCCATTGTAAAAATTTTCTTCCAGCCAATGAGAGAGTTTAAGATGAATCTTTTGATGTCTGATACCATCAGTTGTTGATGTTAATGATATTTAGAGGTAGGCCTTTGGATCAGGCCTTGATAGCTTACTTGGTGGGCATCTCAAATTGCATATCTACCTTTTTCCTGGAAATGTAGACTAACGTGGAAGGAAATCTACAAATCCTGCAGCTAAAGAGTTTATCAATAGACTCAAGCTTCTTGAGTCTTCGTAATGTCACAAGACCACAGTCCCCTATCCTTGTGGATGTTTCCATGGAATTTCATCTGTTGTTTTAACTGAATCACAGTGGCTGACTTCATTCCTTGTCATGAAATACTCTCAGGCATTAAGACAACTTGTCTGTTCAGGATTTGATACATGAACTCCCAGACCAGATCATGTAGATCAAGTAGACTTTAATCCATGCCCTGAGGAAAAAAATCTTATTTCTTCAGAATCGACTTAAGGGCCAGCTGTCCTCAACTACTTTAATGAATGCACTGGTTAAAAGTTGGGAATGTTTCTTTATGTCTTTGTCTCTTATCCTCTAATTGTGATTAAGTGACTCAGTGTACAAATCATCAAAGCCTAAGTCTGGTTATTCTATACTGCTTATCTTCAACAAAATCTGATGACTAGCCTGCTTGTGTATATACAACTATTATTTGTAAAGAAGAAATTGTCTACAAACTCGGTTTTTTCACTACCTTCATAATGTCAACTCGATTTTCTTTTTCTCCTGGACTTGACCGGAAGATACATTGATCTATCACTGCCAGTCATTCCCTTTAACCCTGTTAAAATGAGAGACTTAAAGATGACCATCTGTTCAAGAGTCTGATGTATGCTGTGTATAAGAATTGATGGTGGAAAAAGCTTAAAACTCAAACCTAATAACTTACTATCTACATGCCTCAGATCTCATCTTGCAGCAGTACCATTCAACCAGTCTGAGGCCTTGACTTGTTGATAAGACGATTCTCAGAGATGAGCTGAATTACAGAAGATGGAGACTTGATTACCAAAGAAAATAGGGCCAACCTTGATGAACCTGGCTCTCCCAACCCTGTCACTCCCAGATGTAGCATAGACTCCTAAACAGAACCTCAAGTCTGGATTTAAGAGATACCCTTCTCCTGAGCTGCAAGTTCTTGGGCAGATCAGCAGGAAAGTGAAAGTTGCTATACCTGACTGGCCCTTTAAGATCAGAAAATTGTATCTAGAGTAAACCATATGGATTAACCCTGGAATACTCAGGGTTAAAGCTAATTTACAGAACTTCAGCATTAAACTGCCTGTTTTTCCAGATCTTAGCCCTGCTACTGACTGGCCCTGCTGAAGGTACCTTACTTCCTGTCTATTTACCTGACTCAGCCATTGCCTGCCTTTCTGACATGTTACTGCAATCAGACATTGTCCTTCAGAAGACTACAGCTGATCTCGGCTATCTTATATCCAGTTCCACCAAGAAGTTTTGAACAGGAGCAATCTGTACTTCTGTACTCTGTGGGACTTAATGTTCACAACAGAAAGGAGCATGCTACATACTCCTTGACCAGCAGCTTTTTTTTTTTTTAACTGCAGAGTAAGCCTCTATGCCTATATATATTAGATCATCATTTTCAGCACTTGGGACCATTTCTGCCAGATCTGAAGGAGCAGAGCAGATTGAAAGCACTGTCCATTCCTCCAGTCTATGGTCATACAGAGATGAATCTGATTTACCAGTATTCACAGAAATGTACCAGTTCAACTTGGCAAAAGACTTAAAGGAACATACAACTTTTCCACTGAACTTAAAATTTACCACTGACTTGAGGAAGTCTCACAGAACTATTTGCCAGTGGGAGGCTGGTTGTCCTGTTTCATGTCAGCAAGACAGTTGGGCTCTCAGACTCATGACGACTGAGTTTACTTACACTGAAACTCTTGTATCATCCAGATATGCTATTGGACATGATTATTCCATTCAGATGGATTACAAGCCTCCTGAGTAGAAGACAAACTTAACTACTCAAGATTTTTTCGAGAATGCTTTTATCATCAAGGAAGGAACAATGCCACTGATTACCATTCAACTTTATGAGCAGAGATTAAACTTTTTCAGTATCTGGTCTTACCACTGACATCAGTTGTTTTTGATTGACCAGCCTCCATTCCATTCCTTTGTAACGACTCCCTGATGTTTCTTTGAACCTCCTCTCCCTTTCTTCAGTCCACATGGTTCAATCTGACCTAGTTTCATAGGTGGACATGTAATTCAGACCTGATCAATCAGCACAGTCCATCTCCTTGACCATAGTGATTGGTTCAGGATTGGTCATGTGATTCAAGTTGGTCCAGTGATTCTCAACCCTAAGAGTTTTAGTGAACTACGAAAGAGAAGCTCTTTACTGAGATTGCTTAGCTCTGTAGGATGAAAAGCTCAAACCAACAGGGCCCAACATATCAAATGAGCCAGTCGGAGAATGGAGCCAGTACAGAGGAAAATGGAGCCAAATGATGGAGAGACTTGAGTCCTGATGACAATGTTTGTGCCCCTGGATCAAACCGTGCCTGAAGCTAGTATATCCCCTGGACTTTTCAGTTATGTGAATCAATAAATACCCTTCTTTGCTTAAGTTACTTTGAGTTGGGTTTCAATTACTTGAAATTGAGTCCTAAGATACTTGTCTACCAATATCAGAATCTTTAAGTATTAAACTAGAGGTCAAGGCTACACTGAAATTATTTTCCAGTCCAGAAGATAGAATGGAACGAGAGCTGACATATTTAAGTTACTACAGAAACATAAAATTAATCACATGGTAGAATATAGTAAAAAATCTAAGTGTTTATCAGCAAAGAATTCGTTATAACCACTATAAAACACCTGGTTCAACCATATAAGAACATTTACATGTCTGTTGTAAAGAATAAAATACATTTATTACATATTGGCATGGAAAAATGGCCATAATTTATTAAGTGAAACAAACCATTGCTAGAAAAATGTGTAGTATGAACTCATCTAAAAATTTGTGTTTATGTTCATAATGCATAGAAAAGTCTTAAACAGTGTAGATTACATGACTTTCAACTTTATACATTTCTGTATTTGAATATTTTACACTACTCACATTTAAACTCTTATTTTAAAATAAAGAATTTTTAAAATACAATGCTTACTGTTCGACCTTGACAAGTTACTTAACACTGAGCCTGTTTTGTCAAATAATTTAAAAGACCTGCCTTTATATTAGTGAATATTTAGATAAATATATTCATCCATTACTCAATCTGATTACTCTTGAACCTTTCTGAGCTCGGTAACTTCCTTAATTTTTAATGTCTGAGTGTATTTGGCTTGTAAACTAATTTCGGTGTTCATCAAAGATTATTCCAGTTCTCAACCAACATTAATCTGTTTAAGACCTCTTGCAGTGTTCACACTAGGCAGAGAGAAGGATAAAGTCACATTTTCCTTGAAATCTTTGAGTATTCTGATCTTCTGCAAAGTCAAAGTCAATAATGGCCTTCTGCTGCTAAATCCATTACAGAAACATCTGAATGTTCAGCAGCACAAACCACTCCCACCAGCATCCTGACTCTTGAAGCGTCATTTTCTTCCTTCCCTGCCGGCTATTGCTCCTTTGTAGTTCGGTTCTCAGTATTGGTATAGCAGACAGCCACCGATTTTTGTCTCCTACCCCCGCCGCCTTTTTAGTGATCGATACCCGTTTTTTCCTTCAGAATGCTACTCTTTGCCATTCTGTGGGGATGCCATAAATGACAGTATTTTTGTGTCATCCCCCCTGTCTGACTGAGGTTGGATTGTGTGATCCAAGCTTGTACAGTCTAAATTCCCCTCCCACCAAGACTTTTGAGTCTTAAGAGAGGTGACACGAAATTAAAGGAACTGAGTCCTGATTGTAGTGTCCCAAGGAAATCATAGGAGTTACGTGAAGACATCCCCAAAGATGCCCTGGTTTCTGTTGTCAAAACCTGATTATCCAGATTTTCCATTGTTTCTGAGACCACCATATATCTTCATTGTTTTTGTCAAACAAAGGGTTTTTTTTGCTTGTAACCAAATAACTGGTTACAGAAATTGGTAACAGTTAAATAGTAGGCTTCAAACCCTCAGAAGCATGGGGGATCTGGAATTGATTATTGCACTGATTGAATTAAAGGCAGCAGGAACACTTGGTGTCTATGGACTGGGGTGGGGGTGGAGGGCAATGAGCCATTTACGATGGCAAAAAAGCTAGTAGAGATACTCCCCGTGTCATTGGAATCTTGCACCTATTGAGAAAACCTCTGGATGACCAGGTAGCTATTGATAGTAGAACAATCTGAAGTGGATAAGGAAGGTTAAGACCACTTGAGTTAGGTATGCTTAATTATAAATTAAAACTTGAGGAGATTGATTCCACGAGTTGCAGAATTATGAGGGTAATTTGCCATATTACTAAGATCTTTTGTGAAAAGACAGTTTGAATAGAGACTGACTTATGTAATATTGGTATCTGGGAAGATTCAAAAGGCTAGGAAATTTTCAACCCACGTACACCTCAGGAATAAAAATGTAGGTCTTCCCACTAGTCAAAAACTCTTGACTGAAGGAAAAATACAGTGTATAGGCAACGAAACAGAGAATGCACAGTTGGCTGTCCACAACCACAAGTTCTGCACCTGGATTCAACCAACATGGATCAAACTTGACAGTTAAATATGGGGATGTGGCACCCATGGGTGCAGAAAGCCAACTGTAGTATGCCATTTACCTAAGAGACTTGAGCATCCTGAGATGTTGGTATCCACTGGGGTCCTGGAACCAGTCACCTATGCATACCTTAGGAGAACTACCAGCTCTAGCCCTGTGGCTTGTGGAAATAAGTCTGTATAGCTTCTACCCATATTTCCTACCTTGTCTTTTTATCCCTCTCCTCCATTTCAATACTTTGCCCCTCACATTTCCTGGCTGAAGTTTGAGCATGATCCAAGTTACCCCAATCAAACTTTCCTCTGTTGGAACTGAGCTATTCTGCTGGCAGTGTTCCCCCAAACTAATACATATGGGTGTGCTGGTGATGATTATATACCAGTAAATCCATAGACGGTAGACTCAAGATGGGGTTAAGATCTAGGGGAGAATGACTGTCACCCAGAAATCTAGATTTGACACTGAATGTGATAACTAGAAATCATTTAGATTATTTCTCCTGAGAAGATGGAATTCATTTTCTCCAGTATGTTGAATGGAGTCATTTATAAAATTGTTCTAAAGAATGCATGTACTGGAAAGCCAAGGGTAGACAGCTGCATTTGCCTACTCAGTGTACTTTTCCCTCCTTTTTCTGAGAATAGGACCTCGCCTTTCCTTTGGGAAGCTAGCCAGCAGATGTTACCTAAGAGGCATGTAAGTTCCTGTTACTGAGATTTCCTCAGTTCAGGTTCTTGATTTTCTTGAATGTTAAGCTGCTGTGATTTTTGAGAGCTGCCTCATATCCCTCCAATAAATTACACTGCCTGAGAAGACTGTTAACCTGTCACTGTACAAGGCACCTCCTGTACAACCGTATGCAGAGGCTCAGTTGCCAGAGTTAAGTTTTGTCCTTACAGTTCAAGAACGCAACCAAAGCAGTGGCCCTCCTGTGTCTTAGGTCTTCTTGCCCTTTAGACAGTCTGAGAAATCTCATCCAGTTTCATGGCTTTGTGGTTTCCGACTGTATGTTGATAAATTTCAGATTCCTATCTTAAGTCCAGGCATATTCCCTGAGCTCCATGTCTGAATGTCCACCTGTCATCTGGATATTCCCCCACTTGTTTAACATCCAGATACCTTGCTGAGTAGGAAATGGCAACCCACTCCAGTGTCCTTGCCTGGAAAACCTCATGGACCGAGGAGCCTGTCGGTCTGCAGTCCATGGGGGCCACAAAGACTCCACGTTAAGCATAGGCACGGGCACACCGGCCAGCGCTAACCCCGCCCTTTCCCTTCCACCTGCTCTTGCACTGTTTGCTTTTCTTGATAAATGGCACCCTCCTCCACTGTTTCTCAAACCACAACACAGACAGAATTCTTGACGCTTTCTTCTCTCTCACCCCAGACACCCTAGTCAGCCATTAAATCCCGTGGCGTGTCACTTCAGTATACCCCGCCACCATCTCCACGGCCATCGCGTTTGTCCACGGGAAGCGTCTGTTGCTGGGACTTGGCGCCTTTCTAGCAGCGTCACTCCAAAACACTTGTCTTCCTTCAGCCCGTTCTTGGAAGAGCTGATTGTGTCACTCCTCTGCCTAAAATCTTTTAGTCATTTCCCCCATCATTTCACAATAAAGTCTAAACTTTTATTATAAAACTTTATCCTTGTTTACAAGGCTGTTGATTATCTTACTCTTCCACTTTGTAACTTCATTATCTTTCACCATGTCAAACAGTAACAGCCAGTTTTGTATGTTGGGAGTTTCCTATAATATTTCATATGAAAAAAGAAGGGGAAGAGTCCATTGAGAAAAAAATCAAATTCCATGAAAACTCAGAACTACCCAATTACTTACTGCCACAAATACTGTAATTTATTTTCTTCCAAATTTTTCTTTTCATGAAGTTTCTCAATTAAATCTGATATGTGAAACTACTATACAAACAGAACTCCAGTAAGGTGCCAAGAGAACAGCCAAATCCATACCTCACATCATACACATAAAATACCAGAAGGACTACAGATTTAAATGCTGAAATGAAAATTATTGGAAGAATTTTTAGGAGACTATGATTTTATATGGGAGATCATAAGCGAAACAAGAAGCCTAGAAACCCTAAAGGAAATTACATATTTGACTACATAAGCAGAAATTTGGGGAAACCTTCTGTAAAAGATGCATGATAGACTGGGGAAATATTTCCCACATAAATGACAGATTAAGATTAATATAGCTAATATACAGAGTTACCACAAATTCATCCCTACAAAACAATCACACCAGTAGAGAACACCCAATAGGCAACTCAACAGTAATAATCATCAACTATTTATTTAGTACTTGCTATGGACTAGATAGAGTTTTGGATACTTTATAAGTATATCTCTTTCAATTCTCATAACTTATCCTATGAAATAAATAATATCCCTGTTTTTCAGCTAAGAAAATAGGCTCAGAAGAATGAAGTAACTCACCCAAGTCATACAGTGGGTAGTCACACATCTTAAACCAGGACACAGACTTGGGTGGAATGACTCCAGAATCCTTGAACCATTATGCTTGTCTGCATTTCAGTAAGCATATGAAAAAGGATCAAGTGTACATGTGGTCAGTAAGATATAAAGTAAAGCAACAAGGTACCATAAGTCACTGTCAATCAGATGGCAACAATCTGTCAATCAGAAGAGCAGTGACCTCTGGTACTGGCAAGAATTAGGGTCGGTGAAAACTTCCATACATTATGGGTGGGAATGTGATTTGTTCCAGCGTTTTTTAGAAGGTAATCTCATCATATTGATTAAAAATTTTTAAGTGCATCTTGTGGCTCAGCTGGTAAAGAATCCGCCTGCAATGCAGGAGACCTGGCTTTGATCCTTGGGTTGTGAAGATCCCCTGGAGAAAGGAAAGGCTACCCACTCCAGTATTCTGGCCTGGAGAATTCCATGGACTGTATAGTCCATGGGGTTGTAAAGAGTCAGACACGACTGAGTGGCTTTTCTTTTTTCTTTAAGCCAACAGTGCTACTTCAAAGACCCCATCTCAAAGAACTAAGAGCACTGAGATATAAATAAGGGCATCCATACAACAGGTTTACTGCAACATGCCTATGGTAACAGAAGAATGGAAATAGCCCATCAAAAGGAATGCTTGAATCACTTATAGAAGAGCTATAGTCTGAAGCATGATGTGGGTCTGAGTGGAGTCCGAGAGATGGTGATGAACAGGGAGGCCTGGCGTGCTGCGATTCATGGGGTCGCAAAGAGTCGGACACAACTGAGCGACTGAACTGAACTGAATGCAACTGTTAAAATGAGTCAGATATCTACCTCTCAACCTCTGGCATGTGGATGATGTATTTCTTAAGCAAAAAGAAATTTTCAGAGTTATGTATATCAGAATAACCCATTTTTGTGAAAATGAAACATACAGATGTGTTTAAATGATCATGAAAGAAAGGTGGAAGGACATGCCAGCAGGCTGAACAGTGAAAGTGAAAGTCACTCAGTAGTATCCAACTCTTTGTGAACCCCTTGGACAATACAATCCATGGAACTCTCCAGGCCAAAATACGGTGATGGGTAGCCTTTCCTTTCTCCAAGGGACCTTCCCAACCCAGGGATCAAATCCAGGTCTCCCACACTGCAGGAGGATTCTTTACCAGCTGAGCTACAAGGGAAGCCCAAGAATGCTGGAGTGGTAGCCTATCCCTTCTCCAGGGGAACTTCCTGACCCAGGAATCGAACCAGAGTCTCTTGCATTGCAGGCAGATTCTTTACCAACTGAGCTATCAGGGAAGCCCTGCAGCAGGCTGCTATGGTTTAAAATAAAGGGTTTGGAGAAAGTTAGTACTTTATACATATTGGTATTGTTTTAGTACTTACTGAAAACACATTTTTTAAAAATTTAAGAACATACTCATTTCTAAGAAAAATAATGTATAATTTTAAGAAGCAACTAGAACTTCCCTAGTGGTCCAGTGGTTAAGAATCTGCCACCAATGCAGGGAACATGGGTTTGATCCTTGGTCTTGGAAGACTGCAGATGTTGCAAGGCAGCTAAGCCTGGGAGCTGCAACTCCCGAAGCCCATGCTCCCGAGAGCCTGTGCTACACGAGCAAATCCACTGCGGTGAGAAGCCCACACTCACGACAGGTAGAGAAAGCCTGTGTGTAGCAACCAAGACCCGGTACAGCTAAAGATAAAATTTTTTTTAGAAAAAGAAGCAGTTGGATTGCAACTGGACTTTTTCATATTAGAATATGCTAATAGAGTGACGATCAAAAAAGAGCAGCAAAGAGCACCGGTCGCTTGCGTCGTACATGTTGAGGGTTGCCTTTGGAAGGTGCTCGGCTTCCAGGTGACTAGTCTTCAGCCATTGGCTAGGCCACTGTCTGTAGCAGAAAAGGGGCTATCCGATGCGGTGCCTTTCTGACAAAGACCTGTTGTCTCCCTGTATCTGTTCTTCCCAGAGTAAACACCACATTTCCCAGCCTTCCTTGCAGATAGAACCCATTGATTCAATTTTTGCTTGTGGGGTGTGAGCAACTTCTGGGATCGCCCTTGAAAGAGTATGTGCCCATCTCCTCCCTCTATTCTGCAGGGTAGAATGTGGGCTCGATGGCTGGAACTTGAACGCATCACTTGATCCATGAAGGAGAAGGAGCTATGTGTGAATGGTGGTGGAGCCACAAGTGAGAAGGAGCCTGGGTTCATGATGAGCATGGAGCCACCATACCAGGCCCAGCCCGTTTACCTCCGGACTTGCTTTAACTAGAAATAAACTTGCATCCTCTTTAAATAATTGGTATTTCAGATTTTCTTTTCCTCACAACTGAACCAACTTGCCCACAAATGCTTTGATGGACATATTTCTTGCTCCTCGGAAGTAAAGCTGTGACAAACCTAGACAGCAGATTATAAAGCTGGGGCGTCACTTTGCTGACAAAGGTCCATATAGTCAAAAGCTAGATTTTTCCAGTAGTCATGTACAGATCTGAGAGTTGGACATTAAGAAGGCTGAGCACTGAAGAATTTATGCTTTTGAACTGTGGTGCTAAAGACTCTTTCTTGAGAGTCCCTTGGACTGCAAGGAGATCGAACCAGTCAGTCTTAAGGAAATGAACCCTGAATATTCATTGGGAGGACTGATGGCTGAAGATGAAGCTCCAATACTTTGGCCACCTGATGCGAAGAGTTGACTCATTGGAAAAGACCTTGATGCTGGGAAAGATTGAACGCAAAGGGAGAAGAGGGCAGCAGAGGGTGGGATTGTTAGAAAGCATCGCCGACTCCATGGACATGAATTTAAGCAAACTCTGGGAAATAGTGGAGGACAAAGAAGCCTGGTGTGCTGTAGTCCATGGGGTCACAATAAGTCGGACTTAGTGACTAAACAACAACAAATTTCTTAGAAACACATAATTCCATTTGTTCTGCTTTTATACTTCTAAAACAACCTGCTCCTAGCTGGACTGACACGCGGACAGTGCTCTAGGTGGATGTCTAGTTGGGTCATGAACCAGGCATATATCTCCCATCATAAATTAATAATTTGGCCCCTTGCTTTATTAGTTAGGTGCCCCTTCTTCATATTCTCAGAACTCCCCACTGTTGCCTTTGTCTCCCCAATATCCATCCCCACTTCTTTTGATAACTGCACATCAATTGCCTGCTGGGTTTTCAGCCCTCCTCTGGTTTTATCCCTCTGCTGACTATCCAAGGTGAACACATGATGCAGATTAACCTACCAGAGCCCTGTAGCCCCTTGGCCAGGGTGGTTAGAAAGGAATGAGTATATGATCCAAGCCAAACCAGTCTTAACACAAACCGAAATTTGGCGGTGTGGTGAGCGAATGTTTTTTAAACAACAGCAAAAGGCATTTCCTTTTGCTTTTAATTTGCTGAACTTAGAACTGTAAGGTTGCAAGCCTGGCACTGTTGGCAACCATCTTGCTACCACAAGATTGCCTCTCTGAGAATGGGACCTACATGGCAACTAAGGAACAGAATCCCAAAGACATTTTTGTTTGCTGGATCCAGCCATGCCTGAAGCAAAACCAACCCTGGACATTTTTTTGTAAGTCACATCTCTTCACGAAGTGGACAGAGTCCTGACTAAACAATTCCAATTCACCTTATTACCAGCACCTGCCACACAGTACGTATTTAGGAAATATGAGATCACTTTGTAAAAGGCAAGCTAGAACCTGTTAACCCTAGCAGACTGAACTGCGGAGTTTCTGCACTGGCAGAGCTGAAGATGCTGGTGAGCTACTTAACTTCTCTAAGCCTGCTTCTTTATAAAAAGAGGGCTAGCAACAGTCCATACCTCAAAGATTGAGTATTAGGAGAGAATGATGTGCACACAGCACTAAAAAGAGGGCGAGGTACCTAGTAAGTTCTCAGTAAATGTCAATAATGGTGTTACTAAGGCAACAATTCCCTGAAAGCCTCAACTCAGCTAGACAGCCATTCTCTTGCTACTTTTTAACCTCAACGTGCCAGTGTTCACAGAACACACTATTACTCCAAGTCTTTTATAAGGAAAATCAATTCCTTATTTGCCCCCTCACCATTGGAGTGCTGGTATCAGCAAATTCCATTCCTCTCGTGGGCTGAGGTCCGTGGACGACACCTGGGCCAGTTGGCCTGTTAGCATATGTGGTAGGAAGCCTGGATTAAGGAGGTCCAGTTCCCGTTCATAGAAATATGCCCTCCTTCATCTGTATCAGATCAGACAGCCAGCCTGGGAGCCTGGGCACATTCCAGAGGGTTGGTCAGATCAAGAACCAGCACTCCCACTGTGCCTTGTGTTTAAAATATGTATATTTAATATACAGAGTTAAGACCCTGATCCTTAACATAAATGAAAATAAAAGATGTTTTCCTATTCAGGTCTAATTCTGAATATCTCAGAAGCCCTTGCATCTCCTGCATTGGTAGGTGGATTCTTGACCACTAGCAATGCCTGGGAATCCCAGGAGATGCAATCCTGGGTTCAATCCTGAAGATCCCCTGGAGTAGGAAATGGCAACCCACTCCAGTATTCTTGCCTGGAAAACCCCATGGAGAGAGCAGCCTGGCAGGCTATAGTCCATGAGGTCACAAAGAGTCGAACCTGACTGAGCATACGCCCTGAAGACCTTATGACTTTATCCCCTTGCCATCCTTAACTACCTTTAAGTCTTAGGGGAAATAGGTGATATCAGAGCTAGCTGTTAGGCCTGGGAAATAGGCCGAAGCTGACTGCATCAATTGGCTAGTTCTGTAGACCCTGGGGCACCCCAGGCTCATCCTCGTCACTCGCTGAGGCAACCGCAGCAGAACAGAAACACCCCAGTCATTGACTCAGCGTCTGGCCTCGCCCCTCTGGACAGGAGCTCTGACTTCCCGGGTTTGGAAGGAGCCTGGGACTGTTGGAGCCAGGAAGAAGACAGTTCGCCCAGAGAAAGTATTCAAGTGCAGACACTGTTTTAGGTGGCCTAGGACCTCAGGCATACACAGATCAGGGTTTCAAAGCCTTCACAGGTTGGGGCAATCCACTCCAGTACTATTGCCTGGCCCACTCCAGTACTCTTGCCTGGAGAATCCCATGGAGGGAGGAGCCTGGTAGCCTACAGTCCATGGGGTCGCAAAGAGTCGGACATGACTGAGCGACTTTACATTAGGGAAGGAAGGCGGGACAGGATGACCTAGGAGGCCAGACTTTGCTGACATGCTCAGAAGACAGCGACAACAGTCCTCACCCAGGTGGCACTGTGATACAGAATCCGCCTGCCAATACAAGAGATGTAAGAGATGCGGGTTCAGTCCCTGAGTCGGGAAGATCCCCTGGAGAAGGAAATGGCAGCCCACTCCAGTATGCTTGCCTGGGAAACCCCATGGACAGAAGAGCCTGATGGGCTACAGTCCATGGGGTCACAAAGAGTCAGACATGACTGAGCACACAAAAAGCCAGCAACAACAGCCCTCAAAACATCCCATCTTCAGAACACGTCATTCACGGTGCACTATGAGTTGACATATTAAAATAAATATCTACTCCACGACCAGCACAATCATACCACAGTATATTCTGTGTAAGGAGAAGGCAATGGCAGCCCACTCCAGTACTCTTGCCTGGAAAATCCCATGGATGGAGGAGCCTGGTGGGCTGCAGTCCATGGGGTCGCTAAGAGTCAGACACGACTGAGCAACTTCACTTTCACTTTTCACTTTCATGCATTGGAGAAGGAAATAGCAATCCACTCCAGTGTTGTTGCCTGGAGGAACTCAGGGACGAGGGAGCCTGGTGGGCTGCCGTCTATGGGGTCGCACAGAGTTGGACACGACTGAAGCGACTTAGCAGCAGCATATTCTGTGTATTTTACAGCATTTGTTTTCCAGTGTGATCATTTGTGTTATACCACAAGTTTTGAAGAGAATATGACAAAGCAAGCATGAAATCAGAGTCCAGGGACAGACACACACACACACACCCCACCACTGAGCTGATAGCCCAGGGAGCCAGCCCCAGAGGCAGGGCCTCGCTGGGGTCTCCATGGCAATGGGACGGGATGGCCCTCTTAAAGAGCCCTACAAAGGAAGTAGGTAGTTAATATCTTCTTCCCATCACTTCCTGACCCAGAACAAGCCCTCCAGCCACTTTGGGGGGTTTCGTTATCGCTAACTATAGGAAAACCTGCAATAATCAAAAGTTACTGGAAAAATTTCAAGAAACCTCAAGTCTTTAACAGGCATCCTTGGCTTGGGCCGAAAAGCAAATCGATACCAAGTTGTTCTTAGCACTTTGCCAAGTGGGATGCAGTTTCCTTGTGCCTGGGGCGCCCAAAAAGGGAACGAGGGCTCAGGCTGTTTATGGCTCTCTGCCTGCATACCTCTCTGAGTTCCCTCTTTGAAGGCGAAGAGCTCTGCTCTAATAGCATCCTGTCCCCCAGAGCCTGGCCTCGCCTGCGTGAACCTGTTTCATGATAACTAGATACTGTTGGCTTCACTTTCTGTACTTGTCCTTGGGCCTACCAGCCTAAGAAGGAGAAGTGGAACCTGCTTTTGCACCTCCTCCCCTGCTTCTCTTATTCCACGCTCTACCTTCCACTCAAAATTCGAGTCAAGCCTCCACGTGCCCCATACATGGCTCTTAACAGGAAACCACGTCCTTTTATGCATCTGCACGTGTCAGGACTATACTGAGGGTGTCTTGAACACTGTCTCCAGCCCTGGCTCCTTCCTCCTTGTCTAGTCCTCGAGTGTCCACCTTCTTCTAACCCCTGCCTTCTGAAATTTCATATTCAAGGAGGCACTCAAGTATATGAAGACTCATACAAGATAGTGACTTCCCTGGCAGTCCAGTAGCTAAGACTCCTCACTCCCAATGCAGGGGGCCCAGGTTCGATCCCTGTTCAGGGAACTAGCTCCCACACGCCGCAATTAAGAATTCGCATGCCACAGTGAAAATCAAAGATCCTGCGTGCTGCAACTAAGATCTAAAATAGCCAATTTTTTTTTTTTTTTTTTTTAAGTAAAAGACTCCTACAAGATAAAGGGATATAAGAAATTTGGAAACTTCACGTGAAGATGGCTCCTAAGAACCTGAGTCAAGATGTAATATGACAGGACCAGTTACATAATTATGGGGCCCAGTGCAAAACAAAAATTAAGGGGCCTTTGTCAAACCTCAGGAAGAATTTCAAGATGGTGACACCAGAACATTGAGCCAAATTCAAGGGCCTCCTGAGCGTAGGGCTCTTTGAAGTATGGCGCCCTGTGACTGCACAGGCCACATGCCCAGGAATCTGGACCTGGTGATATATTTCACCCAAATACCCCTTGGTTCCCAGACTAAAACACGTCCATGCCACCCAGTCAGCCACCATTTGGTGTCCTTCTTACAACACATGGGAATAACACTTAGAGAGCTGGGAACAGAGCTAAGCCCTCTGCCGTTAATAGCTCAGTTAATACGCAGAGTACTCCGGCCATCACAAAGGAGGAAAACCAGGGTCCCTCGGTTTGTAGAGACCAAACCTCATCCTTCAAACCCCAGATCTCTCAGCCTCAAAAGGAATGGGGCCCGTGACAGTGGACAATATGAACAGAGGTGGTACAGGCACTCAAGCGCTCCAGGAGATTCTGATATAATAGAAAAGTAACTTCGTTTAGCAAACACGTAATACACGCCAGGCACTGGGCCCTGCAGTTTACAGGCATCTTCTCGTTTGACAAGATTCTGGTGTGAATCATATTCTGTAGACCTAGTACAAGAAGCTTTCCATACTTAATTTTTGTAGGTCACTTAATACTGTCTTGAGTCAACTAGCCCACACACAGCCCTACGCCCAGCCATGCTGTCCTTGTGATGCCAGAAAACGGAGGCCCCTGCATGCCAGGCATCACATGGAGGCCATTCACCTGCTCATGGACAGCCTGGCCCAAGACTGCTTTTCCTCCTGGTGTCCAGGAGCACGGGTCCTCACTTCAGATCTGTATCTGGACCTTCACCTTCTCCAGGCCCCCATGGGATAGTTCAGCATTCCCCAAAAGGAAGCATGAGAACAAGCAAGACCTAAGTCACCTCCATGTTTGAACAGTCCCCAAACCTTGTACCCCTTCTGATTTTGAACTTTTCCATGACCTAGACAGGTGGGGAGAGGGACATAAGGCATTCTAGCCTCCTTTTGCTGAGGCTGGACTGGGAAGAGGGGCTAACACCAGGGGTGGGTGGGTTGGTTTGTTGTTTCAGGGGCAGTTTTGGCCACTCTATGTGGCTTACGGGATCTTAGTTCCCCAACTGGGGATCAAACCTAAGCCTATGGCAGTGCAAGTGCTGAGTCCTAACCACCAGCCCACCAGGGGAATTCCTCAGAGAGTGTTTTTTATTTTCTTTTAATAACTTGACAGATTTCAGCAGATGAAGGAACATTAGCTGGAAGGAGGAGTCCCTGATCTAAGGTCCCATAGCCAGCAAGTGGGCTGGAATTTGAAGCTGTTGGACTCGAACCATCAAACGTGGATGACATGCTTCAGCACTGGAATCACCTCGGGAGGGATCATAGAAAGTTCTCAGGCCCCACACTGGCCTACAGAAGGATGATCTCTGAGAAGAATCTATATTTTTACAAAAATATCCACGTTACTAGAAGCTTCTGGAATTTCTACTTGGAATTCCAGCCACCCTCACAATGTTAAGTGTGGCTGATGGGCTAAGCTGCCCTTACCGTGGTTGGTGGCCACTGGCATTGACACGAAGTCCAGGTCGGCTCAGGCAGCAGTAACAATACCACAGAGTGGACAGCTCCAACACCACAATGTATTCTCTCAAGGTGCTGGAGGCTGGACGTCCCGGATCAGGGCACCAGCCCACGTGGCTTCTAGGGAGGCTCTCTTCCTGGCTTACAGGTGGCTGCCTTCTCACTCTGTCCTCCGTGTGTGAAAGGAGAGAAATCTCTGGAGCTTTTTCTTATAAGGACACTAATCCTATTAGATAAGGATCCCACCTTTACGACCCCATTTAACCTTAATTACTTCCTTTGAGAATTCATCTCCAAACACAGCCACTCTGGAGGTTAGGTCTTCAACGTGAACTGGGGGGCGGGATACAGACATTCATCTCATAACACCACCTTCAGGTAATCCTTTCCCCTGAAGTCAGACATCCCCCTGAGGTGGGACTTGCAATTTACTTCTAACCATTGGCATCTGGCCAAAAGGATGGGACGTCATTCTGTGACTGTATTACATTGTATAAGAAACAGTCTGCCATCTTGGGGACTTGCCTGGTAGTCCAGCAATTAAGACTCCACCCTCCCAATGCAGGAACACAGGTTCTATCCCTAGTCATGGAACTAAGATCCCACATTCAGTGCAGTGTGGCAAAAAATTAAAAAAAAAAAAAAAAGATAACACCTTGCTTGCTTCCCTGGTGGCTCAGATGATAAAGAATCCACCTGCAATGCAGCAGACCCAGGTTTGATCCCTTGGTTGGGAACATCCCCCGGAGAAGGAAATGGTAACCCACTCCAATATTCTTGCCTTGAGAATCCCATGGATAGAGCAGTCCATGGAGTTGCAAAGAGCCAGACATGACTGAGCAACTAACACACACAACATCTTGCTAGCAAACGCCCTAGAGGCTCTTCTTGCTGGTTTGCTGAAGGAAGTGGCCATATTGGGAAAGCCCATGTGGCAAGAAACTACACTCGGCCTCTAGAAGCTGAGGGCAGTTTCAAACCAAAGAAAGAGCGAGAGACTGGGGCCCTCAGTCCTACAGACCTAGGAATTGATATCTGCCAACTCCCTGAGTGACCTTGGAAACAGGTTCTTCCCCATTCTAGCCTCCAGATGAGAAAGCAGCCTGGTCAACACCTTGATTGTAGCCTTGTGGGCCCAGAGAAGGGGTTATTTAAGCCGTGCCTGGACTGCACAGAAACTAAGATCATAAATATACGCGGCTCTAAGCCACTCACTCAGGGGTCTTTTGTTACACAGCAATGGAAAACAAATGAAAGCATCAGACAGTCCCACAGTCTCCCGTAACAAGGCTGCTGGATTGCTCCTCTTTTTACTAATTCTATCTAGAAGCAAGTCCTAAACTTACCGAGCAGGACAAAGGACATGTATCAAACCGCCTGGGTTTTTTTTTGGTTTTTTTTTTAAGATTTCTTGATTATGAAAAGTGATAGATGTTCACTGTAGAAGTTTTGGAGGCACACCAAAAAGAAAATAAAAATTACTGGGAATAATTTCCTCCCTCCCCCTGAGATAACCACAGATAACACACTGCCAAACAGCCTTCCTTCCCCAACTTGGTACTATGCAGAGAAGCTGAATAAAGTTACAGAGAAAGCTCTGTACTCTCTGTACAGACTATTTTGTAACTTGCCCTTTCCACAGCGTCAGCCCATGTTTTCTAAAGAATTCGAAGCATCAGAAGGGTGAATTTGTTCCTGTTATTTTGGGATGTTGCCAGATCCCACTTTTAATGACTTCAGGTTTTTCCCAGGCTGGGCTTTGGCAAAAGAGGCTCATAAAGGAAACTGAGGCTACACAGCCTGTTGTCCCCCAGAAATTTCTGCCCCTCCAACCTCCTCAGAACATTGTAGTTGAGCTATTTTCCCTAAGCTGTTACCTTTGGAATTATTGCCAGAGTTGAGTTCACGTAAGCCGCAGTCTCACTCATGACGAAAGGGGCCTGGAATAGAGGACACCCAGCACCCCTCTGCCTGAGACCTGGGCAGCGCACCGCCATGGAGCCTGATTCTCCCCGGCCCCCACAGCAGCTGAAACTTGATGCCTGGAGCAACATTCCAGAACTTTAAGGGTTTGACTTCTTTTAAATGTGAATAGGAACATAGTGAGATGGGAAAAGGCAGGCAGGAATCATTCTTTCATTCAGTGAACTTTATCAAACCTCTGAAATCCAGGCCTGTGGAAATAAGTACAACATGGTCCCAATCCTAAACCATACTTCTGTATTTGAGTGTGATATAATGAACAGGTGTTACTTCTGTAATGGAAAAACAATGTTTAGTGAAGATTTTTTAAAGAGGATGTCTGAGTTAGTTAAACATTTATAAACTATCTTATTGTTCCGCTGGTCAGAATGGCCATTATCAAAAAAGTCTCCAAACAATAAATGCTGGAGAGAGAGTGGAGAAACGGGAACCCTCCTCCACTGTTGATGGGAATGTGTACTGGAGAACCTATGGAGACCAGGATGAAGGTCCTTTAGAAAACTAAAAATAGAGCTGCCGTGTGATCCAGCAATCCCACTCCCAGGCATTTACCCAGAAAAAAACATGACCTGAAAGGATACGTATACCCCAGTGTTCCTTGCAGCACTATTTACAATAGCCAAAACATGAGTTCAGTTCAGTAGCTTAGTCATGTCTGACTCTTTGCGACCCCATGAACCACAGCACGCCAGGCCTCCCTGCCCATCACCAACTCCTGGAGTTTACTCAAACTCATGTCCATTGAGTCGGTGATGCCATCCAACCATCTCATCTTTCGTCCCCTTCTCCTTCCACCTTCAGTCTTTCCCAGTATCAGGGTCTTTTCCAAGGAGTCAGCTCTTTGCATCAGGTGGACAAAGTATAGGAGTTTCAGTTTTAGCATCAGTCCTTCCAATGAATACTGGTTGGATCTCCTTGCTGTCCAAAGAACTCTCAAGAGTCTTCTCCAACACCATAGTTCAAAAGCATCAATTCTTTGGCACTCAGCTTTCTTTATAGTCCAGCTCTCACATCCATACATGACTACTGGAAAAACCATAGCTTTGACTAGACGGACCTTTGTTAGCAAAGTAATGTCTCTGCTTTTTAATATGCTGTCTAGGTTGGTCACAGTTTTTCTTCCAAGGAGCAAGTGTCTTTAAATTTCATGGCTGCAATCACCATCTGCAGTGATTCTGGAGCCCCCCCAAAATAAAATCTGCCACTGTTTCCATTGTTTCCCCATCTATTTGCCATAAAGTGATGGGACCAGATGCCATGATCTTAGTTTTGTGAATGTTGAGTTTTAAGCCAACTTTTTCACTCTCCTCTTTCACTTTCATCAAGAGGCTCTTTAGTTCTTCTTCACTTTCTGCCATAAGGGTGGTTGTCATCTGCATATCTGAGGTTATTGATATTTCTCCCAGCAGTCTGGATTCCAGCTTGTGCTTCATCCATCCCAGCGTTTCTTATGATGTATGCTGCATATAAATTAAATAAGCAGAGTGACAACATACAGCCTTGACGTACTCATTTTCCTATTTGGAACCAGTCTGTTGTTCCATGTCCAGTTCTAACTGTTGCTTCCTGACCTGCATACAGATTTCTCAGGAGGCAGGTCAGGTGGTCTGGTATTCCCATGTCTTTAAGAATTTTCCACAGTTTATTGTGATCCACACAGTCAAAGGCTTTGGCATTGTCAATAAAGCAGAAATAGATGTTTTTCTGGAACTCTCTTGCTTTTCCGATGATCCAGAGGATGTTGGCAATTTGATCTCTGATCTTGTCTTTTCTAAATCCAGCTTGAACATCTGAAAGTTCACCATTTACGTATTGTTGAAGCCTGGCTTGGAGAATTTTGAGCATTACTTTACTAGCGTGTGAGATGAGTGCAATTGTGCAGTAGTTTGAGCATTCTTTGGCATTGCCTTTCTTAGAGATTGGAATGAAAACTGACCTTTTCCAGTCCTGTGGCCACTGTTGAGTTTTCCAAAATTCTGGTTAGAATGGCTATCATCGAAAAATCTACAAAAAATAAAAGCTGGAGGCAATGTGGAGAAAAGGGAACCCTCTTGCACTGCTGGTGGTAACGCAAATTAATACAGCCACTATGGAGAACAATATGGAGATTCTTTTAAAACTAGGAATAAAACTACCATATGACCCAGCAACCTCATTACTGGGCATATATCCTGAGAAAACCGTAAATGAAAAAGACATGTACCCCCAAATTTCACTGCAGCGCTATTTACAATAGCTAGGACATGGAAGCAACCTAGATGTCCATTGGAAGATGAATGGATAAATAAGATATGATACATATATACAATGGACTATTACTCAGCCATAAAAAGGAATGTTTTTGAGTCAGTTCTAGTGAGGTGGGTGAACCTAGAGTTTATACATGAACCTAGAGCTTCATGCTTGTACAGCATGAAGTAAGTCAGAAAGAGAAAAACAAATTTCATATATTAATGCAAATATATGGAATCTAGAAAAATAATACTGATTCCCTGGTGGCTCAGAGGTTAAAGCGTCTGCCTCCAATGCGGGAGACCCAGGTTCGATCCCTGGGTCGGGAAGATCCCCTGGAGAAGGAAATGGCAATCCACTCCAGTATTCTTGCCTGGAGAATCCCATGGACGGAGAAGCCTAGTAGGTTACAGTCCAAGGGGTCGCAAAGAGTCAGACACGACTGAGCGACTTCACCTTCACCTTCAAACCTATTTGCAAGGCAGCAATAGAGATGCAGACACAGAGAACGGACTTTGGACACAGAGGGGGAAGGGGAGGGTGGGACAAACTGAGAGAGTTGCATTGACATAAATACACTCTCATTTGTGAAACAGATAGCCAGTGAGAGTGCTGTATGGGCACAGGGAACTCATCTTGGTGCTCGGTGACAACCGAGAGGGCTGAGACGGGCTGGGGAGAGGGGCAGATTCGGGAGGGAGGGGACGTACGTGTACGTGTAGCTGATGCACACTGTTGCGCGGCAGAAGCCAACACAGTTTGTAAAGCAATTATCTTCTAACTAAAGATTCCTTAAAAGACACACACACAAGAATAGATAACAGGTGTGTTTTCCTCAGATATCTTTTTTTCTTTTTCCTATTCGTAATTATCACTTTGATTGAATATTAGAGACCAGGTTTTCTCAATTACTTTCTTCTAGAGGGTTTGGGTCTTTTTTTAAGTATTTATTTTTATTCATTTATTTGACTGCACCAGGCTTTAGTTGCAGCATGGAGGATCTAGTTCCCTGACCAGGGATTGAACCTGGGCCTTCTGCATTGGGAGCATGGAGTCAGCCACAAGACCACCAAGGAGGTGCTGAGGATTCAGGTTTTAAACTCTGTTCAATAAATTTTTTAAATGTATATTGTGTGTTTATTGTCTATTTAGCCATCATACTTGTTTTCTGATTTTTATTCCACAAGTGACAAAATTTTATTACATGGAAATTTAAAGTTATACCAACTAAGAAAAAGTTCAACCAAATACAGAATGTTCCCATCTCTTACTATTTCACAATCACTTTATAAATATAGAGCAATTGGGAGAGTGTTGAAGGAAGATTTCGGTTTTATTTCCATTCTTTTTATTCTATTAAGTTCTAACTCATGTTGATGAATTAAGGATGACTTTAAAATTTTCACCTTTAGGCATTATCTTTCTTACACATTTCTTTAAAAACTTAACCATGCATATGCATTATTTTTAAATCAGAAAAACATTTTATAAAAGAAAGCCAAATATATATGTAAAAGGATATTTATGATATTGTTCATATAATAAGAAACAATGACAGACAACTAAAATGTCTGTTAACGAGGGAATGGAATAAATTATGATACTCCTTTAAATGATGTAGCCATTTGAAAAAAAATCAAGCTAGACATGTGAAAGGACTTGAAAAACTATTAAAGAAAGCAAATGGCAGAAAAATAAGTTCTCATTTTTGTAGGGGGGAGAGTTTATTGTTATTATTATTATTATTTGGAGTGTAATTGCTTTGCAACGTTGTGTACCAGAAGTTCGAAGAGGAAGAAAGTGTCACCAGCAAAGCCCATCAACAGTTCCTAGGAAATAAAACTAGAATCAGGGTAATAAAGCCTAACCTTGTCTTCTTCCTTTGTACTTCGTCTAGTTTTGCTTGCTCATGGCAGGGCGGCACGCGGCAGCCCGCACGCACACGGCCCTTCAGACAGCTGCTCAGCCCCGCAGAGCGCCGCGCACAGGCCACTCAGGATGGCGGCGGCCGCGTGCGGAGGCTCTGCGCCGGCGCCGCCCCGCGCGCCCCCTTCCCCACCGGGAGGAGCCCCGGGCAGCATCCCGCCCCGCCCCAGGGGGAGAGGGAGCCGTGCGCTCGAGTCCCGGCTCCCAGCTCTCAGTTCTCTGGTGGAATTATAAAGCTTTCCTTTGCTTCTGAATGGAATTCGATCTCTTTTTGGCTCCGAAGACATCAGGCCTCCGAGGACAAGTGCCCTCGTTGGGAATGACTCAGAAGAATCAGTGAGAAAAGCCCATCAGTGAACAGATGCTGGGGAACAGACTGTTAATGCTTACCAACATAATTCTGTGTTGCTTGACTTTGTTAAAAAAAATTTTTGCGAGTTCTATGTATTTTTCAAATACACGAATGTTATCCACATGTGACTGATAATGGATAGACTTCTCATACACGAAGAATTTTCTCATGTCATTACAAAACAAGCATTACATAATTTTACCAGTGATTTTATGGTGGTAGCTGTGTTTTCTTGATTTAATTTTAGATTTAAATGCAGGGCAATAGTGCATAAAATAGTAAAAGAAGATAAATCAAGCCAGAAACAAGTAAACAAGAAACTAAAAAAATTAATATATGGAACTCAACAATTAGAATATCCGCATGCACAAGCCATACAAAACATACAGCTATTAAATACTAACTTCAGATTGTTCATTTGAATTGAATGAAACTGAACTGAATACTAACTTCAAATGAATGAAATGACCTAAAAGAAAATGGCACAGCATCATATTGTGTGTTCAGTTTCTTATAATGATTAAAAAATGGAGACATAAACTATAATTTTTAACAACCAACAAGGACCTACTACTGAGCACAAGAAACTATATTCAACTTTATGCAATAACCTATAAAGGAAAAGAATCTGAAAAAGAATCTCTATGTTATATATGTATATATATGTATGAATTTGTCAAATTTATACATAATTTGTTTATTATAAAGTTGTCTTTATTACTTTTCTGTATATAGTCACATAACCCTTCTTTGCCACCACGCCATGTGGCTTTCGGGATCATACTTCCTGGACCAGGGGCAGAACCCCGGGCTTTGCAGTGAAAGCACTGAGTCCTAACCACTGGCCCACCAGAGAACTCCCACGAAACACTGTTTTTCCCTTTTGACACTTGCGCTTCCTTCCCGGTGGTGCTGGGTCTCCGTTGCCTGGCATGGGCTTTCCCTGGTTGCGGCGCTTCCTTCCCGGTGGTGCTGGGTCTCCGTTGCCTGGCATGGGCTATCCCTGGTTGCGGCGCTTCCTTCCCGGTGGTGCTGGGTCTCCGTTGCCTGGCATGGGCTTTCCCTGGTTGCGGCGGTGCGAGCCCCTCTCCCTTGTGGCCCACGGGCTTTCGTCGCAGTGGCCTCTCTTGCTGCGGAGCGCAGGCTCCAGATGCGCCGCGTTCGGTCGCTGTGGCTTGCACGCTCGGGAGCGCAGGCTCAGTAGTTGTGGCACACGGGCCTCATTGCTCCGTGGCATGTGGAATCTTCCCGGACCAGGGATTGAACACACGTCTCCTGCACTGACTAACCACTGCACCACCAGGGAAGTCCTAACACCATTTTTAATGGCTGCATAAAATAGGACAATTAAATCCTTTCTAATTTTTTATAATTATAAACAGTCTTAAACATTAACCCTTGTTCATTTTCCCATTTGACTCTTCTATGAATCCATCCTAAATTGGGGGGGTGTAGGAGAAGTGGGGACATATGCATTGCTTGGCAGTTTTCAGATGGCTCAGGGGTAAAGAATCCGCCTGCCGATGCAGGAGATGCAGGGGACTCCAGTTCGAACCCTGGGTCGGGAAGATCCCCTGAAGAAGGAAATGGCAACCCACTCCAGTATTCCTGCCTGGAAAATTCCTAGGACAGAGGAGCCTGGCAGGCTACAGTCCAGGGGGTTGCAAAGAGCCGGATATGACTGAGCAACTCAGCATGCACACACACGCACTGTTTGAGAATATTTTTGTGAGAATAAAGTAAAATAATGTTCAAAAAGAAAGTTACTTCCATAATTCTTCTTTGCCACTGGGCTCAGACCAGATCTAAAGAACCCTGAGGGTTCAACCAATTAATTGCCAAGGCTTGGACTGACCCCTGAATGGGGCATGAACCCTGACCCTGACCTCAGGGAATTCACAGTCCTGAGAGGAAAATGGACACAAGTAATTACCAAAAATGCATCTCGGGTCACAATGGAAGGGCAGGGTCAGAAGTGGCATATGACACTTCTCAAAGTCCAGCCTGCACACAGATCCCCTGTGCATCTTTTGAAAAGCAGATGAAGATTCAGTAGGTCTGGGATAGAAACAGACTCTACATTCCTACCAGTTTGGGCTTCCCTTGAGACTCAGCTGATAAAGAATCCTCCTGCAATGTGGGAGATCTGGGTTCAATCTCAGGGTTGGGAAGATCCCCTGGAGAAGGGAAAGGCTACCCTCTCCAATATTCTGGCCTGGAGAATTCCATGGACTGTATAGGCTATGGGGTCGCAAAGAGTCGGACACGACTGAGCGACTTTCACTTTCACTCACTCACCAGTTCCCCAGTGATATTCCAAAGTGTGGTCATTTGCAGACCACATTTTGAGTAGCAAGAGTATAAACAGAAGATAAGCAAAGCTTTCCAGATGCCCGAGCAGAATTTTAAAAGATAATTATGAATTTTCCAGGCAGTTAATGAGGGGAAGGGTACAACCCAGCAGAGAAAACAGTCAGTGCAAAGGTGCAAAGGCATGAAAGAGCATGGTTTGTCTCAAGCACCAAGTCCAAAGTGTCGGGGACAGATTAGAAAGATCCGCCCTTAGGAGCAGCCATGGTGACGGAGAGGAGGAGAAAGAGACATCAGGGTTAATTCACAGGCTGGATAACTGACCAGATATGGGGGGAGGCAGAGGCGGGCACGCATGACAGGGGAAAGGTTGCCCCCTCCGAAAGAGTAAATAAAGAATTCAGTAGAGGTTTGAGGAAGAAAGTAATGAGTTAATTTGAGGTTCAAGGAGGTGGAGGTGGAGGAGTAGGAAGCAGTGAGACGCTAGTGAAGCCCTCTGGGGAAAGACCAGAGCAGGAATGGCCAAGTGGTCAAAGCCCTGGTCTGGGAATGGAGAAGGATATTCCAAGTCAAAAGAACAGTCCCTCTGAATCTCAGAACCACTTTGTTGCTGTTCAGTCGCTAAGTCGTGTCCAGCTCCTTGCGACCCCACGGACTGTAGCATGCCAGGCTCCTCTGTCCTCCACTGTCTCCCAAGTTTTGCTCAAATTCATGTCTTTGAGTCACTGATGCTACTTAACCATCTTATCTTCTGCTGCCCCCTTCTCCTTTTGCCCTCAATCTTTCCCAGCCTCATTTCACATCAGGTGGCCAAAGTATTGGAGCTTCAGCTTCAGCATCAGCCGTTCCAATGAATACTGGGGGTTGATTTCCTTTAGGATTGACTGGTTTGATCTCCTTGCTGTCCAAGGGACTCTCAAGAGTCTTCTCTAGCACCACAGTTCAAAAGCATCAATTTTTTGGTGTTCAGTTCTTCAAATTTTTATATATATATACACACACACACACACACACACATATGTTATATAATCCTGAAAAAGGAAATGGCAACCCACTCCAGTATTATTCTGGCCTGAAGAAGTCCACGGACAGAGGAGCCTGGCAAGTTACAGTCCATGGGGTCGCAAAGAGTTGGATACAACTGAGCGATTATCATTCACTCATGTTATATAATGGGTTTCCCAGGAGGCACTAGTGGTAAAGAATCTGCCTGCCAGTGCAGAAGGTGTAAGAGACACGGGTTCGATCCCTGGGTCAGGAAGATCCCCTGGAGTGGGGAGCATAGCAACCCACTCTAGTATTCTTGCCTGGAGAATCCCATGGCAAGCTACAGTCCATAGGGTTGCACAGAGTTGGACACTACTGAAACAACTTATTTTATTGTTATTATATAACAATAGTATTTGTTATATAATAAATGTGTTTAATATGTGCATATGTTATATATATGGAAAACATTTTTGGGGCTCTCAGCTGAGAGGGCCTAAAAGAAATGACACTCCAGAAACCTTAAGAATCTGGCCTAATGCCCAGATTTTGGATTCTAATGCCATTCCCCAATAAAAGGAACCAGGGCTCCTCAGAGAAATGGCTGATTCCAGGACTGGAGTAGGAAATACACAAGTTGAGCCTGGAGCGAGCCTCTTGTACTGCTCAAGAGCAAGGAAGTGCTCCTATAATGCGATCACAGGAACCAACTGAAAGAGCTTTTAATGACCAAAGCCAAAACAATTTGAGCAAAAAGTTAAAGCAGCATTGGATTGTGACTCAAAGTAAAAAAATAAATATCCATTAATTCATAATGATATAAATGATTGAATAAATTAACGAGGGCCAGAGACGAGATATCCCACATTGGATGGAGTGGCCTGAAGGTGTGTCCCCAAAACTCAGGTCTCCTGGAAACTCAGGATGTGGTTTTATTCAAAAATAGGGTCTTTGCAAATGTTATTAGTTAAGGATCTCAAGATATACTGGATTCAGGGTGAGCCCCTAATCTAATGATTGCTGTTCTTCAGGAAAAAAAAATTTTTTTGGCTGCAACGGGTCTTAGTTGCAGCATGAGAACTCTTAGTTGTGGCATGTGGGATCTAATTCCCTGACCAGGAATTGAACCAGGGCCCCCTGCATCGGGAGCAAGAAGTCTTAGCCACTGGACCGCCAGGTAAGTCCCGACTGGTGTCCTTATAATAAGGACATAGAGGTGCACTGAGAAGATGACCAGGTGGCGGTAGACTGGAGTCCCGTTGCCACAAACCAAGTGATACCTGAGGCCACCAGCAAGCTGGAAAAGGCAAGGAACATTGCTTCCCTGGTCCCTTCAGAGGAATATGGCCTGGAGACACCTTGACCTCAGACTTGTATCCCCCAGAGCTCTGAGAGAGTACATATCTTATTTTAAGCCATCTAGTGTGTGGTTAATTTGTTATGGCAGCTTGAGGAAACTAATACACCAAAGAATTCCAAAGGATTCATGCAGCTCCTCTACCCTCAAGGCAGGGGCGCATAACTCTCCCCTGATTAGGCCCAGCCTGTGCACTGGGACTTCTTTCCAAAACGTACAATATGGAGAGAGGAACAACGCATAATCTGATGATGGAGAAACCTAAAAAGCACTACGTCAGCCAGGTGATCGAGGCCAACATCAACAGCCATCAGTCACGTTGATAGCCTGTGTGCTTGATATGATGTCATGGAAAATGGAGAGCTCTATGGTTTCCCCCACCCCTCCCACCCAAGCCCCAGCAATATGCTGGTTTTATGAAAAAAACACTGGACAAATCCAGGATCCATTTTGGAGCAGACTCCAAAAGACTTGACTGGTTCTTCTCAAAACTGCCAAAGTTGGGTCCAGTGGTTAAGACTCTGTACTTTCAATGCAGGATGTACAGGTTTGATCCCTGGTCAGGAACTAAGGTTCTACATGCTGTGTGGCAAGGCCAAAAACTTTAAAGAAAACTGTCCAAGTCGCAAATTCCTTGGCAGTCCAGCAATTAGGACTCCAAGCTCTCACTGCTGAGAGTCCAGGTTCAATCCCTGGTCAGGGATCTAAGATCCCATGAGCCATACGGCTCAGCCAAAAAAAAAAAAAAAACTGTCAAGTCATCAACAAGGAAAGCACAAGAAACTCACAGCCTAAAGCAGCCTGAGGAGAAATGACGATTAAATGGAAAGTGGTCTCCTGGATGGGATCCTGGAACAGAAGAAGGACTAAGAAAATCTAAACAAACTATGGCCTTTGAAAAGCGAAAGTGTTAGTCGCTCAGTCCTGTCCAACTCTGCGACCCCAATGACTGTAGCCCACCAGGCTCCACTGTCCAAGAGATTTTCCAGGCAAGAATACTGGAGTGGGTTGTCAGTTCCTTCTCCAGAGGGTCTTCCCAACTCAGGGATCTTCCTGACCCAGGGGTTGAACTCAGGCCTCCCGCATCGCAGGCAGACGCTTTACCGTCTGAGCTACCAGGGAAGAGCTTTAGTTAACAGTAATGAATCAAAATGGCTCGTTGATCCTCAACGGTGTACAGTCAGGGGAATTCCCTAGAGAGTAGACAGCTGGATCATAATTTTTTACACATTCTGCCAGTCTCTTTTATTTGGTATATCTACACCATTTACATTTAAAGTAACTGTTGATGGACTTCCCTAGTGGTCCAGTGGATAAGGATCCGCCTGCCAGTGCAGGGGACCTGGGTTGCATCCCTGCTCCAGGAAGATTCCACATGGCTGTGGAGCAGGTAAGCCCGTGAGCCACAGCCGCTGAAACCCGCGTGCCCGGCAGCCTGTCCTCTTCCACCAGAGAAGCCACCTCAGCGAGAAGCCCGGCGCCGCACCGCTCGCCACCGCTCCCCCCGCAGCTCCAAAGAGCCGGCGCGGCCACAATAAATGCATGAAAGTTTACCATTGTTCTAAAAATGAAAAGTAGCTATTGGTGTGTTAAGGCCTAAATGTGCCATTTTATACGTATTTCTGTCTTTTCCTTCTATTTCTCATCTGTTGCTTCCTACTGCCTTCATGGGGACTACCTAAGCATTTAGGTATTATTTTTAGAGTTCCAAATGTGACATATTTATAATACTTTTAGTATACTGCTTTTATAGTAAGTGTATGTATGCTGCTGCTGCTGCTAAGTCACTTCAGTCGTGTCCGACTCTGTGTGACCCCATAGACGGTAGCCCACCAGGCTCCCCCGTCCCTGGGATTCTCCAGGCAAGAACACTGGAGTGGGTTGCCATTTCCTTCTCCAATGCATGAAAGTGAAAGTGAAGTCGCTCAGTCGTGTCCGACTCAGCGACCCCATGGACTGCAGCCCACCAGGCTCCTCCGTCCATGGGATTTTCCAGGCAAGAGTACTGGAGTGGGGTGCCATTGCCTTCTCCGAAGTGTATGTATAAATATACATTTATATACACATCTATGTATAAATGTATGCCTAGGGTTTTTTTCCTATTCTTGTTCTAGGTATCACTGTGGAATCCACCACAGCACACCAGTGTCGATGCTTACCACACTGCGTGCAACGTAGAAACCATACTTTTTTTTTAAATATTTATTTATCTAGCTGCTCTGGGTCTTAGTTGCAGCACTCAAGATCTTCAGTCTTCACTGTGGTGTGTAGGATCTTTACCTGCAGCATGAGGGATCCCTCGGATGTTGCATGTGGGATCTGGTTCCCTAAGCAGGGATCAAACCCAGGCCCCCTGCCCTGGGAGCCCAGAGTCTTAGACACTGGACCACTAGGGAAGTCCCTGGAAACCATACTTTGATTTAGATCCCTGGAAACCATACTTTGATTTAGACAAGGACCACAGCCTTGTCTAACTCAATGAAACTAAGCCATGCCCTGTGGGGCTACCCAAGATGGGCGGGCATGGTGGAGAGGTCTGACACAAGGTGGTCCACTGGAGAAGGGAATGGCAAACCACTTCAGTGTCCTTGCCTTGAGAACCCCATGAACAGTATGAAAAGGCAAAATGATAGGATACTGAAAGAGGAACTCCCCAGGTCAGTAGGTGCCCAATATGCTCCTGGAGATCAGGGGAGAAATAACTCCAGAAAGAATGAAGGGATGGAGCCAAAGCAAAAACAATACCCAGTTGTGGATGTGACTGGTGATAGAAGCAAGATCTGATGCTGTAAAGAGCAATATTGCATAGGAACCTGAAATGTAGGCCCATGAATCAAGGCAAATTGGAAGTGGTCAAACAGGAGATGGCAAGAGTGAACGTCGACATTCTAGGAATCAGTGAACTAAAATGGACTGGAACAGGTGAATTTAACTCAGATGACCATTATATCTACTACTGCGGGCAGGAATCCCTTAGAAGAAATGGAGTAGCCATCATGGTCAACAAAAGAGTCCGAAATGCAGTACTTGGATGCAATCTCAAAAACGACAGAATGATCTCTGTTCATTTCCAAGGCAAACCATTCAGTATCACAGTAATCCAAGTCTATGCCCCAACCAGTAACACTGAAGAAGCTGAAGTTGAACGGTTCTATGAAGACCTACAAGACCTTTTAGAACTAACACCCAAAAAATATGTCCTTTTCATTCTAGGGGACTGGAATGCTAAAGTAGGAAGTCAAGAAACACCTGGAGTAACAGGCAAATTTGGCCTTGGAATGCGGAATGAAGCAGGGCAAAGACTAATAGAGTTTTGCCAAGAAAATGCACTGGTCATAGCAAACACCCTCTTCCAACAACACAAGAGAAGACTCTACACGTGGACATCACCAGATGGTCAACACCGAAATCAGATTGATTATATTCT
>SJYT01018781.1:425107-592374 GCA_006410635.1 Cephalophus harveyi
GGACACGACTCAGCGACTGAACTGACTGACTGACTGACCCTCTCACTTTTTAAATGTAATTGTCTTAAGCATTTCTTCTACATACATTGCGGCAGAACCACACTGACTCCCCTTTGTCAGTTCCATCTTGGACCCACATTTTGTCAGCTCACCCTTCCATGTGAATGAACTATAGCCTAACTCACCAAGGAATGTGCCCAAACCAGAGGAGTCCCCGTCAGCTTTCGCCCTTGCTGTCATCTGACTTGAAACCTGGAAGCGTGCCTTTCACTAACGCAAATGGTTAGTGGTCAGGAGCCTCCTGGTGAGTGGTAGGAAAAACCCCTTGCTTCCCACTGGTGTGACTGTGCTTCTCGCTAGTGGTCGATTTTTACCTTTAGCCTCTTCAAATCTCCAGTACCCCTCAGTGGCATGAAATATAGCTGTGAATGCCTCTGGATTATCCATCCGCCCAATCCTTTCTACCTAAATGCAAGTTACTCACAGTAAACTTCATAATTGCACTTTACGGAGTTGCCCACTTCATTTTTCAGCCTCAAAGTTCCTTCTCAGTGTGGAGGATATTATTCAATATCTCTGCCTCCCAATACCACCACATCAGATGGCATTATAAATTTTGCTTCAACCATAAAATATGGTTTAAAATCGTGAGGTGAAGAATAGGTTTCTTCTATTTTTACCCACTCCATTGTTCTTTCGTTTCTAAAGGCTTCAGACTTCTTCTGTGATGATTTTCTTTCTGATGAGAGAACATTCTTTAGCCATTCATCCGTGGTAAGTCTGCTAGCAAGAAGTTCTCTTAGTTTCCATTCATATGAGAATCTCTTTATTTCCCTCTTCACTCCTGCAAGATAGTTTCACTGGATCCAGCTCATTTTCTTCAGCACTGGAAAAATGTGCCATTTCCCTCCTGCTTCCATGGCTTCGGGCGAGAAATCTGCTGTGATCCAAGGTGGTTATGCATCATTTCTCTCTGCTGCTTTTAACCTTTTTCCTTTGTCTTTGTTTTTTAAAATGTTTAAATATGAGGTATCTTGCTGTGGCTCCCTTTGACTTTATCCTGTTTGGGATTCACTTGACTCCTTGTATCTGTATTTTTATGTCTTACACCAAATTTGGAACATGACCAAATATTATTTCCTTGGACATTTTTTTTAATCCTACACTTTCTCCTCTACTTCTTTTAAGAAATATTTTATTTATTTAGCTGTATCAGGTCTTAGTTGTGGCATCAGGGATCTAGTTCCCTGACCTGGGATCAAACCTGGGCCCCCTGCACTGGGAGCTCAGAGCCTTAGACACTGGACCACCAGGGAAGTTCCTTTCTCCTCTTCTGAAACTCCAATAATACAAAGGTGAAGTCCATTGTTATTGTCCCACAAATCTGCAAGATCCTATTCAATTTTTTTAATCCTTTTTTTTTTTTTGAAGAACAGTTTTAGCTTCAAAGCAAAATCAAGATGAAGGAACAGGGATTTCCCACATACTCCATGCCCCTACACATGCACAACCTCCCCTATTATCAACATTCCCCACAAAATGTTACATTTGTTACAACTGGTGAGTCCACGTTGACACATCATAATCACCCAAATTACACAGTCACTTTTTTGTTTCATGCGTTCTATGAGTTTGGACAAGTGTATGATGACATGTGTCCAAATTATAGCATTATTTTCACTACTCAAAAAATCTTTTGTGCTCTGGCTATTCATCCCCCATCCCCCAACTCCTCATGACCACTGATATTTTTATTGTCTCCATACTTTTGCCTTTTCCAGAATGTCACGAGTGGGAATCATACAGCATACAGGCTTTTCAGACTAGCCTCTTTCACTTAATATTATGCACTTAAGCTCCCTCTATATCTTTCCTGGCTTGATAGCTCATTTCTCTTTAACAGTGCATAATATTCCATTGTCTGGGTGTACCATATTTACTTATCCATTCTCTACACAAGGACATCTCGGTTGTTTCCAAGTTTGGGCAATTACGAGTAAATCTTCTAAGGAAACCTTTGTATAGGTTTTTGTGTGGACATAACTTTTCAGCTCCTTTGGGTGGATACCTAGGAGTATGATCACTGGATTGTATAGTAAGAACATGTTTACTTTTTTAAGAAACTGTCATGCTGTCTTCCAAAGTCACTGTACCATCTTGCATCCCCACCAGCCATGAATGAGGGTTCCCGTGGCTTCAAACCCAGCCTTTGATGTTGTCCATGTTCTGGATTTTGAACATTCTCCTAAGTGTGTAGTCGTATCTAACTATTGCTTTAATATGCTTTATATGTGGACGTATGTTGTAGAGCATCTTTTCATATGCTTATTTGCCACCTTTATATCTTCTTTGGTGAGGTGTCTATTAAAATATTTGGCCTATTTTTTAATCAGATTGTGTTTGGTTGGTATTGTGTTCGTTTGTTTTTGGGTTTGGGGTTGTTTTTGGTTGCACAGCTTTTGGAATCTTAGTTCCTTGACCAGGGATTGAACCCTGGCCTTCTGCAGTGGAAGCACAGGAGTCCTAACCACTAGACCACCAGGGAATTCCCAGTCAGGTTGTTTTCTTATTGTTGAGTTTTAAACGTTCTTTGTACATCTCGGGTAAGAGTCATTTATCAGATATACTTTTCCGTATATTTTCAGTCTTTATTCTCTCTGTTGTGCAGATTGAATTTAATTGATACATCTTCAAGTCACTAATTCTGTTCTTTGTCATCTCCACTGAGTCCATCGAGCAAGGGTTTTATTTTAGTCACTGTGTTTCTCAGTTCTAGAAATGCTGTTCGGTTGTTTCTGTCATTCCTGTCTCCTTGTTGAGATTTCCGGTTTTTTGTGAGATTAGCATTTGGCTGGTTCGTGTCTGTTTTCCGCTGGGCTGGCTCTCTCTTGCTGCCCAGGCCTCTCTCTAGAGGCGGCGCACGGGCTTCTCACTGTGCTGGCTTCTCGTGGCGCGCAGGCTCGGCGGTGCGCGGGCTCCGCAGGTGTGGGCCCCAGGCTCTGGAGCACAGGGCCAGTAATAGTGGTGCGCAGGCTTAATTGCTCCAAGGTGTGTGGGATCTTCCTGGACCAGGGACCAAACCAGGGACCAGTGTCCCTCATTGGCAGGCAGATTCCTTACTACCAGACCAACAAGGAAACATGAGATTTTCAATTTTTAAGTGTGTCCTCTGGGACTTCCCTGGTGCCTCAGTGGTGAGGAATCTGCCTGCCAATGCAGGAGACATGGGTTTGATCCTGATCCGGGAAGATCCCCCATGCCCTCTCCCCTAGCACCACAACTAGAGAAAAGCCTGTGTAGCAACAAAGACCCAGCAGAGCCTAAATAAATAAATTTAAAAAAAATATTGTCTCCAGAGAATTTGTTATTATTATCGAAGCTTGTTTATGATGACTGCTTCAAAATCCTTATCAAATAGTTCCAACATCTACTCCATCTTGATATTAGCATCTGTTCATATTTTCTTACTCAGATTGCAATTTTCCCAGTTCTTGGTATAAACTATGATTTTTTATTTCATCCTGGACATTTTGGTTATTTTGTTAGAAGATTCTTGAGCCTATTCAAATCTTGTATTTTAGAAATCACCCTTTTTCAGCATAGGTTCTGGACTATTTCTGTGGTCTTCAGTTCCAATGACAGCTTGATTTTTCTGAGTCCTTGTAATGTTATTGTCATCTGTTTCATTCTTCTCGTGATGCTGGGGCTTCTGCTCAATTCCTTTTGGTGCCATAGGAAGGGGAAGATGTGCTATTCTGGGCCATCTGCTGTCACTGAGGACCTTGTGGCAGAGTCAGGGTGGGCAGAGGCTGCTGAGCCCTGTAGGCATTCGTATGCCACCTGCTGCTGAAGATCCCCTGGGGAAGGGAATGGCAACCCACTCCAGCATCCTTGCCCGGAGAATTCCATGGACAGAGGAGCCTGGCGGGCTGTGGTCCGTGGGGTCTCAAAGAGTGGGACACGCCTGAGCGACTTCCCCCCGCGCTGCTGCCGCCGCTGTGCTGGACAGGAGCGCCCAGCGGTGCCCGGCCGCCGCCGCTGTGCTGGACGGGAGCGCCCAGCGGTGCCCGGCCGCCGCCGCTGTGCTGGACGGGAGCGCCCAGCGGTGCCCGGCTGTGGAGTGGGAGCTATGCTGGCCTCTCGCCTTGCTGCTGCTACTGCTGCTGGCAGATCAGGCTCTGCGTAGACCCCAGCTGTGGACTGAGTTTACCTCGCTTTTTCAAAACTCAAATATATCTATTAGCAATTTAAACTCACCCTGGGAACTCCCTAGCAGTCGAGGGGTGAGGACTTCCACTTTCACTGCCAGGGGTTCAGTCCCTGGTTGGGGAACTATGATCCCTCAGTCTTCGTGGCCCTGTGGACTGCAGCCCATCAGGCTCCCCTGTCCACGGACTCCTCCAAGCAAGAATACTGGAGTAGGTCGCCATTCCCTTCCCCAGGGGATCTTCCCAACCCAGGGATCAAACCCATGTCTCCTGCATTGCAGGCTGATTCTTTACCATCTGAGCCACTAGGGAAGCCCGAGATCCCATAAGCTGCATGGTTATGACCCCCCAAAATTAATAATAATAATAATAATGACCTCGGGACTTCCCTCATGGTCCAGTGGCTAAGAGTCCAAGCTCCCAATGCAGGGACCTGGATTCCACTCCTGGTCAGGGAACTAGATCCCACCTGCCACAATTAAGAGTTTGCATGCTGCAACTCAAGATCCCACATGCCTCAACCAACAGCGAAGGTCCCATGTGCTGCAACTAAGACCCAGCATAGCTGAAGTCAATACATAAATTTTTAAAATAAATCTTAAAAAAAAAAAAAAAAACACTTCCCAAAAACCAACAGCCATAATGAAATCACGAGTTTGGATGTCCAGTTTTAAATTTTTCCTCTAAAGCACATGAAATGATAGGGGAAAGTGCTTATCCTTGTTGCACCTGAAATCATTTCGTGGACATGGGAGGCCACATCACCCCTCCAGCACACTGACTCCCTGAGGTTTGGTGTGCCCTGCCAGAGGGCGGTGAGTAGGCTTAATCTCCCAAACAGCCTGAGGCTGTTTTGTGCTCAGAATACTCCAGAGTGGGTCTTAGATGTCGCTTCACCTGATGACAGGCCGGAACCGCAATCAGACTGAAGTTCTGAAAGCAACCTTGGCACATACCAGCGCCGTGTCTGGAAGCTGTGTGCCTCTCATTGAGCACACACACATGCTCCCATGTTTGTGCACGTACCCACTTACACACTGATGAGCCTGCACAGTCACTTTTTTGTTCACTGACTCTCTACAGCTACACACTTACTCCCTGACCTACTCAATTACACGCATATAGTCTTACCAGCTTGTGTGTTTACCTCCTTGTATGCTGCACACACACCTTCTGGCGCTCGTGTCTTGTACATGCTTACCCTCTCAGGTACTAACACAGTCACATACTCACCTGCTCATCTGCTCACTCTCCCTCTTACCTGCGTAGCCACTTACACAATTACACACTCTGACCCAATTACATGTTATGACCCACTTACATATGTTCAGACCCAGACCCAGTGGAGCCCCAGCTGCAAAGGCGCCCCGTTAACAAGGAAAGAGAGTTGGATTGCAGGGAAGGAAGGCTCTTAGTCACGCTCCCAGCAGCCAGCCCGCTCTCGTCCCTGGCTCCTGCCTCCTGACAGCCAGTTCTCGCAAGAGCCCCTGGCTACACGTCTGACAGCTGCCAACATATTTCCTCTGGTCTGAACATTTAAGTGCGTGTCGAGTTGGAAGGAAAGCCAGCCACACTCAGGGCACTTGCACGTCCCCAGCCTTGCACGTAGTGCCCTGTGTACACACTCTCCTCGGCTCCTTTGTTCCTGGCCTGGGGGCTTAACCCAGGGCAGTCTGGGGTGAGTCAGGGCTGATTTGCAACCAGTGGACGCTGGCTTCACAGGTGGCCTGCAAGGGATCTCCTCCAGGGAAGAGCGGCCTGAGTGTGGCTGGTGGAAGGGGAAGAGCCCTGGATCAGGAGTCCACAGGCCTGAATTCAGTGTCCACATGGGCCTCTTCTGAGCTGCGTGGCCCTGTGCTCAGCCACTCAGTCGTGTCCTACTCTTTGCAGCCCCATGGACGATATAGCTCATCAGGCTCCTGGGTCCCTGGGCACGAACACTGGAGAGGGTTGCCATTTCTTTCTTCAGGGGATCTTCCCAACCCAGAGGCTGAACCTGAGTCTCTTGCGTCTCCAGAATTGGCAGGCAGGTTCTTTACCACTAGTACCACCTGGGAACACGCATGAGACCCTGGGGGTATACACTTACCCTCTCTAAGTTTCTTTCTTTTATATATATATATATATATATATATACACACACACACATATATATATACACTTTTTTTTAATGTGGACCATTTTTTAAAGTCTTTATTGAATTTGTTACAGTATTGCTTCTGTTTTATGTTTTGGTTTGTTGGCCATGAGGCATGTAGGATCTTAGCTCCTTTACCAGAGATGGAACCTGCAACCCCTGCATTGAAAGGCAAAGTCTTAACCACTGGACCACTGGGGAAGTCCCCTCCTCTCTACATCTCTGTTTCCTTATACAAGAGAAGTGAGTAGCTGAGGGTTTTAGAAAGGCAGAAGCTGAGTACTTCTCCTTTGTCTTCTATCCCTGATCCTGGTACAGGACAGACCAATGAATGTTTTCCACTTGGAAGAAGAAGTCATTCGTACTCCAATGAGCCCGCGATGAGTGGGACAAAAGCCACGGAACACCGTTATCAAAGTGGGGTTCCCCCCGACCTGCATCAGAATCATTTCAGCACTGGTTCAATACAGGTTCCTGGGCCCTGGCACATCTAGGGATAGGACCCAGGAGTTAGCAATTTATTTAACAACTTGTGTAGAAAGAATCACTTGCATAAGGTGTATTAAACAACTTCCACCATCCTTTATCTACGCATAATAGGTTCTTATTCATCCTTCAAGTGAGCACTGATGTCACCTCCACCGTGAAGCCTTCCTAGACTCACTTCACCATGAAGCCTCCTAGAGATAAAATTAATTGCCTCATCCTCTGTGGGCTCACAAATAAACTATCTTATTCAACTTTGTGTCCCCCAGCACCAGCCCAGGAGCACATAGAGGATGCTTATATTTTAAATAAAATCAAACCTCCCTCCCCTGGCCGCAGAAGCCCTCAATGATCTGATCCTCCCCATCTCTACCTGCCTTCCACACCCAGCTCTGCTCACCTCTCCCTCCTCTGCCCCTTATCCTCAGTGCTCCTGCCATATTTGCCTTTGTTCTGTTCTTTAAACAAGCCAAGTTCCATCCATCCTCTTATCCTTTGCTCTCACTCTTCCTCTGACCAGAACATTCTTCCTTCAGGTCTTTGCATGACTGGCTCCTTCCTGCTGAACATTCAGATCAAATATCACCTCCTCAGAGACATCTTCTCGGCCCACCCAACCCAACCTGAAGAAGTGCTTCAAGAACACCTATCTTTTCATTTTAGTTTTATCATACATTGATCATTCTATGATCATTTCTTTTCTTTTTTCTCAGCCGTGCCACGTGGATGGTGGGATTTTTAGTTCCCCGACCAGGGATTGAACCTTGTGCTCTTGCAGTGGAAGCTCAGTCTTAATCACTAGACTGTCAGGGAATTCCCATTCATTTCTTTTTTCCAAAAAAATATGTTTGTGCTCTTTCTCTTTCCCAGGGAACGAACACAAGCTCATGAGATAAGAAGTCTTCATTCGTTAAGCTCAGTACTTCATAACCAGGGCCAATTTGTATCCCCAGGGGATATTTGGCATTGGGTGAAGACGTCTTGAGCTGTCACAACTGGGCAGGTGCTCCCAGCGCCCTGCGAGCCAGTGTTAGGAATGCTGCTGAGCGGTCGACAATGCGCAGGACAGAACAAAGAACTCTGCGGCCCCAAAAGACGGCAGAGAAACCCTTTCCACCTCATCTCTGAAGCCCCAGCGCCTGGACCAGCACCTGGCAAATCTTATGCTGCTAAAACATTTTTGCAGTGTGAACGAATAAAATGTTTAAATTAAATGTTGGATTTAATTTTAAAGCCTAAAAGGTCCTTAGAGAGCAATTAAATCATGAGTTTTCACACTCAGCTTCTGGAAGCCTCAGGCTATGGGGCAGAGTTTCGGGAATTCTATATACTCTAAAGAATTTTCAGCTCAACCCTGAAGACATAAATTTCCTGACTATGGTCTGTTTTATATATTGGGGTCCCAATTGTCTGACAAGCTCTCCTGCTTAAAAAAAAGAGGGGGGAACCACTATTCCAGACCAGCCTCTTCATTTCACTGAGCTGCAAGCCAGGACTCAGAGAAGCTGGGGGCTGCTCGGTATTATTCCACAGAGAGCCAAGCTTGAGTCTCCTGATGCCCACCTGGCCTTGGTCACAAACTGCCCACAGCTCTGTCATGTGCCAAAGATATGATTCAGGAGCAAAGATGATGTAACAATTAGGAACACTGGAGTCATATTGGGTGGGTTTTCATCTTGGCTCTGCCTCCAGTCAGCTGTGTGACCTTAGAAAAGCCACTTAACCTCTCTGAGCTTGAGTTTTCCCTGAGGATCTGTAAAAATGGAGATATTAATAGTATTTACTTTATAGGGCTGTAATGCAAATTAAAACAGTTAAAATGTGAAAAATGTTTAGAACAGTATCTGGCACACAGTAACTGTTGTGTAGGGTTGGTGACCAACTCATCTTGGTTTACCTGGGATGTTCTTGGTTTTAGTCACTGAAAGTCCTGTGTTCCAAGAAACCCCTCAGTCTGAGCAAAGCGGAATAGTTTTTTATTTCAGTTGTATGTGTATGCTTGACTTTTTTAATTGTCTGCATTAATGTTTGTGCGTGCTAAGTCTCTTCAGCTATGTCTGACTCTTTGTGAGCCCATGGACTATAGCCCGCCAGGCTCCTCTGTCCATGAGATTCTCCAGGTGAGAATACTGGAGTGGGCTGCCATGCCCTCCTCCAGGGCATCTTCCCGACCCAGGGATCGAACCTGCATCTCTTATGTCTCCTGCATTGGCAGGCAAGTTCTTTACCACTAGCGTTAATGTTTAGTAACTGTCTATATTAACGTTCACTTTGACTTTTCATTGTTAAATACTTTTCCTACTTAGTCTGTTACATATACCGAGCATGAGGGAAGGGTTACTGACAAATTAATTACACAGATGGGAGAGCAGGGGACATCTTTAGCCTACTTTTTTTTTTTTTTTCCCTTAGAGTGTTCCACATGCTGGATAAGATAATACATTAGGGATTTTTTATTTTTTTTGGATTGATTTATGGGAGTGATATTTCTTGAATAGTATTTTTTTTGCATTTTAATATTATTCCCATTTCCTCCTTAGTTTTATTGAGATATGCTGATATTCAGCACTATATAATTTTAAGGTGCATAATGATTCAACTTTACTTTCTTTTTTAAAAAATATAATAGCCTCTCTTTCAGATGATCTTTTTAAATGTATCCATATATATATTTATTTATTTTACTTTTTTGACTGTGCCGGGTCTGAGTTGCAGTCTGAAGGATCTTCCATCTCTGTTGCTGCATGTGGGATTTTTTAATTGAGGCACTGGGGTCTAGTTCCCTGACCAGGGATCAAACCCAGGACCTCTTGCATTTGGAGTACAGAGTCTTGGCCACTGGACCACCAGGGAAGTCCTCCCACTTTCGAATAATGGAGTTAATGGCCATTTCTCTATCAGTTCTTGAAAGGAGGCCCACAGCGCCTCTGCTTGGAAAACGCTTTTATGGCCGTTGGTTTCTTACTCGAGCTCCTCAAATAAGAGAACTCTGTTTCTTTTTTCAAAAAGTCTATATTCCAGCGGTTCAGCACTTCAGACTAAATTTTCCCCAGTCACACAGAATTTTAGAACGGGAAAAGCTAGGAAATATTTAGTACAACTGTGCCATTTCCCAGATGGGAAAACTGAGTCCAGGGAAGCCCACTCCCTCACATGAGTCACATGTGAGGACCCTAGGGCTCGGGCCCAAGGTTCCCAAACTTCTGAGTCTCAGAGCTTCTCAAACTGGGTTCCACACCCAGAGGCAAGTGGAGAGAGATGCGGGTGTCTAGGGAGTTAGAAGGAAGCCGTTCCGCTGTCACCCCTCTCATCCTATCCCAGCAGCTGCCCCTCTACCGTTTGGACATTAAACTTCAGCTTAAGCGGCCTCTGCAAAAGGGTTCGTGGTGAAACATCTTTTTTGAGAGCCACTCAATTATATCACAAGATTGACATATTTTCTTCCCTGGAAAATTTGCTCCCATGGAGAAAGCTTAACTGTTTGTTTGACATTTTTTCCCCCTCTCTAATAGATTTTCTGTGGTCGGAAAAACAGATGCAAGGGCCCTTTAAAAGCCAGCCGTTAGAATGAAAGGCTCATTCACTCACAGGAGCGGGCTGGGTGAGTCAGGACACAAGATGTGTAATCTCATGCCCATCACTGAGAAAATGTCACTTCGGAAAATGCAGCCACTTGCGGCCACTCCGCAGAAGCTGAGAAGCAGAGCTCCGCACAGCCCCGAGGTGGGCAGTCGCCGGGAAGCACGATGGGTGGAGGGGGGGAAATGGCTGTGAAACCATCTAGGTTACCCCCAGGATCGGGTGTTGACCCGGGCAGGAACCGCTGGCAAGTTATGCCCTCCCTACCCCCTCCAACAGGACTTTAAGCAGACTCGCCTGGCTTTGGAGCCAAGAGAGCACCCTGGGTTGACCCCCAAGTGGGAGAAACACGAGAAGAATGGCAAAGCAAAATGCGTGCAGCCTTCGTCCAAGACAGCGCTGGGCTCTCCCTCGAGGCAGGCAAGGCTCCGAGGAAGCGCAGGGAGACGTGAGCTGGTTGCCCCGCGCAGAGAGCCGCACTCAGCAGGCCTGGGTCTGCATCCCGGCCCAGCCACTCACCAGCTGTGCCGCCTCGGGGGAGTGTCTTCACCTCTCCGAGCATTTTCTCATTGGTAAAACGTAAAGGTACCTACCTTACAAGGCCAGTGAAGGCTTAGAAAGGAGGAGGGCCCTGCTCCTTACAAGGCTGCCATGCCAGCGCCAAGAAAACAGTGGCAGCTGCTCTTTATTAAGCACCTACTAAGTGCCCATCTCGGGGTGCCAGAGTTCCAACTCCTAGCCAGATAGCCTATGGGGCCTCTGCCTACTGAGGGTTCTCCTCAATACTGGAGAAGTTCAGAGGAGGGCTGTCTCCATCATTATTTGGAGCCAAAAGCGTTTGGGGTCAGAGAACATCCTGGGAGACTCAGAGCTCATCAGTCTTTGCCGTGAATGATTGTGTTTGGCCAGCCCTCCCCACATAGTAAGGGGTCAAGAAATATCTGTTGAATGAGTGACTCAGTGATGGAAGAAATTAATGAAAGACCAAATGTTGATGAATGTCTCCTTCTGGATGGAGGGAGATTTAGAAAAAAAAACAAAATTCAGGAGTTCATAACATAATGTGGAATGAAATAAGCCAGATACAAGAGAATGTTCTGTGTGATGCCATTTGTATAAAGTTCTAGACCAGGCAAGATAAATCTACAGTGACAGGAGTTGGAATAATGGTTCCCTGGGTACTGGAGGAAACAAAGCTGTTCCCTGTCTATCCTGTATCTGTTCCCCTCTCCCTTACCGCTAGGACAGCTACTTGACAGACTTCTGGTCAATAAGATGTAAGTGGAACTGTCTGGAGACAGTGGGGGAAGCCTGCAAGGGCTGGTGCATATTCTTTGCCCTTTTGCCCCTCTTCCTCCTTGTTCCTTTTTGAATGTAGATGTGACAGCTGGGTCCCTGGCTGCCCTGTGGGACTGTGAGGATTAGAGCCATATCCTAAGGTTGGAAGAGCTGGTAACTAGATCCCTACCTACTCCATGGAGCTGTCACACCAGCCCTGGATTTCTCGCCTGCTTATCTCTAGAGGTGACAGAAACAGTTCTTGGGTAAGCCACTGTTATTTGGGGATTTTCTGTCACATGAAGTTTTCACCTATTCTCCCTGCCCAACAGCTCTATAAGGTTGTTATTGTTACTGCTGTACAGATGAAGACATTGAGCTACAGATTACATCCTTGCCCAAGGTCACATGGCTGGAATAGGGAGGACCTAGATGTAAATACAGGCTGTGAGGGCTGTTGAGGGCATTCCTTCCCTGGAGGCTACTGGGCACATGCCACTGTCCTCCAATGCCCAGTTCCTGAGGCAGATTAGCCCATGATCACAGGATCAAGACAGTCAGAATCACAGGTCCCAAAATTGAGCCCCACCCACATGACATCACTGACATCTCCCCACTGACTATGGGAGATGGAATCATATCCCCATTTTACAGCTAAGAGAACTGAGGCTGGAGGCACTGAATTTAGGCTGGAGGCACTCAGCATCACAGAGCTAGGAAACAGCAGAGCTGGGGCTTAAACCAAGGGTCCTTAACTAGCAAAAATTCACTACATCCTTAGCCCCGCAGCCACATGGCTGTCTTAGAGGCCATGCAGCCCAGTTCCTTATCAGTATGGTTTTTTTTTTTTTTTTTGGCTGCACTGGGTCTTCCTTGCGGCGTGTGGGGTTTCTCTAATTGGAACGCTAGGACTTCCCGCTATGGTGAGCCAGCTTTCCTTGTGGGGCGCGCGCTCTAGAGAATGTGGGCTCAGTCGCCGTAGCGCTGGCTCATCTGGGTGAAGCGCACGGGCTTAGCTGTCCCACGGTATGTGGGGTCTTAGTTCCCCAACCAGGGACTGAACCACGTCCCCTGCGTCGGAAAGTGGATTCTTAACCACTGAGCCACCAGGGAAGTACCCCCGCTCCCCCACTGCCATCCGAGTTTGAAAATTTCTTTACAGCCCATGCCACACGGCTGGCCAGTCTCTGCATGCCCTCCGCAACTGAGAGCTCTTTACCTACCTGCCCTGCAAAGGAGAAGTTTAGGGGGAAGTGTTCTAGTCCCTATAGAAACCTCTGGCTCCTCCGTCCTGGCCTCGGCCATCCTGGGACTGCCCTGTCCTGGGGACTTTTCCCCTGAAGCAGCCTTTTTTCTCCTTGTCCAGTCCCTCAAGCTCAGTGGGTGGAGTGGGGAGGGTGATATCTTTACAGTAGATTCTCTCTCTCTTTCATCATTTCCTGTTCGTTTGAAAAGAAGGCAAGATTATCCCGGGGGCTGGGGGGAGCAATTTGTAAAAATGTAAACTGTATATACTCTCTGACTCAGCTCTCTCCTCACACACGTGCCCAAAGATGGGTGCAAGAAGCAGCTCAGAGCAGCAAGGTTTGTGAGCATGGAAACATCCTAAGTGTCCACAGATAGGGGACTGATGATAACATCAGAATGTGTCCCGCCAATGGAGGACACCACAGCGCTTTAAAAGGCTGGGAATATCGTGTCCACCCAAGAGGCATGAGAACACACGCCCACACAAAGACTTGGGTGCAAACATTTATAGCAATGCTATTCCCAATAGCCCCAAATTGGAAACATTCCAACTGTCCATCAGCTGGTAAATGGATAAGCAAAATGTCTGTACAATGCAAAATATCTATACAATGTCTTTAGAAAGCAAAATATCTATACAATGGAAGAGTAGCAAAAAAAAAAAAAAGACAATATACTCTCCAGGATGGATGAATGTCCACACAGTTATGCTAAGAAGAAAAAGTCAGATGCAAAAGACAGTGTGTTATAGGGACTTCCCTGGTGGCCCAGCAGTTAGGACTCTCTGCTTCCAGTGCAGGGTCTCGGGTTTGATCCCTGGTGGGAGAACTAAAGATCCCACGTGTGGCCCAAAAAAAGAAAAAAAAAAAAAAAGTCAAGCAGGAAAAAGAAAGAAAAGAAAGCAAAGCAAAGGAGAGAGGCCAGAGGCTGCATGCATTCCATCCTCCAACACCTCCTTTACAATGATCGGGCCCAGGGATTTAGGAATTGGCATCTGTAAGCCGTAAGTTGCAAGTGTCTAGACTCAGGGTTTGTGGAGTGGTCTAGTCCAGTTCGTTTGCTCTGTTGGTGGAGAAACTGAGGCCCAGGGAGGGTCTGGGTCCCTTCCAATGCCAGAGCTCACTGGGCCAGGCCCCGGGCTGAAGGCCAGGCTTCGCACAGAGCTCCCAGCTCTGCCCCCGCGCTGCACTCTGCGTGCAAACGGCTTCATGGCTCCGGGAAAGGGGAGTTTATAGATTTGGCCACATTTTGGAACAACAGAGCCGTAAATGGACATGCCCGCGGGAAGCTGGGAGATACCTGACCTTTGAGGCTGGGAGCCGGAAGAGACAGGGAGCGCAGGGGCGGGCGGACCCAGGCGTGGCCCAGATTCTTGCATTCAGGGGAAAACAAAACTGGAGAAAGGAGCTCGTCCGGAGGAGGCTGCCGATACCAAGCGGAGGACCTGGTTCAAAATGCCCCTTTTGCCCCTGTCTGGCTGGGTGACCTTAGGCAAATGGCTTTAGCTCTCTGAGCCTCACTAGTCACCACACCCCGTGAATGATGAGAACACAGAGAAAAAGTGAAAATCAGAGGGACCAGGCCCCAACTCTGACTTACAGAGAGTCAGACTCTTCCAGGATGGGGCCACTATATTTTCTAGAAGGATCCTGAAGTTGTCTGCACTGATAGAGAACTGCGGTGCAGGAGCTGATGACATCTAGGCTCTTAAAACAGACTTCCCAAAGTGATTATTTTTAGAGGTATTCCCTGGTGGAACAGCGGTTAGGACTCCACACTCTCACGGCTGAGCGTTCCGATTCAATCCCTGGTCAGGGAACTAAGATCCCAAGAGCCATGTACCGAGAAAAAAACAGATTATTTTTATTAGATTCTGTTGCCTATGGATGAAAAGTCAGACTACTTAGCACGGCATTCAAGGCCTCCATGGCCACAGAACAGCTTTGTCTCTCACCTCAGCCACGCACATCCATCTCATTGTTTAAACAAGGTGGAATGTCCTCCCCTGCTGCCAGGTCCCAGCCTTTCCTGGGCGTCCAAAGCAGGAATAAATTAAATGCCACACTCCACAATTCTCTTCCTTTTCCAAACACATTCACTATCAGCTTCCAAACCTCTGCACTTCCTTCCAGGTAGACCACCTCCTCCACCCCACCTGGCCTTCCTTTTGATGGGAAGCCCACTCACATGCCCTCTTCTGTGAAGTTTCTTGCACCCCTCGACCGAACCACTGCTCACTCAGGGCTCTCCCCTCCAAGTGGACAAATGCATTTGTTGTTATCGTTTAGCCACTCGGCCACGTCCAACTCTTTGCGACCCCGTGGATTGTAGCCCACCAGGCTCCTCGGTCCGTGGGAGTTCCCAGGCAAGAATCCTGGAATAGGTACTTCCTTCTCCAGGGGATCTTCCCAACCTGGAGATAGAACGGATGCCTCCTGCTTAGCAGGCAGATTCTTTTACTGCTGAGACACCAGGGAAGCTCCTGAACAAATGAATGAATGAGCGGAATTCCTGATTGATTTGCCTCGCAGTCCTGGAACACAATTTATACTCAATAATGTTAGTTGAAACACAGTAAAATCTGGCTTCTCTCAGCCAACTCTGATGTGAATGCAACAACCACTGGAAACCATTCAGTCGATTAGCACACATTAACTGAGTGCCTACTGTGTGCCTGGCATGTGTAAACAGGCCAGAGCATCCTGAGTGGGGTTCAGTGTGATGGGTGCTGTGAGAGAGCACCGCTGAGAGATGCCGTTTCATAGACAGTGGCCAGGAAGCCCCTTGGGGGGGGTGGCATTACAGGTGATAAACGGAGAGACAGGGCCAGCCTGCAGAGCCCAAGAGGCGTTGACCTGATTTGGGTTTGAGAAGAACTCTCTGGATTCTAGGTGGTAAGTGGAGATGGGGTGGAGACAGTGGCCAGAGCCCAGGGACGGGATTAGCAGCGGTGTGGAGAGGCGGGGCCCAGCCACATGAAGACAGATGCCTCCGGGGGCCTCCTGCTTGGGTGGGACAGCTGACCTTCCAAACCTTAGATTCTCTGATTATGTCTTGTTTATGTTTTAAAAGCACACGCCCATACACACACCAATAAAGGAAACAAAACCCCTCAGCACCTCTGAAGTTGGCTAAAGCCCACAGGAGGGTCTGTTAATTCTCTTAAAAATGTTTCTTTTTTTTTTTCCCACTGAATCTTCAGGGCTGTGTTTCCAGCAGCTGGCACACACCCAAAGGGACAAGCTTACTGGGACAAACAGGCTTCCGTCCCCCTGTCATTGTCCTCTGGCTCACAGCTCGTGGCCGCTAAGAGGGTCATTTCCTGCAGCCTCAGCAGGGCCAGGCCTTCCCACGGATGCAGCCCGGTCAGTTGCATTTCCTGAGAGGACACTGCTCTGGGGGAGAGGGAGCGGCCGCGAAAGACAGCCCTGGAGGTCAAGCAGTAGCTCTGGCCCAACAGTTCATTATTAAGTCCATCCTTACTCGAGGTTTAACCAAACAACGTGGTGCTGTTCCCAGGCCAGCCCGTAAGAAAAGCCTAGATCATTGATACTGGAGTCATCTCTAGACACGCTAAGAGAGACCCGGCTCACCAGAGGGCCTGGGCCAGCTTGATCTCCAGACTCACCAAATTCAGGCCCTGTGACCTGCAAACAATCCTCTGAGGTGACAGGAAAGCCCCTCCTGCCACAGACCGAGCAGGGGGCGCTGACTCTGGGTCAGGGGACTCCAGACACGGGGCTCTGTGAACCCCATGACCATCCAAACCGCACAGACACCTAGATTCTGAGTTTCTAGGTTCGACCCCGCTTGGATAATCTGGTTTCCTTTTTAAAAAACATATTTTTAATTATTTTGTTTATTTGGCCACACTGGGTCTTAGTTGGCACATCCGAGATCTTCAGTCTTCATTGAACATGCACCGTGTGGGATCTCTAGTTGTGATATGCAAACTCTTACTTGTGGTTTGTGGGATCTAGTTCCCTGAGGAGGGATGGAATCCCAGCACTCTGCACTGGGAGCACAGAGTCTCAGCCACTGGGCCACCAGGGAAGTGTCTGACAATCTGCTTTCTGAAACTCGTGCTCTGAGCCCAGGGGGAGTGCGGAGGCTGCCCAGGAGGTGTCTGGGCCATGCCTGTTAAATTGTTCCCCAAAACCCGTGAATCTTGTATAAGGATCGTGATACGAGCCACTCCTGTGTCTTAGACCATCTTCCTCTTAAGCCACTCTCCCTTGCTTATCATCTCTAGCCACACAGTCTCGCTCTGGCTTCCTGCTCCTGATTCAGGGCCTTTGCCCATGGGTGTCCTCAGCCTGCATCGCCAGAGTGCCCAAGGCTCCTGAACTCGCTCCTTCTTAGAGCGAACTAGCAGTAGTGATTTGCTCAGTGATTTGTGTGATGCCGTCTTCCTCCTAGGACCACAGAAGACAGCCCACCACCCACGTCACACGGCCTCCCGGGTCGCCTTGAGAGGGAAGGAGAAACGGAAGGGTACCGAGAAGACGCGGGTCCCTTCTGCCCACATTTCATTGCTGCAATTAGTCACATGACCCCTCCTAACCACAGGGGAGGCTGGGAGATGTGGTCTCAGTGAGTGTAGAAGAGGAAGACGCAGATGTTCAGGCAGACAGGTGCCTGGGTGGCAGTGGGCAACGTGGTTCCCCAGCATGAGAAGAAAGTGGTGACGGGGGCCCGGACCGGCAAAAGCCCCCGCTATTGCAATGTACACAGCCTCCACGTCCTCACACAGCCAGGGGGAGGCAGGTCTCCTGGGCCTGTGTCGATCTTTTCCTGTGAGTGTAAAACCAATTACTGTTCAGACCCCGGAGCAGGCACCACCCATATCCCCCTGACAGTTGCAGGATTCAACAAAAGCTGCTTTTGGGGAAGGGCATTGTTCTGGACCCAGGAGCGTTTGGGAGGTCTGCGCGCAGGCAAGCCGGAAGTGCCCTGAGAGTTGGCTCCTACCCGTCTCACTCACCCACGCTCCACCCCCACCCCTCAGAACTCAATCAGCAAAGGATGGGTATCCCAGCTCCCTCGCCCCTGCGTTGGCTAAGTGAGGCTCCTTCACCCTGTCTCTGAGAGTTCCTGAGCTCTGGTTTCCCATCACAGCAACTGCCTGGATAATGTTCCCTTTACTGGCTCCCTTCCCTTCCTTCCCCTATGAGGATGCCCTGGAATTAACTCCAAGATAAGTTACTTGCTCTTAAACGCTTGTCTTAGAGTCTATTTCAGGGAGAATGCACACCAAGGCTGTTCTCAAGGGCAGGGACAATGACCCATTTTCTTCTCCCTTCCATGTCCAGCCTTCTGCTTCGTGGGTGCAGGTCATCCTTTTTTTTTTTTTTATTACTTTTAGAAACACACAAAACACATCCACTTCGGCCAGGGCTGCTGCAGATTCACCAAGGAGAAGTCTTCACGCACTTGCAAATAAGCCTCAGAGGATTTATCTGCTCATCCTGTTTCTTTCCCACACACAGGAAATCCCGGGGAGGCCGAGCTTCCTGACCCCGGGGGAGCTCGCAGCTCTGGGTCAAGGCTCTGCTCCTCCTGCAAGGAAATGTTTGAATGGTTTGAGGGAATCAGCGTTGCCTTCCTCACTGCCTGGAGAAAGGGAAAGTACACAGTCCTGGGTTCTAGTCCTCACTCTGCCCCTCGTTTACTGAGCTGTTCCTTTTCCTCCCCTGGGCCTTAGATTCTATGTGGTCTAGAGGCAGAACAATCGTGCTTAGGCATAGCTTAGAACTGCTGCATTTTCTCAGAACTCAGGCCTGGCACATTATTTCATTTCTAAAAACTTTTACAGGGTTCAGAAAGTCAAAACAGACAAGTATTTTGGAAACCAGTATTAGCAACACATAAGAAGAGTTAGAGTGATTTGCCCTGTAGATGGAATTTTCCATGGGAAATAATTTTGAATATATGCTTCCTTAATAAATTGACACTCCACTAGAAAACGTTCTCTTCTCTTTTTTCCAGGCTTGCTGCAATCTCGACATTGCAGCTCAAGTTTGAACCATGTTGCTTTCCAGCTTGAAACTCATCTGTGCGTACATGGTGACTCCTGCCGTGCTTTGCATGTAGCAGATGATTAATTATGGGACTGATTGATTTCCAAGCTATGGCCTGGGAAGATGCCCTGGAAAATCTTGTTAGGGGGATTTCCCTGGTGGTCCGATGGTTAAGAGTCTATCCTTCTACCACAGGGGGCACGGGTTTGATCTCTGGTCAGGGAACTAAGAAAAGATCTCATATGCATGCGATGCAGCCAAAAAATAAGGGGAAAAAAAGCTTGTTATTACTGTATGAAAAGTAAAAGTAAAAAAGCTATGAGTGAAGGCTCGGAAAGCTAACCTAAGAGTACAGTGCTTGCTGTAGACACTGTGATGCTGGTTTTGGTGCTCAGATGTCCTTTTCTCTCCATTTCAGATTCCAGATAATGAAGTCACTGAATAAAGTTACTCGCATTAAGTGAGATGCTGTTGGGCATGCACATTCTATCAGTTAGAGATGCATTACTTTGATGCTGGGAGGGATTGGGGGCAGGAGGAGAAGGGGACGACCGAGGATGAGATGGCTGGATGGCATCACGGACTCGACGGACGCGAGTCTGAGTGAACTCCGGGAGTTGGTGATGGTCAGGGAGCCCTGGCGTGCTGCGATCCATGGGGTCGCAAAGAGTCGGACACGACTGAGCGACTGAACTGAACGGAAGCTGCAAGTTGTAGGACACAGTGGCTCAAACTACAAAAGCGTTTATTGTCTGTGCTCAGTCGCTGAATCATACCCGACTCTGGGACCCCAAGGGCTGCAGCCCGCCAGGCCCCTCTGCCCATAGTCCGTTCCAGGCGAGAAGACTGGAGTGGGCTGCCATTTCCACGCTAATATTTATTGTTTGCTTGTCTACAAATCTGGATGCAAGAGACCCCAGAGTTGTTCCAGCAGCTTAATGATATCATAAAAGACACGGGTTCTTCCTACTTTTTCACTCCTTCATCGTTATATTTGAGAACCTCATGGTCCCAGGATGGCTATCACTTCTGTAACCATCATCCTTGTAACCATTCCCCTGAGTTCTTCTCTTCCTTCTGATTCTTTCATCAGGGAAGCTTCCTAGAAGCATCTCAGGATGTTTTCTCGTACGTCTCATTAGCCAGAACTAGGTCACATGACCATCTGCATTAGTAATCCACTGCTGTAAAACAAATTACCCAAAACCTAGCTGCTGCAGTAAACATCTACCATCTCCAGAAGTTTCTGTGAGTCAGGTATCCAGGAATGGCTTAGTGGGGTGGTTCTAGATAAGGATCTCTCCGGAGTGATCTGTGCCTGACTCAGTTTATAAAGGTAACTGTGTGCCAGCATGGAGAAGTCAACACCATTGAAAGAAAAGTTTCATGTTACTTACACTGGAAAAGACTGATTCTGGGAGGGATTGGGGGCAGAGGATGAGATGGCTGGATGGCATCACCGACTCGATGGACGCGAGTCTGAGTGAACTCCGGGAGTTGGTGATGGACAGGGAGGCCTGGTGTGCTGTGATTCACAGGGTCGCAAAGGGTTGGACACGACTGAGCGACTGAACTGAACAGTGCCCCTAGGAACAGAAGCTATAGTGTGCCATGAAGGGCTACAGGTGAAAGCACCAGTGTCAGTCAGGAGGCAGAGAGGGAAGAGAAGCTCAAGAGCACAGCCTTTACTGGGGTTTCTGCGGAAAGGGCAAACCAGGGCAGAGTAAACAGCTTAGGACTGGCTAGCTTGAAAAATTCCAGCGGGCTTTGGGGGCGTAGGGACTGCCCCTTGCTGTCCAGTGCCTGGCCCTCCCTGGGTTGACTGACAGCACAGAAAGTATTAGTTTGGTATGTGACAGTTAGATAAGGAGGTAGTTGCGGGTATGGAGTTAGAGTTGGTTGGTTTGTACATGAAGAATAGGCTCACGGACAAGCTGTTTACTGTGTCTAGGAATGAGCTTGGCTTGGGAGGGGCAGTCTCTTCCCAGACACCAAAGTCCCCAAAGATGCTAAAACATCATAAAACATAGAAAATTAAAACTATGATTAATACGACTATCTCCCTGGCTCATGATGCAGTCAAAATATTGGCCCATACTGTAAGCACGTGAAGGCTTGACTGGGGCTGGAGCCCCTCGCCCGTGAGCCTGGCATGTCGGTGCTGGCTGTTGGTGGGAGGACTTAGTTTTTCCCACATGGGCCTCTCCACAGAGCTGTTGAGTGTTCTCACAACGTGGCAGCTAACTTCCCCCAGAGTGAGTCATCAAAGAGAGCAGGGCAACAATGGTTTTTGTGACCTAGCCTTGGAAGTCACTCTTTGAAATGAGTCAGGAAGTCCAGCCTATATTCAAGGAGAGGGAGTGAGCTTCTTCTTTTTGAAAAGGAAGGTGTCAAGAAACTTGCAGGCACCAGATCATCCTTGACTGCAGGGGAATTTGGGAAAGCGAAGGAGACCCGAGTTGTCAGGACTAGCTTATACGCGTATGATTCATCTCCTGGGACCCAACGCGGCACCAGACAAAATCAGGGCCCAGTTAACGAGGCAGGAGAAGGAAGGCTGATGGGAAGATGGTCGAGAGTGTCAGCCACAGTCATGAGGACAAGGATGAAAGAGAATCGGGCTGCCAGATAACTCTCTGTCTCAGCATACATGAGACAGGATATTCCCTGGAATAGGACTCCCTGCTGTCACTGCCAAGGGTACAAGTTCAATCCCTAGTTGGGGAACTGTTTCCGCAAGTCATGCAGTATAGCAAAAAAAAAAAAAACGCATGGGACGTATTTGTATGAAAACACTACTTTTTGTATGTCTGAACGTCAGACTTAACTGAGTGTCTTCTATTCTCATTTGCTAAAACTCTAGCACCCCCTCTGTGGGAAATAAGTCTTCAATAGTCATGAAAAGGAGGCCAATGAGAGTATTTCTTGGGCAAAAGGAGACTGGGACCGTCTAGGGAGAGGAACAGACACTTCAAAGCCTGGATGAGGTTTTGTTGGGGAGGCAGGTGGGTGAGGCTGAGGTCTCCTGTGTCCCAATCGCTCTTCTCTGTTCCCCCCACCACCACCATCACCTCCACTCTCATCTCAAACACACCTAGGAAGTTTCTAGGCAGAAGAACCTCTCTCCTCCACCCCCTGAAAAGCCAACTCACAAAACCAAAGTTGGGGGGTGAGGGCAATGCTGCAAAATGCGTGCATGGGGTGGGAGCATGGAAACTTGCTGTGTGACCTCAGGGAAGGCTTGCCTTCTCTGGGCCTCCCTTTCTTTGGCTGCATAATGAAGGGTTGGTCTGAATGGTCTCCAAGGGCCCTTTCACTTGGCCCACGTGTCTCCCTCCAAAAGGAAAAACTAGAGGGAACAAAAGGACATGGGTGGTTTCTCTGGTCCCATCTCCAAGCCAGATTCAGACGAAAATGTCCGAGTGACATAGATTTAATATAAACAGTGATGCATTAATACTTACAAATACCCCAAAAGGAGTCCCAGATGGGCTATTTTTATCCCTTAAAACACACACACACTCCAACCCCCATCATCTCCACCCATGAGAGTTCCTCCAGTTGGTTTTTATAGGAAGACAGGAGTTCCAGTTAAGAGTGCTAATTAAACAGCTCTGACTGTGGGCAGCAGGAGGCTGGCACAAACCTCCTCTCTGGGCATGATGTCACCGCAACTGTGCATTTCTCATGACCCAAGAATGTGAGTGTGTTTGCACTGCACGTCGAAGCCGGTGATGCAAGCGCAGCCTGGTAAACAGGCCCCAGACAGGCAGGCCCTGCGAGGAGACGCGGTGCAGAGGCCTGGCTGAGGCCCAGGTGGGGCTTAACTCCTTCCTGGCAGAACTGGCTGCAGGGCCATGGAGGCTGAGCCAAGGAACCTTCTCTCCTCCGTCCCTGCTTCTCTCCCAGGCAGGGTCCCTGGCAGTGGCAAGCTCTAAATTTAGAGTCACTGAGACCGGCATTCCCACCCACCATTTGCTTGCTCCAGGAACTTGGGCCTGTGATTCCTCTGCCCCGTGTCTCAGTTTTCTCATCTGTATAATGGGGAGAGGAATCAGGTCCTTAACACCTACCTTCCACACCATAGTCCAGAACACCTAGACAACCAAGAGCTTTTCTGTAGACTCCGAGAAAACTCATTTGGAGGCAAAATCTGACCCAAACGGACTGAAGCTGGGTAGAACTTTTATTTATCAATGCTCACACTTCTCACTACAGCAATATCTGTATGTTTGATTGGAATGAGTGGGCTCAGACCCCACCCAATCACCATTTAAGATCCCCCAAATTTCTGAATTCTGAAACCCATCCAGACCCAAGAGTATTGATCTAGCATTGTGGGCCTGGACCACCAGGCTCTGGTTCTTTGAGAGACTTACCGAGAGATTGCCTTCTGCTGGAAAGTCAGTCCTGGAGGACAGGGCTTAGCTCTCACCCCACTGTGCCCCCAAGCAGCCAGCTCAGTGCCTGGCACACAGCAGGCACCCAACTGATATTTATTAAATCAATAGCTGAAGTTATTCAGACCCCATAAATGCCATGGTGGTGATGAAGGGGAAACTGAGGCCGGAGTCTCTGAACTGGCCTGCCCTGGATCCTTTCCCATAGAGGGAGTTATGGTTTTCCCCAAAAATGGTAGCTGCTCTGATTTCTCAGCTGGCCAGCTCACAAACAGCTTGATGACCCCCCTCCAACATTCCAGGGTAGCCTCCTCCCTGAATGGCTGGTTTGTGGGCATCAGTGAGTTTTCTTTGGCCAAAGTTTCAGCTGATTTTTTTTCAAAGGGGGGGTCCATGTGGAAACCTTGTGGTGGGAAAGGGATGATCATGGGGTGTTTGGGGAAGATGGAATCTGGGGGGCAACCTGAGATTGTGGATGAGACCCCCAGACCTGAGTTCTGAGGACTGTGAATGTATTATTTTTAGCCCTAGGGCTGGAGAATTATCCAGATCCATGTGGAGCTGCCAGAATGGAAAAGTCCTCTGTAATGTGGTCTGACCCACCCTCAACTGCTGTGGGGCCCTGAGGAACTCTCCTTCCCTTTCTGGGCCTTAGCGTGAGGGAGATGAAGAATCCAGCACAGTGGATCCAAGCTGCTGTTGTAGACACAGACTTGAGTCCATGCCCAGGCTCTTCCCCTCACTGGGCAGGGAGTTGGGGCGAGTCACTTTCCCTCTCTGAGCCTCAGTTACCCCCTCTGTAAGATCAGTTCATTAGTTCACCTCATCTTCCCAACCTCTCTCACTGGCTGCTAGCACTGCCCCCACATTCCAGAGGCGGAGACTGAGGTTCAGAGAGTGAAGTGAGTCCCACAAGGCTGCAGAGCGGGTTGGGTAGCAGAGCTGGGATCTGTCAGACTCTTAAGTATTTCATATCATGGCCTCAGGAAAGATCCAGCAGACAATTCACACTCCGTTCCTGGAAGCACTGAATTATAGGGATGTTGTTCTGATGAACGAGTCTGGTACACAGCAATGATAAAGGAATGTCAGGGACGATTACCCTCGGCCTGGATGAGCCTCCTGATCTGATATTCCATGCTATGCACTTAGAACAATAATAACCTCATTGTCTGAGCACCCACTATGTTCCAGGCTACGTGCTTCGCGAGCATTAGTTCATTTCAGCCTCCCAGCCTCTCTCCAATGGGTACGAGCACGCGTGCATGCCAAGTCGCACTGCCCCGTGTTTCAGACGAGACTGAAGCTCAGAGAGGTGAAGCAGCTCCCACAAGGCTGCACAGCTAGTGGGCAGCAGAGCTGGAATCTCTGTCAGACTCTTAAGTACCTCGGACCATGGCTTCAGGAAAGATCTAGCAGACAATTCCACACTCCATTCCTTGAAGCAAAAGATTTCAGGCGCAGCCGGGCCGCCTCCCGATGTGCCCGGGCCACAGTTCCCCCAGCGGAGCTATGAGGAAGGGCCTCCCTGCCCTGCCTCCCCTGCAGGGCTGGGGTGAAACACTGGTGATCTTGAAAAGGACTTTGTAGGCTCTGAGTTGGGACGTGCATGCTATGCATGCTAAGCCACTTCAGTCTTGTCCCACTCTTTGTGACCCTATGGACTGTAGCCCGCCAGACTCCTCTGTCCATGGGATTCTCCAGGCAAGAATACTGGACTGGGTTGCCATGCCCTCCTCCAGGGGACCTTCCCAACCCAGGGATCCAACCAGCATCTTATGTCTCCTGCAATGGCAGGCGGGTTCTTTACCACGAGCACCACCTGGAAAGCTGAGATGGGATAGGCATTCTCAACGTCTCCGTCAAGGGGAGGCAAGGGAAAAAAATTAATCCTCCCCCAGCCACCCTGGCAAGCGTCAAACCACCTCTGGTCACTGAGGGGCTGAGCAGGGAAGGCAAGTGAGGAACAGCTGCCTCCAGACCGGAAAGGCACTGGATTAAGGAGACTACTCGAGAGCCAGGAGCTGAGAGAGAAGTGGTCCCAGCCCTTCCCCAGAACCCAGCTCTCACTGCCTCCAGCCCTCCACAGGGAGCGGGCAGCACTGCCTAGGGGCCAGGAATCTGGCCTCCAGAGTCCAACAGAGTCAGCGTTCGAGCCTCACCTCTACTCATCTCTGTTGAGTCCGGGGTGGGGGGTGTATTTGTTTTAAATATATATTTGTTTATTTATGCGGCTGTGTCGAGTCTTCGTTTTGGCATATGGGATCTTTCATGGCAGCGTACAGACTCTCTAGTTGTAGCCTGTGGGCTGTTGCCTCCTCAGCATGTGGGATCTTAGTTCCCCAATCAGGGATTGAACCCTCGTCCCCTGCATTGCAAGGCAGATTCTTAACCACTGGACCACCAAGGAAGTCCCCTCTGCTGAGTCCTTTGGACATCCACTGTCTGAGTACAGTGTCAGAGAAGACTCCTGAGAGTCCCTTGGACTGCAAGGAGTCCTGTCATTCTTAAAGGAATCAGTTCTGAATAGTCATTGAAAGGACTGATGCTGAAGCTGGAGCTCTGATACTCTGGCCACCTTATGGGAAGAACTGACTCACTGGAAAAGACCCTGATGCTGGGAAAGATTGAAGGCAAGAGGAGAAGGGGACGACAGAGGATGAGATGGCTGGATGGCATCACTGACTCAATGGACATGAGTTTGAGTACACTCCAGGAGTTGGTGATGGACAGGGGGCCCTGGCGTGCTGCAGTCCATGGGGTCGCAAATGTCGGACACGACTGAGTGACTGAACTGAACTGTCTGAGTACAGTCTTTCCAACTGTGAAAAGGAGTCCAGAACACCTAGACAACCAAGAGCTTTTCTGTAGACTCCGAGAAAACTCATTTGGAGGCAAAATCTGACCCAAACGGACTGAAGCTGGGTAGAACTTTTATTTATCAATGCTCACACTTCTCACTACAGCAATATCTGTATGTTTGATTGGAATGAGTGGGCTCAGACCCCACCCAATCACCATTTAAGATCCCCCAAATTTCTGAATTCTGAAACCCATCCAGACCCAAGAGTATTGATCTAGCATTGTGGGCCTGGACCACCAGGCTCTGGTTCTTTGAGAGACTTACCGAGAGATTGCCTTCTGCTGGAAAGTCAGTCCTGGAGGACAGGGCTTAGCTCTCACCCCACTGTGCCCCCAAGCAGCCAGCTCAGTGCCTGGCACACAGCAGGCACCCAACTGATATTTATTAAATCAATAGCTGAAGTTATTCAGACCCCATAAATGCCATGGTGGTGATGAAGGGGAAACTGAGGCCGGAGTCTCTGAACTGGCCTGCCCTGGATCCTTTCCCATAGAGGGAGTTATGGTTTTCCCCAAAAATGGTAGCTGCTCTGATTTCTCAGCTGGCCAGCTCACAAACAGCTTGATGACCCCCCTCCAACATTCCAGGGTAGCCTCCTCCCTGAATGGCTGGTTTGTGGGCATCAGTGAGTTTTCTTTGGCCAAAGTTTCAGCTGATTTTTTTTCAAAGGGGGGGTCCATGTGGAAACCTTGTGGTGGGAAAGGGATGATCATGGGGTGTTTGGGGAAGATGGAATCTGGGGGGCAACCTGAGATTGTGGATGAGACCCCCAGACCTGAGTTCTGAGGACTGTGAATGTATTATTTTTAGCCCTAGGGCTGGAGAATTATCCAGATCCATGTGGAGCTGCCAGAATGGAAAAGTCCTCTGTAATGTGGTCTGACCCACCCTCAACTGCTGTGGGGCCCTGAGGAACTCTCCTTCCCTTTCTGGGCCTTAGCGTGAGGGAGATGAAGAATCCAGCACAGTGGATCCAAGCTGCTGTTGTAGACACAGACTTGAGTCCATGCCCAGGCTCTTCCCCTCACTGGGCAGGGAGTTGGGGCGAGTCACTTTCCCTCTCTGAGCCTCAGTTACCCCCTCTGTAAGATCAGTTCATTAGTTCACCTCATCTTCCCAACCTCTCTCACTGGCTGCTAGCACTGCCCCCACATTCCAGAGGCGGAGACTGAGGTTCAGAGAGTGAAGTGAGTCCCACAAGGCTGCAGAGCGGGTTGGGTAGCAGAGCTGGGATCTGTCAGACTCTTAAGTATTTCATATCATGGCCTCAGGAAAGATCCAGCAGACAATTCACACTCCGTTCCTGGAAGCACTGAATTATAGGGATGTTGTTCTGATGAACGAGTCTGGTACACAGCAATGATAAAGGAATGTCAGGGACGATTACCCTCGGCCTGGATGAGCCTCCTGATCTGATATTCCATGCTATGCACTTAGAACAATAATAACCTCATTGTCTGAGCACCCACTATGTTCCAGGCTACGTGCTTCGCGAGCATTAGTTCATTTCAGCCTCCCAGCCTCTCTCCAATGGGTACGAGCACGCGTGCATGCCAAGTCGCACTGCCCCGTGTTTCAGACGAGACTGAAGCTCAGAGAGGTGAAGCAGCTCCCACAAGGCTGCACAGCTAGTGGGCAGCAGAGCTGGAATCTCTGTCAGACTCTTAAGTACCTCGGACCATGGCTTCAGGAAAGATCTAGCAGACAATTCCACACTCCATTCCTTGAAGCAAAAGATTTCAGGCGCAGCCGGGCCGCCTCCCGATGTGCCCGGGCCACAGTTCCCCCAGCGGAGCTATGAGGAAGGGCCTCCCTGCCCTGCCTCCCCTGCAGGGCTGGGGTGAAACACTGGTGATCTTGAAAAGGACTTTGTAGGCTCTGAGTTGGGACGTGCATGCTATGCATGCTAAGCCACTTCAGTCTTGTCCCACTCTTTGTGACCCTATGGACTGTAGCCCGCCAGACTCCTCTGTCCATGGGATTCTCCAGGCAAGAATACTGGACTGGGTTGCCCTGCTCTCCTCCAGGGGACCTTCCCAACCCAGGGATCCAACCAGCATCTTATGTCTCCTGCAATGGCAGGCGGGTTCTTTACCACGAGCACCACCTGGAAAGCTGAGATGGGATAGGCATTCTCAACGTCTCCGTCAAGGGGAGGCAAGGGAAAAAAATTAATCCTCCCCCAGCCACCCTGGCAAGCGTCAAACCACCTCTGGTCACTGAGGGGCTGAGCAGGGAAGGCAAGTGAGGAACAGCTGCCTCCAGACCGGAAAGGCACTGGATTAAGGAGACTACTCGAGAGCCAGGAGCTGAGAGAGAAGTGGTCCCAGCCCTTCCCCAGAACCCAGCTCTCACTGCCTCCAGCCCTCCACAGGGAGCGGGCAGCACTGCCTAGGGGCCAGGAATCTGGCCTCCAGAGTCCAACAGGTCAGCGTTCGAGCCTCACCTCTACTCATCTCTGTTGAGTCCGGGGTGGGGGGTGTATTTGTTTTAAATATATATTTGTTTATTTATGCGGCTGTGTCGAGTCTTCGTTTTGGCATATGGGATCTTTCATGGCAGCGTACAGACTCTCTAGTTGTAGCCTGTGGGCTGTTGCCTCCTCAGCATGTGGGATCTTAGTTCCCCAATCAGGGATTGAACCCTCGTCCCCTGCATTGCAAGGCAGATTCTTAACCACTGGACCACCAAGGAAGTCCCCTCTGCTGAGTCCTTTGGACATCCACTGTCTGAGTACAGTGTCAGAGAAGACTCCTGAGAGTCCCTTGGACTGCAAGGAGTCCTGTCATTCTTAAAGGAATCAGTTCTGAATAGTCATTGAAAGGACTGATGCTGAAGCTGGAGCTCTGATACTCTGGCCACCTTATGGGAAGAACTGACTCACTGGAAAAGACCCTGATGCTGGGAAAGATTGAAGGCAAGAGGAGAAGGGGACGACAGAGGATGAGATGGCTGGATGGCATCACTGACTCAATGGACATGAGTTTGAGTACACTCCAGGAGTTGGTGATGGACAGGGGGCCCTGGCGTGCTGCAGTCCATGGGGTCGCAAATGTCGGACACGACTGAGTGACTGAACTGAACTGAGTACAGTCTTTCCAACTGTGAAAAGGGGGTGATCACGGTAAGAGCCTCACCCGGACTATGTGGACAAGACTTGGCCCATGGATATGAGTGGAGCAATTATCTTCTGCCTCTGGTCTGCAATTCTCAAGGAGCTTCCAGTCTGGAAGGAGCGATATGTCAAAATGCTTGGTACCTGGTAAGTGCCCACTGGATGGAAGGGTGGGTGAATGGATGGATGGATGGGTGGATGGAGAGGATGAGATTTTTACTCCAGGTCACGCAGGTCCTGACAGCTCACACTGGGCACCAAAGAAAGCATAAGAGCTGGCTAGAGAGGGAGAGGAAGTCTGGGCGGAGAGGACTGTGTGAGCAAAGGCTTGGAGCTGGGGATCACCACCGCACAGAAGAGACACTGGTCTCGCGTGTTCTCCTTCAGTAACCTGCTCAACAAGATCCCATGAAGAGGGTGATCTGGATGGGCCTCTATTCTCCCAGAGTCCTCTGGGGCAGAGCCAGGAGGCAGCACAGCGAGCAGGGCCCCACAGAGCAGAGGAGCAGGCAGGCGCAGGCCCAGCCGGGGCTCGGACCTCCGAGGGCCTGGTCTGGCCATATTTGGTTTTCAAGGACCTGGGAGGCTTCTCACTGGCTCTGCTGCCCACGCACTGGAGCGAGGCCACCCACAGTTGCTGAGTCAGGCCGGCAGCTGGGGTCTGGAGTAGAGGCCCCACAATGGGGTGACTGGAACACAGTGGCTCAGAGCCTGGCCTCAGAGTCAGGAAGATGTGGATTCAAATCCTGCTCGACCACTGATGGCTGTGTGCCTGGGCTGGCCGCAGCCCCTTCTCGGGGGCTCCATTCTCCTCACCTGTAAAATAAAACAAGAGCAGCAAGGACCAGCATCACCACCGAGTCTGCAACGTGCCAGCCAGTGCCAAGTGCTCTGTCTACGTTATCTTGTTTAATTCTCATCACGATAGAGAAGTGTCAGGCTGGCCACGAAAGCTTGTTCGAGTTTTCCATAACCAAGCTTTTTGGCCAAACCAATCTTATGATTGTCCCCAGGAAACAAAACGTATGAGACCAGTATTTCTTATCCAGTAATTCCTAACTGCAAGCCTTCCTAATGCAGACTCCGCCCCCGGAGTGCTCCTCTCTCTCCAACTAGCTGTCCGCATACTTTGATGCCCTGTGTGAAGGATCAGGAAGAGTTACTTCCTGACAGTGGGACCTGGGTTTCCAGATAAAGAAACTGAGGCACAGAGAGCTGAGGTCACATGCAACTAACAGACACAGCCAGGACTAGCTAGAGGCCCTTTACTACTCCCCTGCACGCCCCTGAATTCCATTTCTATGCCTTCATCATTTCCCTATCCAATGCCCCCACAGCTCCTGTAAAACAACGCTCGGTACCTGTTTCCTCCACATCCAATTCCCAAATTGCTGACAAGGCCTTACTCAGCCCCTATCAGTCCTGTACAGAAGGTAGGCTAAACATCATTCCCATTTCACAGATGGGGACGCCGAGGCTCACAGAAATGAAGCAGGTTGCCTAAGACCTTGCAAGCAGCCGGAGGGGAAGCCAGGGTTGGACGACAGTGCCGTCTGAATTCCATTCCGGTGTTCTCTCCCACCACAGTGAGCTCGTTGTGAGCTTTCCTCCTAGCCACGCCACTCCTTGGCAATTAGGATAACGGGGGAAATGATCTGATGTCCACTTAAAAGGAAAAGTCAGGCAAGTCTAGTGAGGCATTATGCAAATATATAAAGAAATTGGGGCAGGGAGGGGGGCTTCCCTGCTAGCTCAGTGGCAAAGAATCTGCCTGACAATGCAGAAGACACAGGCCGATCCCTGGTCCGAGAAGATCCCTCGTGCCTTGGAGGAACTAAGCCGGTGTGCCACAACTACCGACCCCAGGAGCTGCAACTGCGGCAGCCCCGGCGCCCAGGGCCCGGCTCCACAGAAACCACTGCAGTGAGAGGCCGCGCACGGCGGCTAGCGAGCAGCCCTGCCTGCTGCACCCAGGGAAAGCCTGCACAGCCAGGAGGACTCAGCACAGCTCCGATAAACTAAACACGTAAATTGTAAAACCTGAAGCTTCCCTTGAAAAATCATAAAAGAATGAATGAACAAGCTGTAACAGTTTTAAATCAGATCATCTCGGCACAGGCAGGAGACCAGAACTGCTCTCTAAACCCATTAGCTCATCTCACTCATTTTTGGAGGCATCTCCGACCCTGTGCTATGCCAGGGGCTTCGGGAGGAGCCAGGCCAGGGCCCTGCCAAAGGAATCAATACCTGGACAGCGTTCCCCAGGATCTGGGATTTCACATCCCTGCAAGAGGCACACAGTTGCCAACACTTTGTTATTTGTCAAAGAACATTAAAAAAAAGGTAAAATAAAGCATTACTTTCTGTCACCATAAAATTTAAAAAGGACTAATCTCAGAATTTAGTAATTTTTGAAAATTATCTTTGTACGTAACTGTTCTTGTTTTCTCACTAGCTGCAGGCCAGGCAGAACTGTATCTAAGATGGACATTTGGCAATCCCCAGATGAGTGGGAGAGATAAAACATAACTCAGAGTAGTTATACTCTGAGTATCTTTCGATTGAAAGCCACAGAAAACTATGTTGGCTACCTTAATAGAGATTTATTGGAAGGGGATTTTATCCGAAGATCGGATTCTTGAGAGTTACCTAGAAGACAGCAGGGCCAACCAACCAATCAACTATTCCTGGAAACGATGGAAAACTTCAGGAGCAGATAGAATCAGAGTCCTCTCTTTGGTCCTACCAAGTAAGAATACAGTCAGAACGCTGCTGTCTCAATCCAAGAAATAGGCCTTCATCAAAACTCAGCCATGCTGGCAGCCTGATCTCAGACTTCCCAGTCTCCAAAATTGTGAGAAATTAATCTGCTACTTAAACAAACAAAAACACACAAATCCAAGCAAAAAAAGCCAGATGGAACCAGCTCTCTCTACCCCCTTCTTTTGCTGTGTTAGCCATCTTCTCTCTCTAGTTGCAGACAGAGATCCTCCATGGGTCAGAGACCATGATGGCTAATGGCTTCCATATTTCCTATCTCAAGGCTCTAGGAAACAGGAACAGACCAATGAACTTCTCAGTTCCAGTGGGGGCGGGACTCAGTTCCAGTCCCCCTCTGGAACTAAGTGTCCGATTGGCCCAGCAGAGTCAGACGTCTACCCGCTAGACCAATCAACTATCGCTTAGAGTGTGATCTGTAACAACGTGGCGGCTCCCAGTAAGAACATCATGGTTGGAGTCAGGGAGAGAGGAAAAAGAGCTGGGCAGCGGGGCTGGGCGGACCATACCATAGATGTCCACCACGAGGTGATAAATGCCTTAAGAGAGGTGCCAGGAAGGGTCGTGGGATTTCAAGGGAGGAAGACGGAACTTTCAGCGGTAGAGATTATGTAGAGCTTCTTGGGAGAGGTGGCTTTCGAGGTGAGAATAATCTGGAATATACAGAGATTTGAAATATTCTCTCAAATTAGAAGAGAAAAATGAGCTCTGGTAGAGAAGGTGTCATCCAAAGGAGCTATCTATTAATGTGTCACTTTGTCAAGATTTTATAGTTTATCTAATTTTTTGAAATTTTTATACAATTATAAATGTTACATTATAATTATTACAAAACTTTAGCTATATTCTCCGTGTCTTCTACAGTACATCCTCAAAAGCCTGTCTTAACACCCAATACCGCCCATCCCCCCATCCCTACGTCGTCCCCCAACTAGTACCCCCTAGTTTGTTCTCTGTATCTGTGAGTCTGCTTCTTTATTTTTTGTGACCCCATGGATTGAAGCCCACCAGGTTCCTCAGTCCGTTGAATTTTCCAGGCAAGGATACTGGAGTGTGTTGCCCTTTCTTTCTCCAGGGGATCTTCCCAACCCAGGGATCAAACCCGGGTCTCCTGCACTGCAGGCAAACTCTTTACTGTCTGAGCTACGAGGGAAGCCCCATTATATTTTTTACATTCCACGTATACGTAACATCATACAGTATTAAACTTTGCTGGACGTACTTCACTTAGTGTATTGACTTCCAAGTCCATACATGTTCCTGAAAATGAGAAAATTTTGTTCTTTTTTATACCTGATATACATATATCACTTGTTTTAAGGAAGTTTCTCTATGGTAAAAAGGTATCTTTGTAATTAGTATCTGGGTGGGAAGATACTTAAGACTATCTAAAAAGGTAAAGTTCTCATCATTTACAATTCTTTTTATTTATTTTTCGGCCGCAGTGCATAGCATGTGGAATCTTTGTGCCCCCTGCAATGGGCACTAGACTGCCGAGGGAACCCCTACAGTTCTTTTTAAAGGTGCTATGTAATGCACACTTTCTACTTTTATTCAGCAAACATCAACTCTTCACTCAGGTACAAGCACAGGTCTAAGATACATGGCTCAGTTAAGTGTAGCTCAGTGACCTTGCAGGACCTTAGGATCCTCATTTGTGAATTGGGTGTGATTAAATTTTGCCACTCAAGGCTGCTGAGGCCGGAGGAGGACCCTGCTCATGAACGTGTTCCATAAAGCTAACTAGGGTTTTTCATTCTCTCTTCAAAGCGCTCAGCGCTGTCCTCATCTCTGCCTCCTGGCAGTCTCCATTTCTGTTCTGCTTGGAGGTTTCCCTGGTGACTCAGATGATAAACAATCTGCCCAAAATGCAAGAGACCTGGTTCAGTCTCTGGGTAGGAAAGATCCCCTGGAGAAGGAAATGAATACTCACTCCAGGATTTCTTGCCTGGAGAAATCCAGGGACAGAGAAGCCGGTGGGCTACAGTCCGTGGGGTTGCAAAAAGCTGGACATGACTGAGCGACAAACTCTTTCAACACCCTTTTGCATCCATGCCTGCAGGCTTCTGTCTGTCCTCACTGGTCAGACTCCCTCATCCTATTTGCCAAGCCTTACGATGTCACTTAATAAGTTTTGGAGACACAAGGCAAGCCTTGTAGAGACTGACAGTTTCTTCCTAGAACGTCTGTCTGCAATTTGGGGAGCTGCCTCATGGTACTGAGTAATGCTTGGGATCTGCAGGTGGCAGGCAGGAGATCCCTTCTCCAATGGCAGCAGTGGGAGAAGGAGGAATTGGCTTCCTCCAATAGTGCTCTGGCCCTTAAAGGGAAACTCTTGAGCTCCAGAGAGTACTGAATAAGCCTGCGTGGATACTTGTGTCTTACTGAGAAATCTATACAGACATGCTTTAATTGAACAACTTCATAATGTGAAAGAATGGACTCACCCCTGACCCAACCTCTTAATCCAATAGCACCTTTAATTTGAGAACAGGATTTTAACAAACTAAGAAGGAGGTACAAGTTAAGTAGCAACACTCCTGGGATTGCACTTCACCCTTCTTTAAAGGCAGGAAACTTCCATGCTTGACTGGTGGTTTTGTTCTTTTTGTTTGTTTACATATTTTGTATAAGATTGTTATAAAGATCAAAAACGATACAGGGTGAAAGTGCTTTGGAACTCCTACGGGCCGGTGAATATGGCTGGTCCCAGTTCATGCCCTGAGGGCAGCTTTTTAGGAACTGCTTGCCTGGATCAGAGCAGACGGAGTGAAGGTCCCAGCTCCAACATCCGCCCAGGCCACCCTCTGCCTTCCTTCAGCCAAGCAGATGAGCCTTTCAAAATAGAGTCCCCTAGACTTCCATGGTCGTCCAGTGGTTAAGACTTTGCCTTCCCATGCAGGGGGTTCAAGTTCAATCCCTGATCAGGGATCTAGGATCCCAGTTGCCTCGAGGCCAAAAAACCAAAACATAAAACAAGCAATATCGTAACAAATTCAATAAAGATTATAAAAATGGTCCACATTAAAAAAAAAAAAAAAACCTTAGAAGAAAATTTAAAAAAAAATCTCCCTTAAGTAGGAATCCAGCAGCATATAGTAGATTACCTCCAGAGTCCTGAGTAGTTTCCTCCTTGGCAGGTCACAAGCCAGATTTCCTAGGCCCATCGGCTACGTGAGGAGCAGTCTGCTGTGGGCTGACTCCTCCCCAGCCAGCACCTAAGCAAGAATCGGTAACAGCAGCCCAAGACTGCTGATTTCACTGACCTCTCCTCAGTGGACCCTGGGGAACATCTTTCTCCTGGAGATCACGGAGGCAGCAGCTCTTCTAGGGACATTCAGGTGTAAGGGACACCTCCCCACCTTATCGCCCAGTTGATTCCTGTGGTCCTGAACCCCCCTGAGAGTCATGTTGAAATACAGATCCTGATTCAGTAGGTCTGGGGCGAGGCCTGAGATTCTGCATTTCCAACAAGCTTCTAGGAGATGCCAAAGTTGCTGACCATGCTTTGAATGAAAAGCTACAAACCACAGGGCGCTGTTGTGAGAACTGAATTGAGGGTGTGCACAAACTGGTGGCTTTTCTGGTGGTTCAGCTGGTAAAGAACCCACCTGCAGTGCAGGAGACCCTGGTTTGATCCCTGGGTCGGGAAGTTCCCCTGGAGAAGGGATAGGCTACCCACTCCAGTATTCTTGGGCTTCCCTAGTGGCTCAGATGGAAAAGAATCCGCCTGCAATGCAGGAGACCTGCGTTCAATTCCTGGGTTGGGAAGATCCCCTGGAGAGGGGCATGGCAACCCATTCCCGTATTCTTGCCTGGAGAATCCCCATGGACAGAGGAGCCTGGCAGGCTAGAGTCCCTGGGGTCACAAAGAGTAGGATACAACTGGGCGGCTAAGCGCAGCCCAGCACATGCCCAAGCTGAACGCGTGACGTAAACGATCTGCTGTTCCCAAGCGGGGCTTAAGAGCTGGCAGGTGGTATTAGTATCATGTCAACAAAACCCCCATTTTACAGAGGAGAAAACAGAAGCTCAGGCAGGTGATGTGACTTGCCGAGGCCACACAGCTAAGGATCCGTGATGTCACCAGCATGCTTAGGTCTGTCTTGATTCCAGAAGCCAAGGTCTTACTGTCTCTAGTATTAGCGTCCTGGGTCTGAGTGGCCCCTTGCAGCCATGTGACCTCAGGCAAGCCCCTTTTCTCTCTGGATCTCATTTCTTTTCATCATCTAAATAACTGCTGATCTGCCTAGGATGCCTCATGCCTTTTCCTCAAATGGGAAAACACATGGAAAGTGCTTAGCATGGAGCCTGGGATGGACATGGGTGTGCTTAGCAATAAGACGCTGTTATAACCAACAGGGGCAAGTTGCTTAACTCTCTGTGCCTCAGTTTCTCTATCACCAAATAGAGCTAATCAGAGTCTTATCTCATTGGGGTGATCATGAGGAATAAATGAGTTACCGTGGGCTGACCTTAGCACAATGCCTGGTACATGTGTCCACTTCATAAGCAGTTGTTATTATTTTAAATATTCAGAAACCTGTTCCAGGCCAGCATGAGATGATGGGGGACCCCAGCGTCCCGCTGGCTGTGGTTCCAGGCCCTGCCTTTGCTACCATTCTGCTTTTATTAGGCCCAGCGTCCTCATCTCAAATCCAGATGAGGAGCTAGAAGGGCGGGCAGGGCCAGGCCTGGCTGGCGGATGGCTGGAACGCTGCTGAGAGGCCGGTTCGATTTGGGGCCCCACCCCGCCTGCCCTCCCTCGCCTGCAGCGGCCCCAGCCGCCACGTCTACACTTGGCTCTGAGGTCTGCACCAAACACTCCCTCCCACCGTGGCCGCCTCCTCTGGGAAGGTTCAGAGCATTTCTACAGCCTCAGCACTTTTCTGCCCGCCCCGGGGAGGCCAGGCCTGTGTGGAAACTATAAATTGGACACCGCTTACCTAGGGAGCCTGCAAAGGGGCCGTCCACCCTCCTGTCCAGAGGTCTTTGTGCCTCCAGTGAGGCTTCTTGGGTCCACCAAGGGATTGGTTCCAATTCTAGCCCTATCACCAACATGCTGTGTCAACTTGGGCAAATGACTTCCCTTCTCTGAGCCTCAGTTTCTTTCTTTTATTTAATATTCATTTCTTTTGTTTGGCTGTGTCAGGTCTTAATTGCAACATGCAGCTCTTCGTTGGGTCATGTGGAATCCTTCGTTGTAGCACACGGACTCTCTAGAGTTACGGGCATGGGCTTAGTTGCTCCACGGCAGGTGGAATCTTAGTTTCCTGACTAGGGATCAAACACATGTCCCCTACATTGCAAGGAAGATTCTTAACCTCTGGACCACCAAGGAAGTCCCTGAACCTCAGCTTCTTTATCTGTAAAATGGATATAATCTTAGCACATACCTCTCATGGCTGTGGTGATGATAAATGACTGAATGGCACATATAGGGACTCAATATGTGCTAGGAACTACTACTTCGTGCATGGGTGTGCCAGGCCTTGAGGGAGAAACAAGGATTTGGGGAGAGTGGGGATCTGCGGTATGGAGTAGTTCCACCTCCAAATTGTTGTGTGACCTGAAGCCTGTTCCTTGACCTCTCTAGGACTGATTACCTACCTAGACCACGAGGTGGGCATCTAGGATTCTATGACGCCGTGATTCAGCTGCTGTGCTCACAAGCAGTTAAAAAATATATAAGGCACCATGTGGGCAGAGATCCCAAGCGGTAGGTGGCAGGGTACCGTGGTTGAGATCAAGGGTTCTGGGTTCGAATCCTGTGTGAGGTGCTGGTGCGGCTTGGCCTCGCCGAGCCTGTCTCCTCTTCTGTATATGATGGAGCTCTACCTCACGAGGTTCAAGCCATGAGGCTCGTAGTAAACATAAAACTGCCACTCATGTATTTTCATGGTTCCAACCCTCTGGCCAGCAGTTATACAGGGCCCCTGCAATAAGCCTCGATGACGCCAGGCATCAGGGAACTCCCGGAAGTCACAGGAAGTCCAGGCTGGCCCATCCAGAACCCTCTCCTTTGTCGGTGAGGCTGTTCTCCTGGGGCTCATCACAGCCCAGTGGGTGTCTCAGGCCTGCTTCTCTTTTTCAGGGCTCACTTGTCTCCCAGTTTCCTACACTGAAGAGTCACTCCTTCCCCACCCCTCAGCACCTGGGCCCGGGGCCCCTTCTCCTCCAAGCCCAGAGGTTTATCTGACCCAGCCGCACAGAGAACACCACGGCTGGATGACATCATGGAGGAGACAGCCTTGCCAAACTGGTTTGCCAAACAGATCCCCAGCCCCACTCCTGGGGCTGCAGGCCATGGCCTTGGCGGCCTCCAGTTCTGCCCAGGAGGAAGAGGGTCACAGCCTTTGGGTCCAAAAAACCCCAGCAAGAACCAGTTCTTCTTCTCCAGATCCCCCCCATGCTCCAGCCTCTCCTATATGACTTTTCCCCAGCAAAATCCTCAGAGTCCCACCTGCCTTCCTGTTCTCTCATGCCGTACCCTCTTAGCACCTCTTCCACATGCCAAGCAGCAGGTGAGGGTTCTTTGTCTACAACTTTTATTTTTTTTAAAAATATTGCTTCTGTTTTATGTTTTGTTTTTCTGGCCTCAAGGCAGGGGAATCCTAGCTTTCAGACCAGGAATCAAAACCCACACCCCCTTGCATTGGAAGGCTGCTGGACCACAAAGGAAGTCCTTCTACAACTTTTAGAGTCCAAATACCATCTCTCCCCCTACTCTCATGAGGCAGTGAGACCCCAAGAGCAGGCCCAACGCTGACCCAGCTCTAACCCCTTCACTCCTCCCGGTGCCCAGCAGCCTCTGCACCTTCAATAGGCCTACGGTCTTGGCCTTGACTGGACTTACAGCCCTTTGTGCACACAGTCCCAAGGTGGGGTCTCCCTGGAAGTCTTGGAATTGTATGTTGTCTAGTCGATAGGGAGAGGGCTTAGAAAGCTCAGGCCACAACTACCCTGTTGTGCAAATGAGGAAACTGAGGCTCCACGGGAAAGAAAACTTTGCCGGGGCTGCAGCCAGCCGGGTCTAAAACCCATCACTCCTTTTGCCTCTTGACCCCAGGACTGGGCTTTCTCTGCAGGACCCCAAATTGGGAGAGGGGAAGCCAGGGAGATGCAGGGATCTGGCACTGCCAGCTTGGTAAAAATATTTATTTTCAGACTCAGAGACTAGAGCAAAATATTACCCTTGGCCCATGAGCTGTTCCAGCCACTCCCACTCTGCCAGTCTAGAGTTGGACCTACAGGAATCTGAACCCTTTCTGGGAGGGCCTGAAGTGAGCTGGTCCAAGACCCTCATTTTATAGATGGACCAACTGAAGCCCAGGCCTCCCCAGTGTTCACCCTACTCACCTGGCATTCAGGGCCCTTCACAAATGGAAGGTCTACCCTCCCCATTTCCTGCTCTATCCACAGCCTTTCTCGCCCCCTTTTCCCACTTACAAACCTCTGGCCTTATTCACACTGTTCCCTAGCCACTAATACCCTTTCACTTCTTTCTCCCTTTTCTCTGTGGGATGGATTTCTTTGCACCCTTCCTCAATGATCAGTTTGCAACATCACCTCCTCTAAGAAGTCTTCCAGGATTTCCTCAATCCTAGAGGCAGCAAGGTAAACGAAAGAGGCTTTGGCATGGGACAGAATCCCACTCAAGTCTGAATAGCATTACCAGCTGAATGCCATTCAGCTGAACTGATTGGAAGTTCGTTCAGTTCATTTCCGTGAACTTTAGTTTCCTCCTCTGTAGAATTTGGGTTAATACATATCTAGCTCCGTGGTCAATTTGCAACCGGGTAAATCCCATGTCAGGCATGCAACCGGTGCTCAGTAAACATCAGGGTCCTCCTCTTGGGACGTTTGGCTCCTTCCTGTACTGTGTCTGCAAGCTTCTCCAGGACCTCACGGGCCGCCCTTTGATCTTTATTTCACCGCCATCTCGCCCCGCCCCTTTCAGATGGGAAGGGAAGGCAAGTAAGAACGGAGGAGGACCCCAGTTCTGAGGGCTTGACGCGGGGGGCGGGACCCGTGCTTATCTTCAGTATTACCGGGGACTAGTGAGCGCGTGAGTGTCACATAAAGTCCACACAGAGACTCACCCGTGCCGTTTCTCCCTGCTGGGCGTGGGGAGCGGAGCTAGGACGAAGAAGGCCTTTCATTGGAGCAGACAGCCGCCACTCAGGTGGCCTACCTGTGCCCCGCCCCAGGGGGCTGTTCCAATGGGCGCGCGAGGTTTGAATAGGACCTAGCTGGCCTTGGAGGGTGCTGACCCTCGTCCTGGAGAATTAAAAGGGCATCTAGGTTGGGAATTCCCTGGCGGTCCAGTGATTGGGATTCTGAGCTCTCACTGCCAGAGTGCCCGGGTTTAATTCGTAGCTAGGGAACTAAGATCCCATAACCCACGTAGCCAAAAAAATACTAATAGTAACAAAAAAATAAAGTTTATTTTAAAAAATTACATCTAGTTTAACTAGAGAGAGAGTAGGTGCGGCTTGCTCGAATTAAAGCGCCCAAATTGGGCTCTGTTTGCTCCTCCTCCCGTGTGACCTTAAGGAGTCTCTTCCCTCTCAGCGCTGGGGTTTTCCCATGTGTAAAATGGGGGTGAAATAAGTTGACGTCTTTAACAGAGTCTCAGAGTGGATCCTGCCCCACTGTCTAGATGGGGGTGAGGTGTGGTGGCGGATGGTCACAGAGGCTCTAGACAGTGGGGCTGAGTCTCCCGATGCAACAGGCTGAAGCCACTTCCCCACAACCCCATATCACAGTGGTTAAAAGCACAGGTTCTATACGCAAAACGTTCTGGTATGAATCACAGTTCCACTACCTATCACTTGTTGTCCTCAACTGTAAAATGAGACGGTAATCTTGGGCTCAAAGTCATCATAGGAATTATATGCCTGGTACATGGCAAGTACAAAATAAATGAGTTTATATTATTATTATTATTATTTGACAGACAGGACTCCAGACGCCACCTCCCAGGCTCCAACTCCCTTTGGTCTCCAGGGAGACCTGAGGAAGGGACCCTGATCTCTAGCAGAAGGGACTGAGTGGTTTTTCCCAGCGGGGTCTGAGCTCTGGGGTCCCCTTATTTATTCCTTATGTTGTCTTGGGCATGTCAGCTCTCTCAGGGCCTCAATTTCCTCCATTTACTGAATGAGATTCTGGACTTGGTGTTCCCAGTTTAAAACCCCAGCGCTGCAAGAGGGCGACCCTGAGGAGCTTGGCAGGGAGAAGCGGCAGATACGGTGAAGGTGTGTGCAAAGGTGTGTGGGCTGGGGAAGTGGTGTGTGATTGACTACTGCATCTGAGGCGGTCCCTGAGGTGCCCCCACGCAGGGTCAACGTGTGGCCGGCCACTTAGTCCCTGCTCCGAGGTGGCCTGGGCCAGGTGTCCTGAAAGCAGCCTGGGGGCAGCGGCCAAGCCCGGGCGCTGGAGCGAGGAGGGGGCGGAGCTGAGGGAGGGGACAGGGTCTCACGAACAAAGAGGAGGGCGGAGAGAGGCTGTCCCGAAGGCTCCGCGCATAGTACGATCCCGGGCCACTTACCCCGGCTTCGCGCGCCCTCCCCGACTTTGGCGCAAAGTCGCGTCCTCCTAGCGACGCCCACTCGACCAGCCAAGGTTGCAAGACCAGTGGCCCCAAGACGGCAATCCTGTACTTCCGAGGCCCGCGAAGGGCGGGGCCTCCACTAGGGGCGTGGCAGTCAAAATTGAATTTCCCCAATAGGGCGGGAGTGTGGGCGGGACCCTCCCCGGAATTGGCTGGCGCGGGGGCTCGGGGCGGGGTCCTAGGGGCTGCTGGCGCGGCTGGACAGGCGGTGCTAGCAGAATCCCGGGGACGGTTGTTGAGCGGCCTGGGATCCCGGTCGCTGCGCCTTCCGCCTGACCGCTCCTAGTCGTCCATCTGTTGGATCCCGAACGACCTAGCCTGAGCCCGCGCGGGACGGGCGGACCAGACGGAGAGGTGGGTGTGCGGGGCCTCCGGGCGGCAGCAGGACCCCCGACGGGTCCGAGGGTGGCACCCGGATATGTGGACTCCCAGAGTTCTGGGACCCTCAGATCTGGGAGCTCCCACCCATCCACGGGGGCGCTAAGCCATGGGGTAAAAGTTCTGAAACCCGGGGTAAAGACGCTCACGGATCTCCAGGAGGCTCCACGACCTCCAGGGGTGTAAGTCTATGGGAGCAGAAACCCCGAGGAAGCTCCTCCGTCCCTCTGAGGCCCATCACAAACTTTCGGGACCCCACACTGTGTGACAGAGAGCCAGGGGACTGGCCTGGAGCAGCGGCGGGAATTCCTAAGGAGAAAGAGACTTCCCTGGGAGTTCTAGATTCAGCATTAGGGACCCCTGCCCCTCAGAAGACACGGGGGAACTCAGAGTGTGCACAGAACCTAAGCCTGGTGACTGCTCATGAAGGACCGCGGCAGAGGGAGTTTGGGAGGTTGCCACCTGTCCGAGACTACAGGGATGGGAAAGCAAGCAGCGACTTGAACAGGCAGAGTCCCACGAACCCCAAGTGTGTGGACTAGAACACCCCCAGACCCATTCATCGGATGAGGTGACTCGAAAAGTGACTGTTCTGGGGAGGGGGAAGGGATGACTGCGGGATGAATCAGCGGGAGCAGGGGCAATCCTGAGGCCATTTCACTCTCCGTACAGTAACTGAGCACCTCTGGTGTGTCAGGCCATGGGCCCTGGAGATTCCAGAAAGGTTAGGGCTGCAGGAGGAAGAAAAGAGTTACACTGGGAAGCTGGGCCAGGATTTAGGGGGCCATTTTGAGAGACAGTAATAGGGCAAGAGGGAGTGTCCTGAGCCCCTGAGGGCACTTTGGAAGGGGACTTCAGAAGCTAGAGGTGGCCAAGATTAAATCCTTTCCCTGCCCTCTGGGTCTTTGGGATCCTCCTTCCCCCACGACAATTCTCTGGCCCTTTCCAATCCTGTTTTTCAAAGTCCAGGAGCTGGGCGGATCAGTTTCTGAAGGCTCTTCCAGCTAGGGAACTGAATTCTAAGTGTGGGAATTGGCAGGAGGAGCTGGGTGTCGGACACCTGGCTTCATGAAGTCAGGGCAGTTGGTATGGGGGAGGGCAGGAAGGGGAGGGGTGAAGAGGGGTGTGTGCAGAGGGCTGGCCTCAAGAATTGGAAGACAGGATGTTACCTCAATGGCTTAGGTTACCTGGGGAAGTGCGAGAGTGGCGAGAGCAGCAAGGACTTGGGCTTGGGCTTAGTCCATAGCCAGAGGCTGAGCTTTTGGGATGACTGGGGGCTGGGCAGGCCCTGGGGATGGGTGGGTGGGGCAGGAAGCCATGGAGTGTGGCGGGCACCCCCTGGTGGTGAGCACAGCTTGGGTGGGCCTTGTTGGGCCCTGGCTTCACAATCCAGATCCCTACCCTCCCTGTTTGATGCTTAGATATGGCAAGGGCCCAGCTGAGGCCACAGGGCAAACTAGCAGTCCAGGTGACTGGAACTAGGGGCTTCTCCTCTTGGTTCGTTGAGTTTTCCAGCACACACTACCTGAGGGAAGAAGGCACCTCCCAGCCAGGAGTGACATCACAGATAAGAAGGATGGGACAGCAATGCATGATCATGGGTTAGAGGGGGAAACTGAGGCACAAGAGCCCAAGTGCCTGTGGTTTCTGGAGGCCTCCGAAGGCCTAACTCAGTCTATCCCCTGCAGAATTTCCTGAGCTGGCGTCAGGTGCCACAGGCACTGGGGAACTCACCGGGAAGGGACGGACGGAGCTCGGGGCCAGCCAGATGGCGGACGAAACCTTAGCTGGGCTGGATGAGGGAGCCCTGCGGAAGCTGGTAAGTGGTCCCACCATCTCTACGATGAGGACAGACAAGCCAGGCCGGAGAGGCAGGGTCTGTCCAGGATACCTCTCAGCTGACGAGAGGAGGTGATGGGGGAGGGGCCGGCCGATGCAGAGGTTCTGGGGGCATGTGTCCATCCATGCCAGGTGCTGAGGTTGTTCCTCCCAGCCCCCCAGTGCCACCACCTGTTTAAACAGTAACTGGTGAGGACTTGCCCATGTGCAGCCACAAGTGTGGGGAGGCTGGATTTGCCTCTCCCAAGCAACAGCCTGGGCAGTATCCACCTCTGGAGGCCAGCCCAATGATAACAGTAGCAGCAATGATTAATACGCCAGGGCCTAGAAGGGAGCAGGCTGGGCGGCTAAGCACACCGTCTCACAGAATGGCCACAGCAGCTCCAAGAGCCAGGAGAATACTGCGGCTTGGAGAGGTGAAGTCACCTGCCCAGGGACACCCAGCTAGGAAAAGGATTAGCCAGGATCCAAAGAAACCCCCAAAGAGGATCATGGGAGACCAAGAGACCTGGATAAGTCAAGGCCAGAAGAGCTCATCAAGACAGGCCTTGGGGACCCTTAGGAGCTCTGTGACTTCTAATCTATCTGTAAAATGGGAGGTGGGGGCAATGTGTGTGAACGTAATATCTAAGTCCTTCAGCTGGCATGAGGATGGAATGAGGCATGGGCCCAGATCTTGGTGTGGGAAAAGATGGGCCCCCTGTATCCCCTTTCCCTAGCTTCTTCTTGAAGCCCCTCCCCCAACATCGGTACCATGCACAGAGAGGCAGTGGGGCAATCGAGCAGGGCAAGTACGTGCCCACCAGCAAGGGCAGAGAGCAGTGGAACAGGAGAAGGGGCCAGAGCCCCACCCCCTCAGCCCCTGATCCATGTCCAGCGGGTAAATTAAAGATTTACTCTCCCTGGGAGAAGGCAAATGACCCACCCCACCCCCATTCCATTCCTTTGGAGGCGGGGGCTGGAGCCAGCCAGTTCAGCCCGGTCACTGGGCAGTGCCCAGTCACTGCCATCATCTCCCCAAGGCACTCGGCCTTGGACAGCACCTCAGGCTCTGGGTGTCTGCCACGGCCACAGGCGGCTGTGTGCAACCCGAAGGAGATGGGCTTCCAAAGGCTCCCACCTTGTCAGCTCGACTTCTCGGCAGGAAGTCAGAATCCTAACGTGGGTAGTGGAGAGAAAGCCAGGTCTCCGCGCATCCCCATCTCTAGGGGTCCGCCCAGGCTCACGGCTCTCAGCCGCCACCCCCGCTTCATGCAGGCTTGGGCACTGGAAAAAGGGTTTCGGAGAAGCTGGAGCGTTGGCTGTAGGCCGCCCATCCCCGACCCCCTCCCTGGGAGAGGGCTAGCAAGACCTCGCCTCTCATCTCGGGCCCCGAACCCCGCCTTCCCTTTCCCTAAACCCTTCCCATTCCGGGACCGGGCCCCCCGCGGCCAGGCGCCCGCCATCACTGCGCCCCAGCGCCGCCGAGGGTCCCGCCCCGCGCGCGCCGGCCTCGTGGCAGGAGCGGGGGGCGTCCCGAGCCGGGCTCCTCCCCGCGGGGCCGGGCCTTATAAGGGAAAAGTTGACCCGCGCCCGAGCGTCGGGCCGATGTGGGGAACCCGAGATGCCCTGCGGACGTCGGCTCCCGCACACGCCTGTGAGCTCGGAGAGAGGCTGTGCGGGAAGGGGGCACCTGGGGCCACGAACACCACGTGCGCCTCCGCCACACACCGGGACGCCCTCCGCCTCGGCCTCGGGCTGGAGATCGGGCACTGACACTAGCTGGGTGACCTGCGGAAGCTGCTTAAGTCCGCGAACCTGGGTTTCCTCTCCGTAGCCGGGGATGTTAAAGCAGGCGGTGGCGGGGGGCTTCCGGTCTGGCTGGCTCCGGGCCGGGCGCCTCGGGCCGGGCTGCTTGGGAGAGGCGTGGGCGGTGCGGGCGGCCGCGGGGGAGCGGCCCGCGTGCCTTCAGCGCCCTCTGGCGAGGCCTGGCTTCGCTGCCGGCCGGTCCCCCTTCCGTACCTGGAGGAGCCGGCACTGAGCGAATGCCTGCAAAGTTCCCCCCGTGGTGCTGGGGACAGGAAGACGCCGGGGCTCAGCCGCCCCCGGCAGCCAGAGTACAAAGTACCCGCAGGCCCAGCCCCCCGGGAGGAGGAAGCACCCTCTTTCCTCCCAGGAGAATTTCACCGGGCAGTGTCGGAAACCGCCCCATCTCCTTCCCTTCCCTCCCCCCCCCCCACCGGCGGACAATGGCGCTTTGTACTTCCTTCCCTCCCAACAACAGCCCCCTCCACTCAGGGCGGTGGGGCCGGAGAGGGCGGGGAACGCGGGACATACAGCAGGGACACGGTGGGTGGACCTTTGTCTCCAAGCCCAAAGGGAAGGGTCATGCGCGAGGGTGACCAGAGGGGTGGGGCTGTCTATTCCCCAGCCCTGCCCCACCCACGGCGGGGAATCAGACAGAGGCTCCCATTTTCCAGATGGGGACACTGAGGCTCCCAGGGGTGGGCAGAAGTTCCCACATCAGCCTTTCTTCAAGGATGAGAACCCCATCTCAGGATTCCAGGGGGTTGCGAAGGGGAACCCAGGAGACAAAGGGCTAGGGCTCATTGCATCTCTGAGCCTCTTTACCCTCTGCATGGGAGGGGCTGCATCAGCTGGCCCCCCAAGCCCACAGTCTCCTAGCTTACCACAGAGGGCTTGGGGCCTGAGTCAAGGTCAGGACTAGGGATAGAGAGCTGAGCCTCACTCTCCACCCCCTCCCACATAACAGGCTCCCTTAAACCCCCTAGGGCATCTCTAGGCCCCGCTGCAGGGGGTCCCCAGTATAGTACAAGGGTCCTCAAGATATTCACCATAGCAGACAGACAGCAGTCACAGAGCTATCCTCAGCCCAGGGGAGGCCCCAGAGTCATGGAAACCTGGCTTCAAACCCTGGCTCAGACCACTTCTCCCTGAGCCTCAGTGTCATCTGTCAAACGGGAGTAATAGAGTGCCTAGGGCTTCTGTGAAGTTGGGACAGGTATTGGACTCAGCACAGGATCTGGCACACAGATTCTCAGTAAACATTATCGATGCCTCTGGGGATCCTGTCCTCACTTCACTCACTACTCTCTCTCCCCTCTTGTCTGACTCTGGAATCAACCATATACAGCTCTGCAAGGTGGGGGACCCCAAGTCACCTCCCCTATCCCCACCCACTGCCCCGAAGCGGGGCCATTGTTCTATTTGACAAGTGAGAAAGCCAAGACCAGAAAAGTTGGGGATATGATTCTGACTACTCAGCCGAGATCGACTGGGGCTGGAGCCAGCTGGGGGAGGAGGGGGGGACCTGTCTTGAGCCTCCAGGGACCCTCCCGTAACTCCTGGGGAATGTGAAGACTGCAGGTTCCCTGAGGGGCTCTGTCACTTTTCTCTGCTCTCTTCAGACTGGTACAAGTGAGCTCATGGCTAAGCTGGGCCAGCCACACTCCCCGCTGAAAGCTCCCCTGCTCCCACCTGACCCCCCCAGGGAGCAGGAAGGAATGATGGCGGAGGAGGCGGAAAAAGAATGGCAGTAGAGTGTTCCCAGGCCTGTCCCTTGGGGACGGGGGTAGGGGGAGCCGGTATGGACAGAGGAAAACCGTGTGTATACTTGCCCCCACCTGGCACAGACCCCACCCTGGAGGCTTATCTCTGCCATTATCGTCCTGGGGGCCCTAAGCCAGTCCACTCTCCCCTCTCCCACAGAGGCTCCGTGGGGGGGATGAGGGTGGGGGCAGTAGGGCTGGCTGACCGCCCAGAGAAGGTGCCCTTTCCCGGACCTGGTTAGACCAGTCACCTTCAATTTGCCAGGGAGGGGCGGGCCGAGAAGCTGGTGGGAGCACTGTCCCCATGGATGCCCTCTCTAGGGCCCTGGGTAGACCCTAGTGTGGCTGCCTTATCTGTCTGGGGGGTTGGCCCTCACATTACGGGCCTCTTTAATGGTGGCTGGAGCTGGACCAGCACAGGGAGAAAAAGAGCCTGCGACCAGGTAGTGAGCTCTGACTCCTGAGGGCCTGCCCCTGCCTCAGTTTCCCCATCTGTCCACTATGGACGAGGCTGCCACCCATCAGCAAGGCTGTGGTGCTCCCGGACCGTGGCAGTCTCCCTTGCTCCCAGCTGGACCCCAGCAGCCCGACTCGCCCTTCCCTGCCCAGGGATGCTGTTAGGGGCCCTTAGGATGGCCTCTGTCCTCCTCCACAAATGATTCCATGGCTCTCGGGGTTCAGTGAAGGGCTCTGAGAGGCAGGAGTCAAGTCACAGGAAGGCGTGCCTGACTTGGCATCTGGCGCAGGTGGGTGGGATGCTGGCTGCCCAGTCTGTGGATCACCGTGCATGGTGGGCCGTCCAGAAGCCCTGGCTGTGATCTGGGTCTCCCCTGAGACCAGGTTTGGGTGGGCGGGCAGGCACGTGATGGGCTTGGGCCAGAGGGAGCCAAGACAGACCACTCATTGTGCCCCAGGCCGAGCTGTGGGCGGCTGGTTGCCCGCCCTCCGCCCCTGGCAGCCAAAATGACTTGCCCCCGCCCCCCCCCCTCAACCGCCGCCTCCGCCCTGTCTCTTATACACATCTCCCGCGGCCAGGCGCCCGCCATCACTGCGCCCCAGCGCCGCCGAGGGTCCCGCCCCGCGCGCGCCGGCCTCGTGGCAGGAGCGGGGGGCGTCCCGAGCCGGGCTCCTCCCCGCGGGGCCGGGCCTTATAAGGGAAAAGTTGACCCGCGCCCGAGCGTCGGGCCGATGTGGGGAACCCGAGATGCCCTGCGGACGTCGGCTCCCGCACACGCCTGTGAGCTCGGAGAGAGGCTGTGCGGGAAGGGGGCACCTGGGGCCACGAACACCACGTGCGCCTCCGCCACACACCGGGACGCCCTCCGCCTCGGCCTCGGGCTGGAGATCGGGCACTGACACTAGCTGGGTGACCTGCGGAAGCTGCTTAAGTCCGCGAACCTGGGTTTCCTCTCCGTAGCCGGGGATGTTAAAGCAGGCGGTGGCGGGGGGCTTCCGGTCTGGCTGGCTCCGGGCCGGGCGCCTCGGGCCGGGCTGCTTGGGAGAGGCGTGGGCGGTGCGGGCGGCCGCGGGGGAGCGGCCCGCGTGCCTTCAGCGCCCTCTGGCGAGGCCTGGCTTCGCTGCCGGCCGGTCCCCCTTCCGTACCTGGAGGAGCCGGCACTGAGCGAATGCCTGCAAAGTACGGCAGATCTGGCAGAGCGGCGGCGCATCCGCTCGGCCATCCGGGAGCTGCAGCGGCAGGAGCTGGAACGCGAGGAGGAGGCCCTGGCATCTAAGCGCTTCCGCGCCGAGCGGCAGGACAACAAGGAGAACTGGCTGCAGTGAGTGTCGGTGGCGGGGGGTGGGCCACACGCAGGTGGGACAGAATGTGCCAGGGCTCAGTGCGTGTTGTGCAGGCAGGCCGGAGCCAGGTGTCTGTTGCCCATCTGGGTGTGCACACGGCCACGTGGGCACGCATTTGGAGTAGTACACAGGGATGTTTGCAGGCATGGACCACGTGCCTGGCCACGCCTGTGTGGTATTAGCACTCAGGTCCCTGGGCGTGCATGTGCCAGCGTGTAGCCAGAGGGTGTGCACAGCTACCTGCCCCTCTGCCGAGGTTCCGGGTACCCCATCCTGGCCTCCACCCTCAGCCCACATCCTCCAGGACTCGGCTGTGGCCGCGGAGGTGACCAGTCATGGTGTCCCCGCAGCTCCCAGCAGCGGGAGGCTGAGCAGCGGGCTTCTCTGGCACGGCTGGCAGGACGGCTGGAGTCAATGAACGATGTGGAGGAGCTGACCGCACTGGTGAGCCCTGGGCCAGGGGCAAGGGAGGGGGCCGGGCCGGTGAAGACCTGGACTCACAGCCCAACACCCGAGGCCCACCCCTCACCCACAGCTTCGGGGCGCCGCGGAGTACGAGGAGCGAAAGCTGATCCGAGCTGCCATCCGCCGCGTGCGGGCCCAGGAGATCGAGGGTACGCACTCCGGCCCGGCTGCGCGCTGCCCTCAGTGACCCCTCTACCAACCTCCCTGGCCTCTCACCTGACACTTCTCCCTTCCCTTCCAGCCGCCACCTTGGCTGGAAGGCTGTACAGTGGGCGTCCCAACAGTGGCTCAAGAGAGGACAGCAAGGGGCAGGCGGCACGCCGGCTGGAACTGTGTGAGGTAAGGGTCGTGGGTGAGGTCCTGGGCCCACCGATGCCAGCACCACAGAGCGCCTGTGTGTCTCTCGCTGATGGGGGGGTGGTGGTGGCGCCCAGCTTGTGTTTGGGGAATACTGGGGCTCTAATCTCAGGCTTCTGCCCCACTCTCCCAGGCAAGCTCTGATGACGTGTCCCCACGCCAGAGTTCGTCTCTCCCCAGGCCTGCTGAGCAAAGCCCGCTTATCTGCAATGATCCCAGGCTCTTGTCTGTCTCCCGTTACCACCCTGCTGGCCTCCCTGCTCCCAGGCCTACCTCCCACATGCACACTAGCCATCCAGCCTCCACTCAGCAGACCGGGGATCTCCTTGAAATGCAAATCAGACCCCGGCTCTGGCCCAGCTTAGACCGCCCGTGGCCGCCCCTCCTGCTCCAGACAGCCCACATCCTTACCTTGGCTCATCGGGTCCCGCCTTCAGGCCCCAGCTGTTCACAGGATCTGTTCTCCAGGGCATGTGGGTGAGAGGTCGGGCCCTGCAGGTTCCCTAAGTGGCCAGCAGAGCCACTGGGCCCTTCAACCTGGCAGGGATGCCCCCTAGTGTTAGTCCCTCAGTCATGTCCGACTCTTTGCGAACCTGTGGACTGTGGCCCGCCAGGCTCCTCTGTCCGTGGGATTCTCCAGGCAAGAATACCGGAGTGGGTAGCCATTCTCTCCTCCGGGGTATCTTCCCAACCCAGGAATCAAAGCCGCGTCTCCTTCGTTGCAGGCAGATTCTTCACCACTGTGCCACCTGGGAAGCCCCCTACCCCACGGGTTCACCAGGCTGAGGCCAGGGGTCAGGGGTCTCCACTCCAGGAACCTGTTAAGTCTGGGAGTCCCTGGTAGCTCTCCTGCTGTCCCCAGCCCCTGGCATCAGGACCTGGTCCTCTCTGAACTTCCTGTGACCAGGCAGTGCCAAGAGGTTGGAAAGTGGGGATCCGAGACCTCCCATGGTGTGCCAGCGACCACGCTTGAGCAGGCGCACCTGTGGGAAGCCGTGCCCAGCCCCTCTGCTTTGCATGCCCTGCCCGGGGCGCTGCCAGCCTAGGGAGCCTTGGCCTCATCCTGTGGGCCTCCCGCAGGTGCCGAAGCCAGAGGAACAGAAGCAGCAGGTGGAGGTCCCAGAGCCAACCCCGACCCCCAGCAGCACCAGCCGGGATGTGACCACGGTGACGCTCCTGCTGCGGGCCCCGCCCGGGGCCACACCCAGCCCACCTGCCTCAGCCGACGGTTCGCCCACCACTACCTCTCCTGAGCCTCCGCTGGAGCCTGCCGAGGAGGCCCCGTGCCCTGCCCCCGAGGCTCTGGGCAGTCCGGAGCCTCCCCCCAGCCCACCCAGGGCCTCCAGCCCTGAGCCCCAGGAGCCTCCGGCCACCCCCAGCACAGACGGGCAGGTGGTTGACAAGGTGAGTCGGGATGAGGGGCAGGGTTGCCAAGCAGGTGAGCTCCCGGGTCTGGGAGTCAGGCCCCTGCCCACACTGTGTCTCCCCTGCAGCTCCCGCCCGGACCCACGGAGCCCCCTGCCCCCCAAGGCCCCACCAAAGGTCGCTCTGACACAAAGAGAGCAGGTGAGGGTTCCGGCAGCAGAGACAGCGCGGGCCTCCCCTTCCCTGCCTGCAAAATGGGTTGTGGTGCCTGGACGGCCCCAGCACCCTTGGGTCCAGGCCCTCTCTGACACTGCCTCCTCCCACTGCCCCCGAGGTGTCCCCGCCCCCTGCCCAGCCCACTCCCCCTCACCCATGGCCAGAGGCTCTCCTGCAGCCTTGAAAGGCAACGGGCCTCAGGCACATTCTTTTCCCCAATAAGGGAGTGCACCCATCTCCCAGCTGGAGCCGTGGGCAGTGCTGGCCAGGGGAGTGTCCCCCTTCCCCATCGGCAGGGAGGATCTGGGCACCCTTCCTCCGGCCCAAGCCTAGCCCCAGCTCCTGGCAGTGTCCATGTCATCCTGGGGTCAGTCCCCCAGCGGGAGGAGGGGCCTGTGAGAGAGAGAGAGGGACGCAGCTGAGTGGGGAAGCCGGGAGCTGTGGGAGTTGCAGGATGGGCTAGAGGGGTGTGGAAGAGAGGACTGCAAGAGGTGGTCCCCACCGTCCACTCTCCTTTCTCTGCCCCGCCCCACATGGCCGCTACCGCCTCCCCACGCTGCCAGACCTGGCTGACCCTCGCCCCTGCCAACGCTCCCTGTCTGTGCTCAGCCCCCGCCAGCCAGCCCAGAACCGAGGTACTTGCCTGTTTTCCCCAACCCTGGGCTCTGGGCAGTGCCTGTCCCAGCCAACCACTGACGGCCTGCCCCGTCCCGTCTAGAGCCCACCCCCATTGCCAGTGGACCATCCCCGTTCCAGCGGGCGGGCTCCGTCCGGGACCGCGTGCGCAAGTTCACATCCGATTCTCCTACGGCTGCTGGGCTCCAGGAAGGCCCACCCCGCGCGGCCCTCGGCCCCTCGACCCCTGCCAGGCTCCCAGGCCCCTCCCACACCAGCACCACCCCGGCCGCTGCCTCCTCCTCCAGTGGCCCCTCCTCGTGGGGATCAGCCCGGCCCCTGGCCCAGCTTCAGAGCTGCCCCCGGGAGGAGGGCCCCAGGGGGCGGGGCTTGGCCGTCAGGTCCCTTGAAAACAGAGCAGGGGGGCCCGTGGCCCGCTCAGAGGAGCCCAGCGTCCCGCTGCCCGTGGCCGTGGGCACCGCCGAGCCAGGGGCCAGTATGAAGACCACATTCACCATCGAGATCAAGGATGGCCGGGGCCAGGCCTCCACAGGCCGGGTGCTGCTGCCCACGGGCAACCAGAGGGCAGGTAGGCCTCCCCTCTGCCTCCCTGCTGCTGGGGGTTGCTTGCCTGTGGCCGCCCAGCTCCGCACACAGGACACGTGCTGTGGCCAGGGCTCAGGGTGTCTCCAGAGGGTGCGCTGGGAACGAGGGGCGCCATCAGCCTGGACTGGCAATCGCCCCCACTCCTGCCCCCCTCCCCGATCCTGACGGTCGTCCTTCTCCCCCTCCAGAACTGACGCTGGGGCTGCGGGCGCCCCCCACCCTCCTTAGCACCAGCAGTGGGGGCAAGAGCACCATCACCCATATCAGCAGCCCTGGGAACCTAGCCCGGCTGGGCAGTGTCACTCACGTCACCAGCTTCAGCCCTGCCTCCCTGGGTAGCCGAGGAGGCTGCAGCATAAAGGTGAGCCCTTCCTCCTCAGCCCACCAGCCTCCCCATCATCGGCCTCACGTGGACGGCTTCAGGGTGTTAGGGCTCACCAGGATCCTCTCCTACTACACACACGGGAAACTGAGGCCCAGACAGAGGAGGTGCCCCCAGCCCACAACCAGTTGGTGGCAGAGCTAAGGCCAGACCCTCACCAATCAGCCACTAGGCGTGTCGGAAGCTCACTGCGTACCGGCCTTAAGCTTCCCACGTGATGATCTCCGGTCCCTACTCCAGAATTGGCCAGTGTATTCCTCATGAACGGATGGGAAAACTGAGGTCAGGGAGGGTGGTGAGGGCTTGCCCCTCCACCCCCACGCCCCATCCTGTAGCAGCCGCAGGGGCCCTGCTCCGACCCCGCGCTGGACCTCAGCCCTGAGGTGCAGAGCTGCTCATCCGCCCATCCAAGATCAGCCTGGCCCGCTGGGAGACGAGATTAGCGATTGCCATCTGCGTCAGCATCTCGGGGGAGGGGAGACTGGGCCAAAGCACCGATGGGGGCACAGGCAGAAGGGTGCCAGTCAGGTGAGGCAGCAGCCCAGCAGGTGCCGCGGGAACTGAATCCGCTGCAGCCTTCCATTATTCATCCTGGAGCCCAGCATCAGCTGGCTGGACGCTCTGCGGGGGAGGGAATCCCCAGCGAGCCACTCGGCTGCCCAGGTAATGGCCTCAACGGTGCTCCAGGGACTGAGTGGGACTTCAAAGTGAGAGAGAATAGAGCCAGCTTTAGGGGTGACAGGGAGAGAGCTGGGGAGGAAGCACCCTTCCCCTCCCAGGTTGGCACTTAAACCGCTCTCTGCCAAGGAGGTGAGGACAGGTGGCTGAGGCCCTGGGGGTGATGGAAGACACCACCAGGGGCCTGGGGATCTGAGACCACCAACTGGCCTCAGCGTCCCCCTCCAGAAGCAAAGGAGGCAGATGGTGCACCTGGGACGCACCTGCTCAAGCTGTGGTTGATCTGAGCACAGAGGCCGGCAGAGGACGTTTATCTCGGGGACCAGGCACTCGCCACAGCAGGTTGTGCGGAGTCCTGCCCCCACCTGCTCGAGGCTTTCTGAAACAGCGCGGTGTGGCGTGAGGGCAGAGCAGAGGATGCAGGCGTCTGGAGCCTGGTGGGCTGGGTCCTCTCCGCTCATGCACACGGGGGCCCTGACAGGCCCGTTCCTTGCCCACTCCCTCAGTCTCCCCACCCACGGGGCATAGGCAGTCCTTCAGCACCTGGGCAGCCTCGCTGTGCCGCTGGTCTGCGATCTCTGCAGGGCCAGGGCCAGGCCTGGCGGTCCGCCTGCTTGGGCAGGCCTCCCCTCCCCCCACGGCCCCTTCCGAGGGAGCCCAGAATAGGTTTCTATTTGGGCTACAGCCCCAGCTGGCGGGCGGCGGGCCGGGAGGCCAGCAGGGGCGGGGCAGGCTCGCTGCCCTTGCCTGCGCCCTCAGGACCAGCTGCAAAGCCTGAGTCGGCCAGCCAGGAGCAGCAGTCCCCAGCACGGTCCCCGGCGTCATCCCACCGCACAGCCCCCCACCAGCACCATGCCGGGCGTCCCGGGGCCAGGCTCAGAGCTGGCCGCAGCCCTCGAGGAGCGGCTGGGCCGGGCCTTGGAGGAGCTGCGGGCGGTGGCTGAGGCGGGCCGGGCCGCAGTGACCCAGGCCGCTGAAGCAGCAGCCTTGGCCGTGGAGCCGGTGGCCCGGGCAGCCGAAGAGCTGCGGGCGGAGACGGCCACGCTGAGCCGGCGGCTGGATGCGCTAGGCAGGCAGGTGGAGGTGCTGAGCCTGCGGCTGGGGGTCCCGCTTGCGCCCGACCTTGAGCCCGAGCTGGAGCCCAGTGAGCTGCTCCTAGCCGCCGCAGACCCCGAGGCCCTGTTCCAGGCGGCCGAGGATGCCGGGACCCCTGTGGCCCACCCGCCTGCCTTCAGCACCCGCCGCCGCTCCTCTGCCGGCCCTGCCCACAGCGCCAGTCTCGTAAGTCCCTGCGGGCTGCTGGTGGGGGGTGGTTTGGAGCCAGGCTTGGCCTCTGCCGGAGGACCTTAGGGGTGCCACCACCCGCTCTGAGTGTACAGGGGACTGGGGCGCCAGTGCTCCAAGGCTAAGGTGAGATGGTGCCATGCCCCTGGCCCTGAGGCACGCGTGGCGGCTGCCCTGGCAGCCCCTGGCCAGGGCCCAGCCCCCAGCCCCACCCCCACTCCCTGCCCCAGCCAGGCCGAGCCTCCCCGAAGCAGCTGCCACCTCGTCTCTCCTTACCCTTACAGCAGACCAAGGGGCCCTGCCAGGAGGGGATGGGGCTGTGATAGCTGGGCTGGGGGCTTGTCTGCATGGGGCCTGGGGAGATGCCCTGGGATGTGTAGGAAGCTAGGTTGAGGCTGGAGGAGCCCCTTAGGGGGTGACGTGCTGGGAGTGGGGAGCAGGGGCAAACTCCAGAGCGGACTTGGCTCTGGGCAGCCCTGGTCAGACACCTGGTCAGGAGCCTGTGGGCCTTGGTCCAGCTCTCTCCCCGTGTGGAGGGGGGACACGTGCTGCCTGGGCACTGGCCCAAGAGGACCCAGGCTTTGGGAACGGTCAGAGCAGGGCACAGCCTGCCTGGGAGGGGGCTGGGAACGAAGCGGCAGAAGGAACCTGGGTTCAGGGGTTAGGCTTCAGCTCAGACCCTGGGCCGCATCACACTTCTAGAAGGACTGGGGACAAGTCCCACAGCTGCCCTGAACCTCAGCTTTCCCTTCTGTTAAAATACCCAGTGTTCACACAGTGCTCACTACTGAATGGAAATCACCATCATCGCCACCCTTAGTTGCATCAAGACAGTTCTGGGTACACGGGAAGCCCAGCAACAAAGCTCTCAGTGCCTCTTCCCTGAGCCTCACACCAGCGTGGCCATGCTTGGGCAGACGGTCCAGCTGGCTAGTGGTATCTCAAAGGCTGTGCCAGTAGCCCCAGGGCCTGGTCTCCTGTCCTTTGGAGGCACGGTTGGTTTCATCTACAGCCCTGCTTATAACCCATGCCCTTTTCCTTCTCTGCAGATGGAGCCAGAGCCCGCAGAGCCCCCCTCTGCCACTGTGGAGGTGGCCAATGGCGCCGAGCAGACCCGAGTGGACAAAGCAGCAGGGAGCCGGAGCCCGCTGAGCGCCGAGGAGCTGATGGCCATCGAGGATGAGAGCGTCCTGGACAAGATGGTATGGCCGCATCTGGTGGACTTGGGGTGAGCGAGGGCCGGGGCGGGCAGGCACCAGGTGGGCAATGATGGGGGCTCTGTCTGCAGCTGGATCAGACTACGGACTTTGAGGAGCGGAAGCTCATCCGGGCTGCACTGCGCGAGCTCCGACAAAGGAAGAGAGGTAGAGAGCCCAGTGCCCCTACCCCGCCGCCAGGCCCAGCCGCCCCCCTCACTGAGGTCTACTCACGGGCACTCCAGCTCAGTAACGCCCACCCCAGTGTATTCTCTAGACTCAGCTTCGCCTTTTCTGGACCCGGCTCTTGCCTGGCCTCCTTCCTCTGGATCCAGTGCTTCCGTTTTCTAGATGCTTCTCTCCCACTTCCCAGACTCAGAACCAGCTTCTCTTCTCCCTCCTAGACCCCAGTTACCCTCTCCCCCAGCAACTCCTGCTTCGATCCGGTTGCTTCTCCAAGTTCTGTCAACTGCTCCTTCCCTGAATCCAGATACTCCTCCTCCCAGCTGCTTCTCTCTCCTCAGGGTCCACCGATGACCACCTTGGGCTCTGCCTCCTTCCCCGGGCACAGCTATTCTTTCTTCCAGCTTCTAGTCCCGTTTGCTTCTCTAGATTCTCTCAATTACTCCCTCTCTGGATCTAGCTGCTTCCCGCAGGGCCCACGGATGGCTGGCCAGCCTCTATGCCCACCCACCTGCTGCTTCTCTAGGCAGGGGTACGCCTATGTTACAGAGGATGTTGGGGCAGTTACCCCCTTTACCAGCTTCTCTCCCAGCTACCCTGTCCGTGGATCAAATGGCTTCTCAGCTGCCTCCAAGGACTCCGTCCGTGGACTTCTAGCTGCTCTTCTCCCCGCTAAGACCTACGCAGGCCCCTGCAGCTGCTGCCCTCTCAGCTGCTCCTCCCTGGACCCTGCTCCTCCCTCCCCAACTGGAGCTACTCCCTCCCGGACTCAGCCACTCCTTCGCACAGACGCTCCCTTCTTGGATCCACATACTCTCCCCCTTCACGTTCAGCTGTTCCTCATTTCCGAGGGCACCACACGCCCCCATTCCCTCCCAGGTTATGGCTCCCCCTCCCCACAGCTACTCCCACGTGTCTTCAGTGTTCCTAACGAGTTGCCCTCCACCCCATCTGTGTGCCCCGTGTGCCCGTGCATATGTGCTGTGTGGGCGATGGTGACCTTTCTGGGCATGCGTGGGACCATCCCCCACCCAGACCAGCGGGACAAGGAACGAGAACGGCGGCTGCAAGAGGCCCGGGCCCGTCCAGGGGAGGGCCGCGGCAACACGACAGCCAAGACCAGCGCGCGGCACAGCCAACAGACGGCCGACAGCTCAGCCGTCAGCACGGTCACCAAGACCGAGCGGCTCGTCCAGTCCAGTAAGGGGCCAAGCCGGGCTCAGGACGGGACCACGGCCCCCTCACGGCCCCTCCATCCCGCCGCTCACACCCTTCCTCTCGCCCCTGCCCACGCAGATGACGGCACCCGGACGGCCCGCACCACCACAGTGGAGTCGAGTTTCGTGAGGCGCTCAGAGAGTAAGGCCACCGGGCGCCTCTGCGCACATGCCTGCCAGCCCACCTCCTCAGGCTCTTCCTCGAACTCTCACTCCAAACTTTCGTCTGTGTGTCTCTCTGTCCAGCCGTCACTTCCTCTTCTCTGCCTGTGGCTCCCTCCGTCCCTCCGCCAGCCCTCCTGCCCCATCTCCCAGCCGGGGACCTCACCGCGCTCCCCTTTCCCTCTCTTGCAGATGGTGGTGGCAGCACCGTGATGCAAACTAAGACCTTCTCCTCTTCATCATCCAAGAAGATGGGCAGGTGAGCACAGGTACCTGCTCCCAGACCATGGAGGAGTCAGTGCCGCAGGGGACCTCGCTGCATGCCCATTCTACAGATGGGTAGAGCAAGGTGTTGGGAGATGTTGGGCACACAGCCAGAGAAAGGTGGAGTGGGAGTTAGAACACTCCTGCTTGCCTTGCCATTTCACGTAATTCTCAACCATGCCAAATCGTCGGGGGAGGCCAACGATTTGCTTGGGGTCTTGGCGAGGCCTTCCCACCACACTGAGCTATCTGAGGGCACTGCCACTTTCCAGTGTCTGCAGACCACGTCCCATGTCACACAGAGCATCTCTACATCTTAACCCCGTGGAGGAGGGGTACGCCTGTGTTACAGAGGATGTCGGGGTAGGTAGGGTCAAGAATTCAGCTGGGTACTGCAGGGATCCAGAGACTCTGCATCAGAGACTTGTGTTCAAGTCCTTGCACTGGTCCCCCTCCCCGTGCCCTCTGAAATCAGGCCACAGGCCTCCATGTCCTCATCTTCAGTGGAAGTGGTAAGCTCACCCTAACCCTCGTGCAATTTAAAATGACACGTAGAAAAGGCTCAAGAGACACGAGCTGTTATTATTGTTACCATTACTGTTAGCACATTGGTGGTCATTGTTAGTTGATAGTGCCCAGAATGGGAATACACCTGTAACTTGGGGATATAATGAGCCTTGGAAGAGAACTCCCCAGGGCCAAGTCTGTTGAAAAGAGGTTGGCTCCTTCTTTCTATTCCTTTGAGCCTCAGTCTACTCTACAAAATGCGTGTGATGGGAGCCCCTCCGTTGCTGGCCGGCAGTGCCAGTGGTGGAGATGCGGCAAGAGTGTAAGGTCTGGAGCGTGACTAGCCCTTGGCGAGTCGGGGTTGAGGCACAGGAGCGGCTCCCTGGGCCCTAACGGTCACTTACCACCCCTCAGTATCTTCGACCGGGAGGATGAGGCCAGCCCACGTTCTGGCAGCCTAGCGGCACTGGAAAAACGCCAGGCGGAGAAGAAGAAAGAGCTGATGAAGGCGCAGAGCCTGCCCAAAACCTCAGCGTCCCAGGCGCGCAAGGCTATGATTGAGAAGTTGGAGAAGGAGGGCGCCGCAGGGTGAGCCCCAGTGGGCAGGGCGGGGCCTAGTGACTACGCGGGGCGGGGTCTGGGCTCTGGTGGGCGGGGCGAGAAAATAAAGGTGGCGGAGATCTGGCCTACTGGGTGGGCCGGTGGAGAAAGCGTCCGTTGTAACCCGTCTCTCTACATGGCTCCTGCAGCAGCCCGGGCGGACCCCGCGTGCCTGTGCAGCGCTCCACCAGCTTCGGGGTCCCTAACGCCAACAGCATCAAGCAGATGTTGCTGGACTGGTGCCGAGCCAAGACGCGCGGCTACGAGGTGAGCCCCGGGAGGCCAGGTGGCCCAGTGAGGGCCGCCCCACCCCCATATGTCCCCCAGCTACAGCTGGACCCTTCGCAGCCACCGTGTCTGGCAGGGACGATGGGAATTTCTCTTCTGTGACACGTAACAGGCCGCGCGCGCGCGTGTGTGTGTGTGTGTGTTGTTCAGTCACATCTGACTCTTTGGGATCCCAAGGACTATGGCCCTCCAGGCTCCTCTGTCCATGGGATTTCCCATGGACACTGGAGTGGGTTGCCATTCCCTTCTCCAGGGGCTCTTTCTGACCCAGGGATTGAACCCGCATCTCCTGCATTGCAGGCAAATTCTTTACCGTCTGAGCCACCAGAGAAGCCTCATAACATGCCCTAGATTCCCGAATAAGTGATTAAGTGGCAGGGCCTAGAGAGGGCCCTTGGATGGTGGGCAGGGTTCAGGACCGGACTCCACTCTTGGAGTCTTCCCCATCATTGCTCTCTCAATGCACTGGATAAATGTCTATACGTAAGGGAAAGAGTGATGAGGGCATGACCTGGCCTTAGCTGGGTGGTGCTGGGCCTCTTGGTCAGTCTGGCCCATTAAGTAGCAGATACAGGAGTTATCAAACAGTGGGAGGAAGCACTGCCCACCTACCGTGCAACCTTGAGCAAGCTACAGGGCCTCTCTGAGCTCGGGTGCCCTAGATCTGGAATGCCAAAACACAGAGGGTGGAGGGCATGGGGGTGCTGACCAGTCCTCCCACTGCCCATAGCACGTGGACATCCAGAACTTCTCCTCGAGTTGGAGTGACGGGATGGCCTTCTGTGCCCTAGTGCACAACTTCTTCCCCGAGGCCTTCGACTATGGGCAGCTCAGCCCACAGAACCGCCGTCAGAACTTCGAGGTGGCCTTCTCATCCGCCGAGTAAGTGTGGTTGTCGACACCTTGCTGGTGTCGGCCAGGCGTCTGGGGCTGGGCGATCTGCGCCAGTCCAGCCGCTTCGAGGCTCCGTGGAGCCGGCCAGCCCCACTGTCATTCAGCAGCTGAGACCCCCCCCCCCACCTTCCCCAGAAAGCCCCCGTCCTCTTCCACCCCTCCCACCTGCTGCTGAGCGTGCCAGGTGCCCGCCGGAACGAAGGAACCGGAGGCCCACCTACCAGCCCGGGCCAAGGCCCACCAGGTGGCCCTGTCCGTATCCCCTCCATCCTCCGTCTGCCCCCTTCTCCCTCCCTCTCTGCCCTTTCTCTGTCCTGCTTTCCTCCCACTATCACCAGAGCTTCCTGCTCCCACGGGATCCCGACTGCCCGCAGCTCCTGGACACAGAGGACATGGTCCGGCTTCGAGAGCCTGACTGGAAGTGCGTGTACACGTACATCCAGGAGTTCTACCGCTGTCTGGTCCAGAAGGGGCTGGTAAAAACCAAAAAGTCCTAACCCCCGCTCGGGGCCCACGGTGAGGAGCGCCGCCTTGCTCGCCTGCCCTGTTGCAGTGGATCTGCTCAATGGGGGCTCAGAGAGAAGTCAGGGAGGTCGGGGCGGGGGTGGGGAAGCAGAGGGGCCCCCTGAAAAGAGCCGGAAGGAGCCAGACACAACCTCATCTTCTGGCTGCTCAGTACCTTGCAGATGAGACCATTCTCCTCGATGGGCAGTGATGACCAAGATGGGCAGGACGGAGCTGGAGGAAGCCCAGGAGGCCATGGGATCCCGGGTGGGGGGAGGCACCCGACCCAGCCAGTGGGTCTAGGACAGCTCATTGAAAAAAGTGCACACTAAGCTGGCATCTGAATACCAAGTTCAGGCTAAAGGAGGGAGAGGAAACCCCGGGCAGAGGGATCAGCCAAGTGCACTGGGGTGGGGCTGAGGGACGTGGAGGGCATGGCACACCCAGGCAGGGGAGAATGTTTGTTTAGACTGGGTGTGAGGGGGAGGAAGGGGTCATATTCAGGAGTCCGAACTTCCTTCTGAAGACAAGAGTCATAAAAGTTTTCCAAACAGAGAAGGGATGTAGGTAGCATTTTAGAACAATCCTTGGGTGAGGCCTGGATGAAGGACAGGGAGGGAGGGGATGGACTAGCCAGCTAGAGAACCTTAACTGGAGAGAGAGGAGTCCTGATAGATCCACTGGGGAGGGAGGAGGGTCCCAGGCCTCCAGGTGGTGCACTCGGGGGTTGGCTCTGCTATGCTCCAAGGTGAGAGGCTCAGGAGCAAGGCTCGTTTAGCAGGAAGATGCTTCTGGTGGAGGTCCTGGGTCCCCAAACCAGCTGTGGCTTTTCCTGTCTGGTCACCTCACATCAGGGCCACAGTAGAGAATTCATATCTTGAGCTTACTGCCCATTACAGACCAGGAGCTCAGAGGAGAGAAGAGTGGTGGACTCAGCGTGTCCCAGGGGGTGGTAGGTCAGAGCCGGGGCTGGAAACAGGAACTCCAAACTCCCCACCTTGTGGCTCTTTTCCTGGCCCCATCCCTTTTCCCATCCATTTCATAGAGAGAAGAAAAGACAAAAGGCCCAGAAGGAGAAAAGGGATTGCCTGAAGTAATGTGAATCAGGAACAGAGCTTGCAATGCACCCAGATGCCCCTCAGGGCCTGGAGCCATTGTGAGGGGCCACCCCCACATGCACACATAGATTCAGAGAAGCCCTGCAGGTGAGGGGAGGATGGGCATGGCGCTGTCTCCAGGTCATATATGGACTTAGGAGCTGCTGCCCAGCAGGCCAGCCTGGAGGGAGAGGGGCCCAGTGCGGCCCCGTTCCAGTTGGAAAGTGTGACTCAGCCGGGCTGTTGTTCGGATTGCCTGGTGTTTGGCCTGTCACTGGGGCAGCCACAGCCCTGTGCCGTGAGCCCCGGTGTAAACAATGGCTTTATAAGGTCTCCAGGGAAGACACCAGAGGTGGGAGGGAGCTCCACGATGGGAAAGGCCAGGATACCCGGGGAGATAGCCGCAGCTGGAAGAAGCTACAGAGAGAGGCTGCCTCTTCACCACAGTACAGCTGGAACAGGCCCAGTCTGGGGCAGAGACGACCCCCAGGGCACACAGCACGTCAGCAACAGAGTCAGGAACCTCTCATTCTCGGTGCTTCCAAGGACTCAAATGAGGCAAAGAATGACTATGCTGTTGTTGTAAAGATGGGGAAACTGAGTCACAGGGCAGGGTTTGCTCTAGCTTCCACAGCTGGCCGGGAGTAGAGCCTACACTGAAACGGGTCCCCCACTTTCCTGGCTTCTTCCCTGAAGGAGTCCTGGAGAAAGGAGAGTGGGCCCTGGGCCTTACATGGTTTGACCTTGAGGGTCTGACCTTGAAGGCACAAGATGGCAGGTAGTCCTGGGTCCTTGGGTGTCTTGGGAACAGGAACAATTCCTTTCCTCATGCCCTCCCTGCCAAAGGAAACTCACTTAACAACAGTGACAGTGTTAACTGTATGCCAGGCGTGGCACATGGGAGGCAGGAGAGGTCTGGCTCCAGGAAGGGAGGGGAAATGGAGCCAGGGAGCAGGCTCTGTCTCTGAGCCCTGGGGCTGTCGGTTATTTAGTAGCTGCAGCCCACTCGCCTCAGAGTGGGGTGAGGGCTCCTGCAATATGGAAGGAAGGGGGCCCCAGGCAGGTGCCACATCCAGGGCTGGGGGCCTGGATCGAGTCAGGCCCAGCCCTGCACCTACTAAGCGGTGGAGTTGCAAACGAATGACTCCTATGCTCTGTGAGCTTCCCTGGTAGCTCAGCTGGTAAAGAATCCGCCTGCAGTGCAGGAGACCCTGGTTCGATTCCTGGGTCAGGAAGATCCACTGGAGAAGGGATAGGCTACCCACTCCAGTATTCTTGGGCTTCCCTGGCGGTTCAGCTGGTAAAGAATCTGCCTGCAATGCGGGAGACCTGGGTTCAATCCCTGGGTTGGGAAGATCCCCTGGAGGCTGGTCAGCAGGGTGTCCTGGCCCTGAGTGTGATGCTAATGGTCCAGTGTGTACTGAGTGGGACACTCATCTGCGCCCCCTGTTAAAGAACTGCCTCCCACACATACATACACCTCCCTGGCTTCCATCTCACACAGCAGGGATGTCCCTTGAGGTAGATGGGGGTTCCCAAGCTGCTCTACAGCAGGTCCCAGGCCAGGGAGCTGGCAGATAACCCAGGGTTCAGAAGGTCACTGGAGTGGTCCTGGATGCAGACAAGGATTTGAGGCCCCTTGGGTACCACTGTCCAACTGAAAGGCTTTGCCAGCTAGAGTGTACCTTTGGGAGTGAGAAGGAGGCGGCCCTCCAGAGATAAGTGGACGGGGTCTGAAGTCAGGACCTGGACACAAGGGATGGGGCAGGGATCTCCTCTTTGGCCTCCATTTGCCTGGCCTTGCTCCCCACCAGGGTGCCTCCAGGCATGGGTGGGTGGGGCCTGGGGTTTCCGCCTTCCTAGAAGGCTTTTCCCCCATTCAGTCGATCAGGAGTCGAGTTTATGGAAGACCCGCAGGCTGCGGCGCTGGAAAGACCTTCGAGTAGAGGGGTCGCTGCAGGAGGTGGGGCCGGCGCTGACAGTCACTCCTGTGCCCCTCCCGGCAGGATGCTGGTGGACTGCGTACCCCTGGTGGAGGTGGAGGACATGATGATCATGGGCAAGAAGCCCGACCCCAAGTGCGTTTTCACCTACGTGCAATCGCTCTACAACCACCTGCGGCGCCACGAGCTGCGCCTGCGCGGCAAGAATGTCTAGCTTCCCCGCCGCCGCCCGCACGGCCGCCCGCGGCAAGCAGCGCCCGCCATCCAGGCACCGTCCCCTCCCTGTGCGCCTGCCCACCGCTGCCCTGTCTGTCGCGGCACCTTCCCACGCAAACACGCAGCGTTTTGATAAATTATTGGTTTTCAACGACCCGGATTTCTCTCTACCTCCCTTGGGGATGGAGGTTGGAGGGCAGCCGGGCAAGGTGTGCCCACGTCCCTACTCAGGCAGCTGGGAATGCGGGATCTCCCGGAGGGTATTCGGGGAGCTCTTATTCCTCCCCCGCCGCAGCAAAGAAAGAATCGAGTCTCAGTTAAGGCGGAAGGGGATTTAGTGGAGCTGGGGAGGGAAGAGAGAGGGATTAGGAGGGACCCCCCAATTCCATCCCTGCCGTCTCGGGGACGGGACGTCGGCCCTCAACGAGGGAGGTGCTCCCGGGCCGCTGAGCGCTTCATTCTGTCCCCAGGGCTCAGGCGCGGGGTGGGGGAGTGGCGCCCCCAGACCTACAGGTCTGCGTGGCCTGGAGCGCCTCCGGCGGGCCTAGCGGGCGCCCGAAGGTACTCCGGGGGCACAGGCTCGTCGGGCGACGCCTTGCGGTAGAAGCCGAGCTCCTGCACCAGCGCGTTGATCTCCTCGCGGGTCATGTCGCTGAGTGGAATTCGCTGAAGCCGGAGAGGGGCGGGGTCAGGGCGCCGGCCCCGCCTCCCCCCGACCCCCTCACGCCCTCCAGGTACCAACACTGAGGCCCAGTGTCACAGAGCAAGTCGGGCACAGGCTCCTGACTCCCAGCCCAGGGACCCTCCCCCATCTGGTCACTGGGACCATGCTGCCCACCCCTCAGAAGACTCAGGGAGGACAGGGCTGGGGACCCCTTCCTTCAAACTCACCTCCTTCAGGCGATTAAGCTGTCATCCTCCACATGTCTGGAGGGGGACAAAATGGGATAGGTCAGGAGCCTCTCACATCTACCCTCACCCCCATTTTACCCTCATCCCCCAGCTGGGCTGGGGCGGGCTGTGGATTACTCCCTGGAACAGAGGTTCGCAAGATGTGGAGATGGAGGCAGAAAGGGAACTCTGTGCAGATAGGGAAGCTGAGGCCTAACCACACCAGAGGACAAGAGGAGCAAAGCCAGAGGCCTGAAGGGCACTTACCAGCCTTGGAGCTCTTGCCTGCACATCTTACTGATGGTTGTGCCTGTGTGCTAAAGTCACTTCAGCCATGTCCAACTCTTGGCAACCCTGTGGACTGTAGCCCGCCAGGCTCCTCTGCCCATAGGATTCTCCAGGCAAGAATACTGGAGAGGGTTACATCCCCTTCTCCAGGGGATCCTCCCAACCCAGGGATCGAACCCTCATCTCTTGGCGTCTCTGCATTGGCAGGTGGATTCTTTACCACTAGCGCCAGGTTGACCCAAGAGAAATGATCACCCTACTCCCCTCAGGCAGTAGAGACCTGGGCCTGGCTTGTGGCCCCAAGAACCTCAGGGTGGAGGCCGACCAGAAGGAAACATCTCAGAACTTCCCTGGGAGGCCCCATTAGAGACGCCTACCATCTGGTCCCCGCCTCAGCCCACGCAGAGGCGGCCCTCCCTGCCACCTGCGGCCTAGCCCTACAGACCATCTGGTTGCTTCCCGGAGAGGCCCCTCCCATACTCCCTGAAGGGGAGCTAGCTCCCAGCGCGAGTCCAGACCCTAGGACCCCCATTCTTGTCCCCTTCCACCCCCCACTGCCCTCCCTCCCTTTTTTTTTTTCAGGGAGAAACCTAAAGCCCAGAGAGGGTCTGTGACGATCCAAGTCACACAACCAGACAGGGACCTTGGCGGGGCATTCCCTGGCAGGGGAGGGTGGAGGGATTCCTGAGGAAACACGCGTTGGTAAGGCAGTGAGGCAGTTCCCAGCCCCCTGCCCTGCGTGGCAGAGAGGCTCCCAGAAGGTCATCCCTCCCCTCCGGGGAAAGAGAGAGAGACCAACCGGAACTGGGGTGCGGAGGAATTCCAGGAAAAAAGAGGAGTGGGGGAGGGCGGGGGGAGTTGGGCTCCAGAAGGCAGATTTGGGAGAGTCGCTAGCCAGAAGTTAAGGGACAGAGCCGATGTGTCAGGGACCCGTTGTCCGGCCAGATGGGGCGCTAGGGAGGGGTTCAGATTTCCAGGCCGCAAGATCGGGTGTCTGGGGCTTCCACGGTGGGTGCTGGGGCGTTCTGGGTCTGGGAAGTGGGAGGGGCAGTCCCGGGTCCGAGGGGAACGAGGGAGTCGGGAAAGTCCTGTGCCAGAACGGGCAGTGATTGCAAAGTTAAGGAGTCACGGGGCTTAGGGGCGGTGGTCCTTAGGCTGGGGGGCCGCCGCACTCACCTCTACCCGGGCTCGGGCCAGGCCTTGTAGACGGTTCCAGTCGGGCCGGAAGGTGGTGGTGGCGGCCGCGACTGCCGCGAGGAGGAGCAGCAGGGGCGGCGGAGGCAGCGGGAGGTGCATTGAAACCCAGCCGAAGATGATCCGCAAGCTGGAGGTGGACCGCCCGGCCACTGCGCCACGTCTGGCCCGGAGAGCTGGCCGGGTCCCCGCTGGAGGTCCCGCCCCGTTAGGGACCACGCCTCCTGCTCTCGGTCTCCGCCCAGGACCTGCGTGGGGGCCGCCCGCGCGCTCCCGGCGGGGTTTGGGCTCCTCTCTGACCCGCAGCCCTTTACTTTCCGGGCCCCAACAGTGTCCACCCTCCCTCTGCTGACCAACAGGATGGATGCTCCGACTGGATGCATCCAGACAGTGCCCCCATACGCCGGCAGAGGGCGCAGGCGGGAGGCGCACGGGCACCGGAGTTTCTGGGTCAGACACCCGACTGGAAGATGGGGAAACTAAGGCCTTGTTTGTGTGTTGTTTTTTGTTTGCTTTTTTTTTTTTTACTCTAGATGAGATTCCGATCTGGATTTCAATTTCCTGAGCAAACGTTATGGCGATGGGAATATTACGTCGGAGCTGGGAGGATAAAGGGGTTAATACACATGAGAGCGGAGAAGGCAATGGCACCCCACTCCCTGTCTCTTATACACATCTGATAGTGATGAGCAGAGGCAGGTGGGGTCTCCCGGGGGCCTTGTCGCTGTGGACACTACTTGCTCTGCCCAGGTAGGGCAGGGATCCTCATTTACACATGAGGAAGTTAGGGTTCAAAGAAGAGGGCCTCCTCTCTGTTCTCGGGTCTGTGCCGGTCATACCTAATCATTTTCTCTTGCCAACCCAAGACCACCTCGGAATTCGCGGGGCAGCTCACTCTCAATCAGCCCCACTTGTCAGATGAAAACCCTTCATCATCTCTCTCAGTGAAGACTCTGGAAGATCCCCTCCCTCTCCTCCCTCCCCTAGAACAGAAGGAGGATACTAGAGTGGGATGTCCTGGGTGACGAAGGCCTTCACCTGCAGAGGAACCAGAGCATCAGGCCCCACGCCCTCCAGGTACCAACACTGAGGCCCAGTGTCACAGAGCAAGTCGGGCACAGGCTCCTGACTCCCAGCCCAGGGACCCTCCCCCATCTGGTCACTGGGACCATGCTGCCCACCCCTCAGAAGACTCAGGGAGGACAGGGCTGGGGACCCCTTCCTTCAAACTCACCTCCTTCAGGCGATTAAGCTGTCATCCTCCACATGTCTGGAGGGGGACAAAATGGGATAGGTCAGGAGCCTCTCACATCTACCCTCACCCCCATTTTACCCTCATCCCCCAGCTGGGCTGGGGCGGGCTGTGGATTACTCCCTGGAACAGAGGTTCGCAAGATGTGGAGATGGAGGCAGAAAGGGAACTCTGTGCAGATAGGGAAGCTGAGGCCTAACCACACCAGAGGACAAGAGGAGCAAAGCCAGAGGCCTGAAGGGCACTTACCAGCCTTGGAGCTCTTGCCTGCACATCTTACTGATGGTTGTGCCTGTGTGCTAAAGTCACTTCAGCCATGTCCAACTCTTGGCAACCCTGTGGACTGTAGCCCGCCAGGCTCCTCTGCCCATAGGATTCTCCAGGCAAGAATACTGGAGAGGGTTACATCCCCTTCTCCAGGGGATCCTCCCAACCCAGGGATCGAACCCTCATCTCTTGGCGTCTCTGCATTGGCAGGTGGATTCTTTACCACTAGCGCCAGGTTGACCCAAGAGAAATGATCACCCTACTCCCCTCAGGCAGTAGAGACCTGGGCCTGGCTTGTGGCCCCAAGAACCTCAGGGTGGAGGCCGACCAGAAGGAAACATCTCAGAACTTCCCTGGGAGGCCCCATTAGAGACGCCTACCATCTGGTCCCCGCCTCAGCCCACGCAGAGGCGGCCCTCCCTGCCACCTGCGGCCTAGCCCTACAGACCATCTGGTTGCTTCCCGGAGAGGCCCCTCCCATACTCCCTGAAGGGGAGCTAGCTCCCAGCGCGAGTCCAGACCCTAGGACCCCCATTCTTGTCCCCTTCCACCCCCCACTGCCCTCCCTCCCTTTTCTTTTTTCAGGGAGAAACCTAAAGCCCAGAGAGGGTCTGTGACGATCCAAGTCACACAACCAGACAGGGACCTTGGCGGGGCATTCCCTGGCAGGGGAGGGTGGAGGGATTCCTGAGGAAACACGCGTTGGTAAGGCAGTGAGGCAGTTCCCAGCCCCCTGCCCTGCGTGGCAGAGAGGCTCCCAGAAGGTCATCCCTCCCCTCCGGGGAAAGAGAGAGAGACCAACCGGAACTGGGGTGCGGAGGAATTCCAGGAAAAAAGAGGAGTGGGGGAGGGCGGGGGGAGTTGGGCTCCAGAAGGCAGATTTGGGAGAGTCGCTAGCCAGAAGTTAAGGGACAGAGCCGATGTGTCAGGGACCCGTTGTCCGGCCAGATGGGGCGCTAGGGAGGGGTTCAGATTTCCAGGCCGCAAGATCGGGTGTCTGGGGCTTCCACGGTGGGTGCTGGGGCGTTCTGGGTCTGGGAAGTGGGAGGGGCAGTCCCGGGTCCGAGGGGAACGAGGGAGTCGGGAAAGTCCTGTGCCAGAACGGGCAGTGATTGCAAAGTTAAGGAGTCACGGGGCTTAGGGGCGGTGGTCCTTAGGCTGGGGGGCCGCCGCACTCACCTCTACCCGGGCTCGGGCCAGGCCTTGTAGACGGTTCCAGTCGGGCCGGAAGGTGGTGGTGGCGGCCGCGACTGCCGCGAGGAGGAGCAGCAGGGGCGGCGGAGGCAGCGGGAGGTGCATTGAAACCCGGCCGAAGATGATCCGCAAGCTGGAGGTGGACCGCCCGGCCACTGCGCCACGTCTGGCCCGGAGAGCTGGCCGGGTCCCCGCTGGAGGTCCCGCCCCGTTAGGGACCACGCCTCCTGCTCTCGGTCTCCGCCCAGGACCTGCGTGGGGGCCGCCCGCGCGCTCCCGGCGGGGTTTGGGCTCCTCTCTGACCCGCAGCCCTTTACTTTCCGGGCCCCAACAGTGTCCACCCTCCCTCTGCTGACCAACAGGATGGATGCTCCGACTGGATGCATCCAGACAGTGCCCCCATACGCCGGCAGAGGGCGCAGGCGGGAGGCGCACGGGCACCGGAGTTTCTGGGTCAGACACCCGACTGGAAGATGGGGAAACTAAGGCCTTGTTTGTGTGTTGTTTTTTGTTTGCTTTTTTTTTTTTTACTCTAGATGAGATTCCGATCTGGATTTCAATTTCCTGAGCAAACGTTATGGCGATGGGAATATTACGTCGGAGCTGGGAGGATAAAGGGGTTAATACACATGAGAGCGGAGAAGGCAATGGCACCCCACTCCAGCACTCTTGCCTGAAAAATCTCATGGACGGAGGAGCCGGGTGGGCTGCCAGTCCATGGGGTCGCGAAGAGTCGGACACGACTGAGCGACTTCACTTTCACTTTTCACTTTCATGCATTGGAGAAGGAAATGGCAATCCATTCCAGTGTTCTTGCCTGGAGAATCCCAGGGACGGGGGAGCCTGGTGGGCTGCTGTCTAGGGGGTCGCACAGAGTTGGGCTTGACTGAAGCGACTTAGCAGCAGCAGCAACACATGAGAGAGCTCTTTAGCACCTCAGAAAGGCCCAATGATCTCCTTTCTACAAGGTAGGAAACAGGCTCAAAAAGGTACAACGATTAAGTTGTAGATCTTGGATTTGAACCCAAAACATTCCCGTGTTCATGTCACCAAGACAGAGAGGACTAGATCAGGATGTGGCCTCCCCTCTTCAAGCCTAAGGCAGGCACTGTGCACTGGCCGCAGTGCTTCTTTCCCACCGAATCTGGACTGGAACTCAGAACTCTCAGCATCCAACCAAGGCGCATTATGGCTTTCATGGAAGCTCCGTAGTTTTGCCTTCCTGGGCCCCTTCCTTTATTAAAATATCTTATATTAGAAATTGGAGGGACTTCCCTGGTGGTCCATTGGTTAAGAATCTGCCTTGTAATTAAAGACAGCACAAGTTCAATCCTGACAACTAAACCCATGTGCCACTAGAGAGCCTGCTGCCCCAAGGAAAGTTCCCAAGTGATTGCAAGGAAGATGCCACGTGATACAGCTAGATAAATATTTTTAAACTGAATTTTACAACTGCTTTGATTTTAAAAGAAATTAATATAATACAGGCTAGGTTCATTATTATTCATTCATTTTTTTCTTCCGATTTAAAAAAAATTAAAATTAAAACATTTTTGTGGGCCCTTAAAAGTATGATGGGCCATAGACATTGAACTTCATGGGTAAGTCAGGTCTGCCTAGAGCCCTTCGTTCATATCATTACCTCCCATTCACTGACTTGATTGTGAAGATATAATAGGCCTAGGGCTGTTATTTAATATTCATTGTCTATAAATACATGAGGACACAGTAAATATAATTGGTTCTATCCAGATTATTGAAATGATAAGCTATGTCTAACACTCTGTTTACTGCTGTGAAAGTGGGAATTCATCCAAGCTTTCTGAAAGGCAACTTGACACATTAAATCAAAACTCTAAAAATATTTTTTCTACCCAGTATTACACTTCTCAGAATTTGACCCAAAGTAATCTTGAGAGAGGGAATCAATGGTTAGGTTAAGATGTTTATCAAGACACTTTACAATGGTGAAAAAGGAGCTTGGACAGAAGCATGTCACAGCAGGGGATGAGATAAGTAAATGCTGGTACTTGCTTAGGCTGGGCTTCCCTGATAGCTCAGTTGGTAAAGAATCTGCCTGCAATGCGGGAGACCCTGGTGCAATGCAGGGAAGATCCCCTGGAGAAGGGAGATTCTACCCACTCCAGTCTTCTTGGGCTTCCCTGGTGGCTCAGCTGGTAAAGAATCCGCCTGCAATGCAGGAGACCTGGGCTCGATCCCTGGGTTGGAAAGATCCCCTGGAGAAGGGAAAGGCTATTGAAGTGAAGTCGCTCAGTCGTCGCTCTTTGCGACCCCGTGGACTGCAGCCCACCAGGCTCCTCCGTCCATGGCATTCTCCAGGGAAAAATACTGGAATGGGTTGCCATTTCCTTCTCCAGGGTAAGGCTACCCACTCTACTATTCTGGCCTGGAGAATTCCATGGACTATATAGTCCATAGGGTCGCAAAGCAGAATCAAGCAGTTGTTTAAAATGATGTGGCTTAGTGTTCAATGACATGGAGAGTGTTCACAGTTATGGTGTAAATTTTTTTTTAAGCTCTAAAACAGTAATATCAGTTGGGAATTGTGATGCTCCAGGTTGCAAGTCACAGAAACGGCAAGTTAAATGGGCTTAAACGATAAATGGAATCTGTTGGTTCAAATAACAAAATAGTTCAGGGAGGGAGCGCTTCAGATGAGGTTTGATCTAGTTGATAAAGTCACCAAGGCCTGATTCCTGCTTTCCATAACATCAGTTTGTCCTTGGCACAGTTATCTCCACGGTGTCAAGATGACTGCCAGCAGTAATCAGGACCACTCAATCTAATCAAGGGGAAATTTTTTTTGTTTTGTTTTTTGTAAACTCCTCAGGAGAAAAAACAAACTTTCTTTCCCAAAAGCCCCCAGCAAAAGTCTCCTCCTTGTTCACTAGGTCCATCCATGGTCCAGTCAAGTGGCTGGAGAATGGGAATGCTCCCTGACTTAACTGTTTGGGATCCATTCCTGAAGGCCGTCAAGGATATGAGCTGCAAAGGATGTTGTGGTAGCAACAGAGTAGCCAAAAAATTGTATAAAATATGTGTATATAAATATATACCCTAGACCAAAACACAAAGTCTGGAAGGAAACAGCCCAGGAAATCAAAACGGTCATCTCTTGGTACTTGAATTTTTTTCCCTCCTTTATGGTATTTTTTCTGTAATAAGTATGTATCACCTGAACACAAACAGTAATCTTTGTTTACAAAAATAATGGGTCACAGGCTTGGGTTCCCACTACCCCGCACCATACCCCAGCAAGGGCCCCAGACTGGCTGAAGCCAGAGGCCCCATGGAGCCTGTGGCTTTTCCGCTGACAGAGCCAAAGCTCGGTGCCTCGTGGGCCCACACTGTTCACTGGACAGGTGCCACCAAACCACTCTCGTTGCATTAACCTGGACACTGTGGTCTCTGGAGGGGCCGGAGCCTGAGCTGCTGAGCGTTGACTAGCCAGCTAGTGGAACCAATGGTAGAGACGCTGGGCACAACAGTGCCGGGAACATTCTGGCATCGGCAGCCACAGGAGGCCCAGGTTCTCCCAGAACAGATCTCTGCTCGTAATCCACACCCTGTGTGGCAGTTTGGAATCTAGGCCAGCAGGCTTCCTCAGGTGGGGCTGGTGCTGGGGTTTAGACTGTGACAATGCCAGGCTCAGACAAGGGCAGGGTCAGTTCTGAGCCTATGGCCACATTCAGAACTGAGGCTGGGGCTGGAGTCCAGGCTCAGTCAGTGACTGGGATTCGGTCTCAGCGACTAAGTCCAGCGGTCAGCCTTTGGCCGGGTCGGTGCACAGCTGTGTGACCAGAGCTGTGTGACCAAGGGTCAGGGCTCAGCCTGTGACCGGGCTCAAGACTCAGCCTGCCACCAGGCCAGCTAGCGACCAGGCTTGGGCCTCAGTCTCCACCTGGACTTGGGACCCAGTCTAAAATCAAAGGTTAGAGTTCAGTCTATGACTATGGCTCGGTCTTAAGCCAGGATCAGGGTTGGATCCTGGTCCAGAATAGAGGCCTCAAGTTGGGATCAGGCTTAGTCAGGCTTGGATCAGCCTCAGTACTTGACCAGACAGAGTCAGGGCTCAATCTAGAGACGGGGTAGAGGCTCATTCTTAGTGTGGGATCGGGGCTCAGTTAACACCAGATTGGGCTCAAGTTGGACCTGGGATCAGGGCTAGGATTTAGTCTGGCTCTGTGCTCTGTTCTGAGCTCTGATAAAGATGTTTCCGGAGACCTGGGAGCCGAGGGCAGGTCAGCATTGCAAGAAAGGAGGGCCCCCAGGCAATCTTCCGCTGCTGCATTAAGCCTCTCCTTGCCTGCTGAAGCCGGTTCTCCTAGAGCCTTCTAACCTACATGGCTCTGCTGCCCGAGATCCCCTCACACCAGAATAAAAATAGCCGCTCACTTCAGAGCAGCTGACAGCAGTGCCAGGCTGCCTGGGAGGAGGGGGAATTGAGGAGAGGGAGGATGGATGCTTGAGCTGGGCCCCAGCTGTGTGACCTTGGGAAAGTCACTCTTCCTCCTAGAACCCCTTTTTGAGGGCCAGGGTGGGAGGTGAGGATGCCATCTCCCCCAGAGGGGACAGCAATATAACATGTGGCACTCGGTACCAGGAGGTAACTCACGAGGGAAGCCTTGGGAGGAGAAATGCTCCAAGCCCAGTATACTTCCTCCTCCAGGAAGCCCTCCCTGATGCTTACCTCGTCCACCTTCCTACAATACTCTGTAGCATTCTCTACATCTCAGTTTCTCAGCTAGTGGCCTTCCTCACAGTGGGCCTGGGTCAGGTGACCAGGGAGCCAACCAAAGGTGGACAGACCCTTCTGTACCATTACCATCCTCAGGTACCCTGGGAGGTGGATTGAGGAAGAGGAAGAAGAAAGTCTCTCCCTCCCGTCCCTGCTTCCAGGGGATTTACTCTGAGCCAAAGGGCCATGCGGGCACGTGTCCATCCTTTCCCAGCCAGAGCCTGGCACACTCCGTATCTTTGCACCTGCTTCTCTCTCTGCTTCCCAGGGCGTTTCTTCTCTTTTCAGTTTGGCAACACAGATTCTCCTCCAAAGAATGGGTTCACGGCTTCCCTGGTGGCTCAGTGATAAAGGATCCGCCTGCCGGGTCAGCAGACACAGTTCGATCCCTGGTTGGGGAAGATCCCACAAGCCAGGATGAGGGGATGGGTGTGGTGGGGAGGGGCGAACTAAGCCCGGGAGCTAAGCAACCTGTGTGCTCTAGAGCCCACCACAGCCACAGAAAAGCCCGCGCAGCCAAAATAAATAATAAACACATTTTTAAACTAATGTGGCTGAATCTTTTTTTTTTTTCTAAAAAATGAAAGGGTTCAATGGGAACCTGTGTGGGGGAGAATTATCTACCATCTACCTGAGAACCCCATGCCCTGTCCCCTCCTGGCTAGGTAATCCCTAGGGGGACTTCCTCTGTCAAATGGGGATCTGATTACCAATTTCACAGGGTGATTGAGCTAATGCATCAGCCACCTCCTTTCCTGTCCCTGACCCAAACAGCCTAGAGGGGAACACTGATTCCCAGAGGGGCAGGATGAGATGTACTCTCTGCCTTGGAACACCGCCCCCTACCCCCAGGAGTGAAGGATGGGAGCTGGGAGCCAGGAGGTGCCTCCGGAGACAGCCGTCTCCAGGGGGGCGGTTCTCCCCGGCAGCTGCCCCCAGCCTGCCGCCCTGAGCCCCAGAGCCAGGCAGGACGAGATGTACTCTCTGCCTTTGAACACCGCCCCCTACCCCCAGGAGTGAAGGATGGGAGCTGGGAGCCAGGAGGTGCCTCCGGAGACAGCCGTCTCCAGGGGGGCGGTTCTCCCCGGCAGCTGCCCCCAGCCTGCCGCCCTGAGCCCCAGAGCCTGTTATCAACCTCCTTAGTCATCACGCCAGGAGCTCAAATATAGCTTTTACCCTGTTTCTTTCTCAGCCAGGGTCCGCCCCCCACCCCCTTCCCGTGGCAAGGCCATGTCTGGGTCTCAGAGCCTCTTTTCCTTCCCCTCCCCAGGAAGACAACTATGCGGGGTCTGTTTCATCATCCGCCAAATGTGCAGGTTGGAAGAGATGGTGGTGGTGGTGGTGGCGATGGTAACTCCAGGGCGGCCTCCTTCACCGAGAGCTTGCTTGTTCCGGCTGTTCCTGCTGCTATGTCGTCACTCGGTCGTTTCTGATCTTTGTTACCCTATGAACTGTAGCCCGCCTGGGTCCTCTTTCCATGGGATATCCCAGGCAAGAATACTGCAGTGGGTTGCTGTTCCCTTCTCCAGGGCATCTCTACCCAGGGGCTGAACCTGCTTCTCCTGCACTGAAGGCGGGTTCTTTACCACTGAGCCACCTGCCAAGCCCTGCTTGTGCCAGGCTCTGTGCTAAACCCTTCCTGTGTATTATATGGTTGAATTCTCACAGCAACCTTAGCAGGTAGCTCCTGTTTTTAGTCTGCATTATACTCAAAATCTGAGTGACTCTCCAGGTCAGTCAGTGGCAGAGCCAGAAAGAGAGTCCTCTGCAGGATCTGAGAGATGGTGGAGGCCTTGCAGAGAACCCCTCTGCACGCTTGTTTGCCTGACACTTGCCTGGCTTTTCAAAGGCATTGATGTCTCTGTATCAGCCCTGGTGGCTGAGCCTCAGGACTGGTTCCTGGGACCCGGATCTGTCCTCTATCACTTCCAGGGTTGCAACAGAAGCCAACTACTCCTGAGAGCCTCAGTTTTCTCATCTGTAAAATAGAAGTTAGAAGGCTAGGCAGGGTAGGTTCAAAATTCCATTCCATTTCTAGCGGCCTGAGCATCTCCACCACCATCTCCACACTCACCTCCTCCCTCATTGCCACCCCATCTTCACCTCCAACTCCACCACCACCTCGTCTTCCGTCAACATAACACCCCCCAACGCCTCTCCTGCCCACATCTCTTCTCCGCTTTTACTATAACCCTCGTCACCATCTCTTCATTCCGCAACCTCCACCATCACCAAGCCTTGCTATTACCTCTACTGTTGCCATGACCATCACCTCCACTATCCCTTCTACCACATCATCCATCCCGCCACTGTCGTCCCCTCACCGCCTGCAACATCACTGGCGGGCCTCCCCTTCTATCATCATAATTCTGTGTGGTTTCCTCTCCACCCCTGCAGTCACCGCTGCCATCACCTCCCCCATCACCACCCAGAGACAATCTTTCTACCCCAGGACCCTACTGCAGCCTGGGTCTCTGCCTCTTCAAATTCCAACCTCACGGAGACACTGGGCCCAAACTCAGACTAGACCCAGAGACAGTCAAGCGGAGACGGGAAGCCCATACAGGAGAGGGGAAGGGGGAATCTGTCCACATGACCTTTTTGCAGGGGGCCACACAGGCCCGGGGCACTGGTGGCCAGCAAGGAGCTCTGGGCGCAAAACCGAGCATTTTCTGCCTAAACGGGGTGAGAGCATTCCTTTCTAAGCAATCTAGCAATTCTGGAGGAACTGAGATTTCAGGGACCGCTTAGCAGACAAGAGTGAGAGTGGGGAAGAGGCAAAAGCAGAGCCCACAGCCATATCCACCCGTATCTGAACCCTGTCACTGTTCACGCTTCTCACTGACTGATTGGTCCAGCCATTCAACCAACACTTCCCTAGGTGTGGGAGAGACAAGGCCCTGTGCTGGGTCCTGGCCAAAGAAGTTCCCAGGCCTGTTTTTGACCCTCTCACCATCTGTTTCCCACCGCTTGGCCTTTCTCCACCCTACTCCCCTTCCCCCAGAAACCCCAATTGGCTCTTGTGGGTCACAGAGGCAGCTCTCTGTCCTCTCTGAGGCTCAGCTCACCAGATGACCTTGAGAAAGTCCCTCTCCCAAGCCACACCCAGTGAGTCCTGGAGAAGGAAAGCTGAGAGGAGCCCCCGGGCCTGGCCTGGAGGTGGGGACAGGCAGCAAGGTGTCTACAGAAGAGGAGGGGCCGGTGTTGAGGGTGAGATGGCAAAAGGGCTCCAGTTGCTGGAGCCTGAGTGTCTGGCTCTGGGATGGGAAGGATAGAACCAGGAAGGGGGCCGGGCACCAGGGCCTGAAAATGGGGCAAAGGTGGGGGACAAGGCAAGCCCTGAGTTGGCAGGGAGTCAGGAAGGTCACAGGACCAGGGCCAAGCCCCCGTGTCTTTGAGGCCCTGGAGAGGGGGCTGATCCTTTGAGTTACCTTACCCTCAGGTATGTCAGCGCCCCTCCCTCGAGCCAGGGCTGGCCAGGCCTATTGGAAGGAGGGTGAAAACAAGAAGAGAGCTTCCACTATGCTGGGACCTGTGCCAGGCCCGTGGGTCCACTCCCCACCCTTTCCTCTCCTACCAACACCATTCCAGGTTCAGCAGCCCGTCCCCAGGGGGTAGGCCACCTTGCCTGACCACCTCTAGGTTGGAAAGTGGGTGCCTGTGCCTTTAAATTCTCAGCAGGTTGAACCGACTGATGACATCACTGGTTCCCGGGAGCAGAGGAGCTGGAGCTGGAGCCGGGAGGGAACCTGGGGCTGCCTGGGCTGCAGACATGGAGGGCCGGGGCGTCGGTGGCAGCAGGAGGCCAGGGACCCGGGCTGGCCTGGGCCCCCTGCCCATGCCCCATGGGATTTCACAAACTGGGGCACCCTCCAAGGTAAGAGCCCTAAAGCTAGTCTCCCCCATTCCTGATCCTTGGTCCCACACCCCACACACACTGCAGGCACCTTGGTGCCCCCAGCTGAGGGGCTGGCATTCTCCTCTGCCCACCAAGCAGGGACTGGGCAAACAGGGTACCCTCGGGTCTGAGGGGGTAGCAATGGGATACCCAGAGAGAGATGGAGTTAGCCATCTCCAGGACCCTATGGGAGAGCCCTGGACTGGGTATCAGGGGACCCAGCCGTGCTTCAGCTTTGCTGTGTGACCTTGGGCAAGTTGCTTGTCTTCTCTGAGCCAATGCAAAATGAGGAGGCTTGTCCCTGAAGACTGAAACTGTGACATCTGGGATGTCTAACTTGTTAGTACTGGAGGCGGTGTGGTGTTTAGGTGGGGTGTGGAGTGGGACACTAGAAACCAAGGAAAACGCCCAAAATGCAAGCCTCAAAGAGCTGAGTTTGGGGACAGAGGTGGAGACAGTTTCAGGTTCTCTGAACCGAGAAGGACGCGGGATACAGGCAGAACTGCATCTCTGGAGGCAGGGATGGGGCCGCCCCAGGGTGAGTGCAAACCTTCATCTGCCCTCCCTGGCAAAGGACACTTCATCCTGACTTCTGGAGACAGGGGCGTCAGAAACAGGACAGACGGGAAAGGGAGAGGGCCTCCCTGCTGGGCCCAATGCCCCCAACTCCACTGCCAGACAGGAAGAGGGTACTTGCTGGCCTGCTTTCCCAGGTGAAGTGACGAGGGTAAGAGGGTACAACCTGCGCACAGACGTGTGCCACCAGGATCAAAGAACCCTGGACTTGCTCTGGATTTGAAATCACACTTGGGAGGATGGACAATTCCCTGGAGCTCAAATGCAATCCTAGCAAATGAGCTCAGAAATGCAGAGAGGTGAGACCGGGCTCCCCAGGATCAGTGTGGCCACAGACCCTTCACCAGCTTCCTTCACTTTACAGACAGGGAGGCAGAGGCCCCAGGCAGGGAAATGCTAGCCTACGGGCACACAGAGCTGGGCTTGGGATCAGCATGGCGAGCCCCAGCAGGGCTCTTGCTCCTGCAGGAGATCTGGGAACAGGTGAAGAGGGCAGAGGGGACTGTGACCAAGGAGTTGGGGATGTTTGCCGGGGGAGAACATGAGGGTTTCTGGGTACAGTGGAGGAAGCGGGGCTGTTTAACAGGCTGGACTCAGGATGTCCAGAGTGGGCAGATCTGGGGGGTCAGATCAGTAGCCCTTGGCCAGGAGAGAAGCACGGACTGTAGGGGGTTGGGGCAGTGCTCAGGGAAGCTGGCTCCAGCCCCTCAACCTTCCAGGGTGGCGAGGGAGCAGATGCCAGCCAGGAGGTTAAGGGGAGCCCTCAGGCCCAGGCTTACACTCTGCTTCCTGTAAGTCAGGGATTTTAAACTCTGCTTCTATGAAAGAGGTATCACAGATGAGAGAGGGGATAGTTTTCCATGTCCCATTTCCTTTAAAAGAGAAACTGATTCACACCAGAATCGATTGAGGTGAGAAATTAGGAAGAACTTCTTCAGAAAGATATGCCTTTTCTAGCTAGACAGAGTCTGCTAGGATCTCTCTGGAGTGGAGGACTACTTAGGGTTGGTTGACCCTGAGTCTCTGCCTGGTCCTATACAAGATGGGGGTTTCACAGGTGGTACTAGTGGTAAAGAACCCACCTGCCAATGCAGGAGACGTTGAGAGACGGGTTCGATCTCTGGGTCGGGAAGATCCCCCGTAGGAGGGCATGGCAACCCATTCCAGTATTCTTGCCTGGAGAATTCCATGGACAGAGGAGCCTGGCGGGCTACAGTCCATGGTGGTCGCAAAGACTCAGACATGACTGAGTGACTTAGCACACACACGTACAAGATGGACTCACGTTTTCAGCTCCCAGCGAAGAAGTCAGCCCCAGTGCCCTTGGAACCGCGGTTGGCACTGACGCCTGTGGGGCCACGAGCAGCAATTCCGCCTTCCTCAGAGGGGCCAAGGCTGGCTCTGGCATCTCCCCGACCCATCTTGGCTCCAGCGGCCACCCCTGGAGGGCAGAAAACAGCTCCTGCCCACCGCCGCTCCGGCCTAGCTCCAACATCTGTGGGCCAGTTGGTGATGTCTGCCTCGGCTGGGCCAAAGCCTCCTCCTGCGACCTCAGGCTCAGTCCTGGCTCCAACGTCCCTGGAGCAGCTCCTGATGTCTGCCTCAGCTGGGCCAAGGCCTCCCTCAGCTACCCCGGTGCCCAGGCTGGCGCCATTGTCCAGGGACCAGAAGCAGGTGCCACCTGCCTCCATGGGACCCAAGCCAGCACTGGCTGCTTCAGGCCTGAGCCTGGCTGTGACATCTGAGAAACAGCCCCCACAGGCCCCCTCGAGCCCTTCCCCAGGGCCCAGTCCGGTTCTGTCGCCATCTCAGGAACAGGTCCTGGCTCCAGCATCCGTGACACCAGCCCTGGCCTCCACAGGATGGACACCAGCTAAACAGAGGGATGCTCCAGCCCCTAGACCTCCCTCCCATTCTGAAGGGCATCTCCCGGCCCCAGCTCAGGCATCTGGTGCTGTGGGCTCCCTATCCTTGATCCAAGCCCCCCCAGATCCTCGGGTCTCCCCCTCCTTCAGAGCCCGGCCCGAGGTCCCCCGCAGCAGCCCTGAGGATCCTGTCTTGCCCCGGCCACCCCAGACCCTGCCCCTCGATGTGGGCCAGGGTCCTCCAGAGCCTAGCACTCGCTCCCCGGGACTTCTGTCCCCCACCTTTCGGCCAGGGGCCGCCTTAGCCCAGACCGTGCCCCCACCTCTGCCCAAGCCGCCTCGGTCTCCCAGCCGCTCCCCCAGCCGGTCCCCCAACCGCTCCCCAGGTGTCCCTCCAGCTCCTGAGACGGCCCTCCCCAGGCCTAGCACCCAGGGTGCCGGGCCTGGTGAGCGTCTGAGTCCCAGCCTTCAGCCCAGAGAAACTGCGGTCCCAGTGACCACCTCCTCTTCTATACCCACCTCATCATCCACCTCTTGGTCAGCCCAGCCCACCTGCAAGAGCGACCCTGGCTTCTGGTGAGGGCCTTCTCCTGAGAGGCTGGCTGCCAGGGCTTGAGCTCTGAGGTCGGGCCCTACTCTGCCCCAGCTGACCCCCCTGAGGAAGAGTCCCTGGGGGTGTTAGACCCACTCTGGGACCCTCAGGAGGCAGCAGTCCCCTCGGAAGGGACTTGCCCATCCCTGCCTCAGTTGATCTCCCCGTAGAGTCTGGTGGGAGGGGTCCTGGGCCCACGGTGGGTCCTCCTGAGGGTATTCACGCGCAGCTTGTCTCCCCATTAAGAGCCCTGTGGGAGGGAGCTTGAGGGTAAGGGATGGCGCCCAGTAGTAACCCCTCCCTTCCTCCCCTCCCCAGGATCACTGTGGTCACGTGGAACGTGGGCACCGCCATGCCCCCCAACGATGTCACGTCCCTTCTCCACCTGGGCAGCACCAGCGGTGACAAGGACAGGGCAGACATGATCGCCATAGGGTGAGGGGCCGGGCGAGCAGACTCCCTCCTGAGCCCCTGGGGCCTCCCAGCCCCGCGCGCATTGGAGCGATTCCTAGGCGCCCCCAATCCGACACCGCCTCGCCATCCGTACCCCCTCTCCGCCCCCCAGGTTGCAGGAAGTGAACTCCATGATCAACAAGCGGCTCAAGGACGCGCTCTTCACGGACCAGTGGAGCGAGCTCTTCATGGACGCTCTGGGGCCCTTCAACTTTGTGCTGGTAACGCCTCCCTCGGCCGCCCCCAGGGGAGGTGGAGCCCCCTGGCTTCCCAGCCCCAGCTCTGCCTTGACTCCCTGCGGGCCCGCTGAGCCTCTGCGGCCGGGTCCCTGAAATAGGAGGACGGAGGAGCAGACCTTTAGGGACCGGAAAAGGCGAGGGTGGGGTGGGCGCCGTGCCCGCCGCTCAGGCTCCTCTCGCCTCTGCTGCAGGTGAGCACCGTGCGGATGCAGGGCGTCATCTTGCTGCTGTTCGCCAAGTACTACCATCTGCCCTTCCTGCGGGACGTGCAGACTGACTGTACGCGCACTGGCCTGGGCGGCTACTGGGTGAGCGCGGACGGGGCCTGGGAGGGACCAGGGACCTAAGGGGTCTGTAGATTAGTCCCCGGCCCCCAAGCAGTGGCAGCAAAGCCTCCCCAAACTCCACCCCTTACTCTGAGACCTGCCTCTCCCCACCCGCCGCTACCTCTCCTTTGCTAGACCCCGCCCCTTTCTATAAAACTTTCCTAGGTGGCAAGGTGGTCAAGAATCAGCCTGCCGATGCAGCAGACACAGGAGATGCGGGTTCGATCCCTGGGTTGGGAAGATTCCCTGGAGTAGGACATGTCAACCCACTCCAGAAATCTTGCCTGAAAATTTCATGGACAGAGGAGCTTGGCGGACTGCGGTCCATGGGGTTGCAAAGAGCGGCCCCTTTCTATTCGCACCACTTCCTAGTGTTCCATTCCTTTCCTTAGAAGCCCCCTCTTCAAGCCTGCACCAGTCCTGAGCCACACCCACTGACCACGCCCACCCAAACCCCGCCTCCCTGCCTAAGCCCCGCCCACGACCGGCCCAACCTGTCTCCCCAGGGCAACAAGGGTGGAGTGAGTGTGCGCCTGGCTGCCTTTGGGCACATGCTGTGCTTCCTGAACTGCCACCTGCCGGCCCACATGGATAAAGCGGAGCAGCGCAAGGACAACTTCCAGACCATCCTCAGCCTCCAGCAGTTCCAGGGGCCTGGCGCTCAAGGCATCCTGGATCACGAGTATGGGCCTCTTGGAGCTTGGGTGGGGCTAGTGGAAGAGGCTGGAGAAGGAAGTGGCAGCCCACTCCAGTATTCTTGCCTAGAGAATCCCGTGGACCGAGGAGCCTGGTAGGCTGCTGCCATAGGGTCGCGCAGAGTCGGACACGACTGAAATGACTTAGCAGCAGCAGCAGCAGTGGAAGAGGAGTGGTAGGAAGGCCTTGTAGGGAGAGGCGGGGCCGATGGGGGCGGAGACCACCAACACCGTCTAGGAACCGGAATGCGCGAGGGCGTCCCTCATCCGCCTGCAATGCAGGAGACCCCGGGTTGATTCCTGGGTCGGGAAGATCCTCTGGAGAAAGAATAGGCTACCCACTCTAGTGTTCTTGGGCTTCCCTTGTGGCTCAGCTGGTAAAGAATCCGCCTGCAAGATAGGAGACCTGAGTTCGATCCCTAGGTTGGGAAGATCCCCTGGAGAAGGGAAAGGCTACCCACTGCAGTATTCTGACCTGGAGAATTCCATGGACTGTATAGTCCATGGGGTCACAAAGAGTTGGACACGACTGAGTGACCTTCACTTTGATCGGGAAGTGGATGGATCCTGCAGGATGGATCTTTGCTGAGGGGCAGGACATTGCTGGGAGTCAGAACCTGACAACCCACCCACCCCTCTGTGTCATCACTGGGAGCAGCCAGCGCTGTCAGGTTGGATGGGGACAGAGAAGATGGAATTGGGCTCTTCTTCCCATGGCCCCGCTGACCACCCCTCCTCCCTTCCTGGAACAGCCTCGTGTTCTGGTTTGGAGACCTGAACTTCCGCATCGAGAGCTATGACCTGCACTTCGTCAAGTTTGCCATCGATAGTGAGCAGCTCCACCAGCTCTGGGAGAAAGACCAGGTGGGGGGAATTGCAACCTGTACCCCAAACCCCAAGCACACAGAGCACACCCTAGGACCACCTGTACCCTAGGCAATGGTCCTTGCCCTCAGCTGCTCTGCCCAAGCTCTTGTCCAATTCTCTGCTTCTGGACCCTCACAGCTCAACATGGCCAAGAACACCTGGCCCATCCTGAAGGGCTTCCAGGAGGGGCCCCTCAACTTTGCACCCACCTTCAAGTTTGACGTGGGTACTAACAAATATGATACCAGGTGAGCTCAGCCCCGGGATGAGAGGTGGGGATGCGGGCTGAGACAGGATAAAGAGGATAAAGGAATAAGGATAAAGGAGAGGAAAGGGGAACAGGGGTGCTCGCCTCACGGCCCCTGATACTCAGGTTACCCCTGCCCATCGCAGTGCGAAGAAGCGGAAGCCAGCCTGGACAGACCGTATCCTGTGGAAGGTCAAGGCTCCAGGTGGAGGTCCCAGCCCCTCCGGAAGGGAAAGCCACCGGCTCCAGGTGACCCAGCACAGCTACCGCAGCCACATGGAATACACCGTCAGTGACCACAAGCCTGTGGCTGCCCAGTTCGTCCTGCACGTGAGTCCTGGCCTCCCCTCATGACATCCTCAAGCCCGGCTCAGCATCCCACTGCCCATGGGTAACCCCAGGCCTTCACCACCATCCACTTATTATAATCCCCATAACAATGGGATTATGATCTCCATTTTTAGATGAAAAAACCCTGAGGCTCAGAGACACAGCATCCGTTTCCTGGGGTCACATGGTTAACAAAGGGAAGAGTTAGGATTTGAACCCAGGCTAGGCTGATTTCAAAGAGGATGTCTTTTCCATTCATTTCTAGCTCTCCTTTTCCAAGAAATGGTTAGGGCAATTGTGTTAAAAATCACATATACGGTAAGACAAGCAAACTCAAAATATATACTCAAATGCCATGTAGTGTTCATTCACATTCACTTATTATTTATCTACCATCTTACCATATGTGGTGGGGAGAGGGAGTAGAGATATAAAACAATATGCAGCTAGACTCTGAGTAGTTACTATAAAATTTAGCTTTGTGTTTAGGATTGAGGCCCCTACTTGCGAAAGTAAAGAGGGGAAATCCAAGAATGTCAGAACTGGATCTTAGAGATCGCGTGATCCAACTCTCTGTTTTTTTTTGTTGTTGTTGTTTTTTCCAGGAAAACGGAGGCTCTTAGTGGGGTAGGCATGAGCCCCAGATCACACACAGGCCCAGCGACACAGTAGGGTGGAGCCCACTTTCCAGCCCTGAAACCCAACTCTGGGCTTTCCGATTCTCTTGATCTGATAAGATGGAGCCCAGCAAGCCAGAGAATATTTTCTCAGCTAACTTTGTCATATGATCAGTCGGCTGGACAGCAGCCAGTGTCCTCAGCTAGGAATGGAAATCTGCCTATGTCTGGCCTCCCATGACCTTTGGTAAAAGCCTTGAATGTGAGGTTTAATCCCCAGTCAGGGACCTCACCTTGAGAACTACTCCTTTTGGGTGCTCTATCCTGCATTCTTTATCTAGAACTCTCCCTTATAAAACCTGTTGAGCGCCTCCTCACCTCCTCCTCTGGCTTTGCGCCCGAGCCTGTGTAGGATACGTCAATGTGTCTGAATGTCCTTTTGAATGTCCTGATAAGCCCCAAGGAGGTCCACATTCTCCTCCTGGTTTCACTGATGAGGGAAACAGAGCCTCAGAGAACTTCAGTCTCTTACCCAAAGCAGCACAGAACAGGGCTCAGCAGGAGTTTTGACCCCGAAAGGCCCTAGAGGGTGTTTCCAAGAGCCCAGCCTGGCCACCTCAGCCTGGTTCCTGCTGTCGGGAACCCAAGGGCAGGGAGAGGAGGTGCTGGTTTCCTCTGAAGCAGCTTGGCTTACAAGCTGAGGTGGGGAAGAAAGTGGAAACCAGATAAACAGGAGCCAACAAAAGCCTGAGGCTGGCACCCCCTGAGTCCTTCCCTGAGGGACAGAGCTGGAGCCAGCACTCTGGCCACCTGCCACCCCAGCAACCTCATCCCCATGGTGACCCCCCGATCAACCCGGGGTGACCCTGGGAAGAGGAGACTCATGGTTATCATTTGTCTCCACAGACTGGTAACAAACAAGGTTCACAGTGGTCCCTTAGTACACAGGGGAAGCTGAGTCTCACTTAGGGTGGCTTGGGACTTACCTGAGGTCATGAGCCGGTTAGTAGCAGAGCCTAGAAGGTCTTCAGGCTTCTCCCCAGAGCTCTGCTTGCCGGCTCAGGGATGTTCAGTTTACCCCAGAATATCCAGGGCATCGTGGGACTTTACCTGTCTCCTTTGTTAGTGTATAAGTGAGTCATTCATTGAGCACCTACTGTATATTGAGAAGTATATAGGATGCTTTATATGATATCTCACTGAATCTGCAGAGCAACCCCAAGAGTTAAATATGATCCTTCAGAGTTTACAGACAGGAGCCCAGGTATTCAGAGAGGTCAAGAAACTCACCTCGGGTCACACTGCATGCCTGTGGCAGAGCCAGGACCAAACCCACAGTCTACCAAGGGTCAAAACTTGTGTTCTCATTCACTCCCCACAGAGGCTGAGGACAAAAGGAGGCCTGAGCTGGAGGCAGGAAGCCTGGCATATATCCTGGGCCTGCTCCTCCTCCTGTTTCCCAGTTCATGTAGCGGCCTCAAAGGCCCTTCATCTCAGCCTATTTGTGCTGACTCAGGCCCAAGGGATCTAGGTGCAGAGAATGCTAGAGGGTCGCCCCTGATATTGCCCCCTGCCCCTGGGCAGTTTGCTTTCAGAGACGACGTACCTCTGGTGCGGCTGGAGGTGGCAGACGAGTGGGTACGCCCAGAGCAGGCTGTGGTGAGATACCGCATAGAGACAGTGTTTGCCCGCAGCTCCTGGGACTGGATCGGTTTGTACCGGGTGAGAAGGGCAGGGCGGTCAGCAGATTGGGGAGGGAACTTGGGGCCTGAAGGGGCAGCCAGGGACCCATATGTGGCTTCTCCAGAGTTTGATGTCACCCAGGGAGGCTGCAGGGTCACCGTTAAGGGTCACGATCCTGATTGCTCTCGCCCCAGGTGGGTTTCCGTCACTGCAAGGACTACGTAGCTTATGTCTGGGCCAAACATGAGGATGTGGATGGGAGCACCTACCAGGTATTTAAGGGGAGAGGGAGAGTGGGAGGAAGCCCTCATTGCCCTTGGGGGCTCAGGATTTGGCTTCAGGGGTCCTGAGGCTGCCTCCCTCACCACAACCTGGGCCTAAACCTCCCGGCCCACCAGGTGACATTCAGTGAGGAGTCACTGCCCAAAGGCCATGGAGACTTCATTCTAGGTTATTACAGCCACACTCACAGCATCCTCATCGGTGTCACTGAGCCCTTCCAGGTGAGAGGTCCTGGCTGCAGGGTTTGTGGCTGGGGGTGGGGAGGTGGCGCCAGAAGACCCTTCCGATCCTCTAGAGCCTCTGTGTTCTCTGTGAGCTCTACAATAGCCTGACCTTCCTGGGCCTGCCAGGGGAGGGCGGGAGGGGTTCCCAGAGGAGGGCGGGTGGGCCCAGGGGGCCCCCACTCTGCCCCAGTCTTCCGCAAACCCGCCTGCCTCCCACCTGCCGCTGCTCCAGCTCGATCTGCACCTGCCACTCTGTTCTGGCCAGGGGTGGTCCCCCAAACTCGGTCCTGGCACCTCAACTGTGACAATCAGCAAAGCCCTATCCTGGCCCCCATCTGGGATGGGGGGTGGAGCAAACCCAGAGGTCATTGTTTAGGAATTAAATTCTCCAGCTTCACTCCCGACTCCTTCCTAATTTGCTAGCAGTCTGGGGTGGGGAGCAGGTGGTCGGAGGAAAGGACTTCAGAGGCGAGAGGATGACAGGTCTGACAGTGACTAGGCAGCAGCTGTATACGTTACACATGCCAGCTCCTTTAATCGGCACCATAAGCCTGAGTTGTGGCACTGAGTTCAGTGCAGTTCTTAGCCCCATTTCACAGATGAACAAACTGAGACCTCCAAGAGGTGCTATGAACCTTTGCAAATCAGTTATTTAAGTGCAGTTTGGCTGGGTGTTGGAAGGAGAGAACGTTTACTGGGTGCTGAGTGCCGTCTGGGAGTTGATTCACTTAATCCTCAACAACCCTATGAGGTAGCTCCTGTCTACACCCCCATTTCTCAGAGGAGGAAACTAAGGCTCAGAGTGAAGGAGGTCTCTTGCTCAAAGGCATAGGGAAGATCTGAATTTAGGTTTAGGGCAGAAAGAATGGGCCAGGGCTGGGCTGGGAAGGGCATAGCAGCTGTTAATAGAAGGGATCCCCTGAGGAGGAGGGGAGTTAAGAAGCCCTTCTCTAGTATTCAGACACAGGCGCTTCTGTGACATCCCTCCTTCACCGCCCTCTGCCCCTAGACCTCAGCAGGCAGGCTCTGGGGTTTTCCTGGACAACTCTTTTGAGACATGTGTTAATTTCACAACATGGACATAAGTGTACCTCCTCCTGGTATCTCCTGGGGCTTCTGCAATGTTACCCTCTCCTCTTTCCCATCTGGTTGTTAACTCCCTGGGAAGGCCCAAGCCTGGGGTAGCAGAAGGCTCCAAGAGCCTCCTGAATACCACATCCAAGCACAGAGAGGTTGTGTCACCAGCCCAAGATCACCCACCACAGCAGGAGACATGGTCCAGCATTTGGGCCCTGGCCCCTCCAACCCTACCCATGCGGCCCTCTGTCTGTCCACAAGAGCCTGTCCACACTCAAGTCTCACAATGGAGGGGAAGCTGAGACCCACCCCACCGCAGGGCCTAGCAAAGCCCTGGGTCCGATCTAGTGCCCAGGAGAACAAGAAGCGAGGTCACTGGCTCCAGGGTTTCTGCTGCCCTTCGGGTCTTCCAGCTCCGCGGGTCAGCTGCAGGCACCGGTCGTAGAATGGCATGGGGGCCTGTGGGTGCTCTGAAGGCCTTGCCTGCCTGTGGTGAGCGCTCGGCCCCTGGAGCTGGCGTCGCCTCTGCTGAAGTCGCTGCAGGTGCCGAGCTGACACTCTTAGGGCCCTGGCGTCACTGGAACAGCTGTGGGGACAGAAGAGGGGGACAGGGGGTCACAGCTGGCAAGAAACCCACCCTGCTCTGCACACAGGGCAACCAAGGCCCAGAGAGGAGCCAGGATGGGGCTGGGGTGGGGAGTGGTTACACTCAGCAGGGGGCAGAGCAAACCTAATCTGGTGCCTAGAGGCCAGGGCTCTGCCCTAGATGATGCAGAAACCTGGGCCCCTGAGCCTTAGTTTCCCCACATATGAAACAGGAAAAGTAACGAGGAGTTGGTTTTGAGGATCAGAATTGAAATGAGATTGTGGCTTAGGAGGAAGAGTTCAGGAGGTGCTTCACTAGCTGTTCTGCAGGCCTTGCCTACGCACATCACACACAACACGCCCTGGTGTCTGCCTCCGTTTCACAGGTAATGAAATGGAGGTGTGGACAGGTGACTCAGCTGGCAAGGTCACACAGGAAGTAGATGACGGGGCTGAGATGCAACCTACGTGGGCCCCTGACCCGCTCCATCACCCTCTCAGCCCAGGTGCATAAAGAGGGGAGAGGCAACCCACCCCCTTGAAGTCCCACGTCCCTCCTGGCCCTGCCATCACCTACTTTTTGACCTCAGCACAGTCCAGCGGAGGGGCCAGTCTGAAGCAGGTCATGCCCAGCAGCTCCCGAAACATGATGGCACCCACAGGTGGGTTGTGGAGCCTCAGGAAGCGGGCCAGCCTGAGGGCAGAGGCAGGTTCAGACTGGGGCAGGGCCTTTCCAGCCTGGAGTCCCTTCCCGGTGCCTGGCAACAGGCAGCCCACCCGCCAGAAGTGTGAGCAGGCCTCACCGGCGTGTGCAGTTGCAGTGGAAGAGGGGGTCCCAGGCGCTGTTGAACAGCTGGAACTTGGTCTCCTGGGGCCCGATCTGATGCTCACACCGGTCCAGGCGGCGGAAGCTGCGGCAGGCCTGGTGGACACCTGGGGGCAGGTGCAGTGGTGAGGGGAGCCCCGTCCCGCATTGAGGTCTCACTGGTGCCCGCAGCCCTCTGGCACAGGCTCAGTCCCACACACACAGGATCCCTTCATCTCCTGTCCTCTGTGCTCTCAGGGTGCTTCACACCTAGAGGAGACACACACACACACACACACACACACACGGAGCAGTACTGCCATGGGGGAAGCCCAGAAAGGTAAGAGTGCTCAGAAAAGGTTTCCTGGAGGCAGAGGCTGCTAAGCTGATGCTGAAAGAGGAAGACTCAGGGAGAATGGCCCTGGGAACAGGAGCGGTGCAAAGGCCCAGCAGCAGGAGAGAGCAAGCAGCTTCAGAGGAAACAAATGCAGTTTGTGAAGCTGAAATTTTGACTGGGGAATAGGGTTTGCAGGACCAGCACCCAAAGACCCCTGGGTGTTGGATCTCCGTGGTGGGGGCTCAGTGGGGAGTCCCCTGGTCAAGACTGCAGCTTATGAAAATCCCTCTGTCTATAGTGTGATCTGATGGGTCAAGTTGGGAGTCGCTGGAAAGAGTTCAGAGCAGGAAAGGAAATAACACAGGGTCCCCCCAACCCCACACAGAGGCTCCTCTTTACCTCAGGTGCCCCCAAAGTTAGGTTAGGTTCTGCGCTCACCCTGAGGCCCCTGGAGGCCTGGATCAGTGACCTCTAGCTGGACTCTGGGGAGCATGGCAGGCCCAGGGGAGGCCACAGGGGCCTGGGGGGCTGTGGCCTCGGCTTGACTGGGGTGCCTGGACTCCTTCTGCTGTGCTGGCCACTTCTGAGGATGCTGCATCAGCTGAGGCTGGCTGGGGGCTGTGTTCTGGGGGCTGGGAGTTGAGGGGGTGGCAGGGGAGCTCCAAGAGGCATTGTAGAGGGTCCTGGGCTGGAGACGAGCGAGGGGCACAGAGCCGTACCTTCTACACCTGGGAGGCAGCACACGGGGGCATTGGTCACCCAGAATCGTCCCTCCCAGAGGGCCCCAGGCTCATCTCCATGGAGATCGGGGCTCTGCCAGTCCCATCCCCTCATCCCACAGCCCACTGGGTTGTGCGGGGCACCCAGGAAATGTCTGTGTCCTGGGGCCCCCACCCCCTCCCTGAGGAGAGGTCAGGGAGGACAGGATGAGACGTGGTTCCCTGGAGGATGGACATACAGACAGGCCTCCCCCCCCCAGCCTTGGAGCCCCAGCTCCCCCACCCTGGCTGGGAAGGGGGTCAAAAGGGGAAGCAACGTACCCGCCCCACCAGTACCACTCCACACAGGCCTCCTGCTCCTCCAGCACAAAGCAGGGGATCGCCAGCACGTTGAAGAAGACCACGCCCACGATGTCGGAGACGGAGTCCCGCTGGTTCTGCAGGCACTGCTGGAACCTGCCCCAGAGCCGGCGCTCAGCCCCCAGGCCTGAGAGGGCTACCTGGCTCCTCTCCCAGACCACCCAGCCACCACTACCAGCCAGGTGACGCGAGGTCCAAGAATCCCACCTCCTGTTAAACCTCAGCTTTCCCACTGCACAGGGGAGTCTGGCTGGCTGATCCTTTGGGACTCTCTGGAGCCCGGACTCTGCACCCAGTAACTGGGTAACCCCACCCCGAGCTCCCAGCCCTCCCTGCCTACCGCTAACTAACCTGGCATCACAGCTGCAGTGGGAGATGGTGTGGAATCGGTAGTTCCGGATGCCGTAGTTGTACTGGAAGGGTGAGACCGTCTGGGGGCAGCGGTCATGTTCCTGGCAGCAGAGATCAGGGCCCTGGAAGACCCCTGCAGGGAGCAAAGGGGGCACTGGCTCAGCAGCCCCAGGATCCTGGGCACCACATGCCAGCTCTGCCCACATGGTGTGGGGAGCAGAGACACCTCTGTGTCTCCCTCTGTGGGACTCACAGTTCTAACACTTGAAGAGAACACCCAGGTACAGCCTCTGCTGGGCAACGCCAAGTGCCAGGCAGCCCATCCAGGAGCCCTTGTCCATGGAAAAATCTTTCTCAGGTGAACAGGTGTCTGCCTCTAGAGTTCTCAGGCTCTCATCCCAAGTGAAACTCCAAAGTTCCGAATGTGTGTGAGATGGGATGGCAAACAGTAGGGTGCAACCTCGCTGGTGCAATGAGGCATTGTCAGGATGCCAACCTGCTCCAATGTAAGCGCCAAGTCCTCCCCCAGCCCTCCGCACGTAAGCGCAGACAGCTGTACCGAGAAGTGCAAAAAAGCCATGCGTGCTTTCCACCACCCGAGCAATAACGCCCTTTACTGAGCATCTTCCAAATGTCTGGCACTTTCCACCCCAGCACACAGCAGGCCTGGGAGGGAGTTGTCATTTTTACTGTACTGGTTCAGAGAGGGGAAGTGACTCATTCAGCTTGGAAGGACTGAGCTGGGTTTTGAACCCAAGCCTTTGGGTCTCCTCATCCAGTTGGCTGGGCATCCTGAGCCCATATATCCTCCTCTTGGGTAATGGCTTTTTGGCTCAGCCCAACCCATGGGCGCAGTCCATGGGGTTGTTAAGAGTCGGACACGACTGAGCGACTTCACTTCCACTTTTCACTTTCATGCATTGGAGAAGGAAATGGCAACCCACTCCAGTGTTCTTGCCTGGAGAATCCCAGGGACGGCAGAGCCTGGTGGGCTGCCATCTATGGGGTCGCACAGAGTTGGACACGACTGAAGCGACTTAGCAGCAGCAGCAGCAGCCTGGACAGCCAGCCCCAGCCAGCCCCCTCCCTCAGATGGTGATTGATGACAGCTCCCAGATGTGAGTAGGACATTTCCCATCTATAACCTCATTTGAGCACCCCACGATGAGGTTTATCGTCACCCCATTTTACAGAAGGCTTCCCTGATGGCTCAGCAGTAAGGGATCAGCTTGCCATGCAGTAGACACGGGTTCGATCCCTGGGTCGGGAAAATCCCCTGGAGGAGGAAACGTCCACCCACTCCAATATTCTTGCCAGGAGAATTCCATGGACAGAGGAGCCTGGCGGGCTACAGTCTGTGGGGTTGCAAAGAGTCGGACACGACTGAGCATGCGCGCACATTTTCCAGCTAAGGAAACTGAGGTTCAGAGTAGCTAAGTCACTCCCTCAGGACATGCAGCCTGGGAGAGTGGATGCCAGGGCTAAAGCCTGCGCTTCCTCCCCCATCAGCCCCCAAGTCCACACCCCGAGGTCTCACCCAGCTCCGTGGAGTTCCTGGCAGAGTCCCCGACTCCACACCACAGCGTGCCAGGCATAGTCCATCCCCTCTTCACCCGCTGGTGCCGGATGCCAGGCTCTCCACTCTGCCCTGCTGCTCGCTTCTCCCTGGTCCCCGCTGGACTCTCAGCAGGCCCTTGGCAGGCCTCCCACTGGCTCTGAAGGATGGCCAGGGCTCTCTGCAGCTCAGGTCCAGGGGTGTGGACGAAGGAGCCCCGGGTGAGCTCACCAGCACAGAGCGCCCGGAAGGCTGCAGTGAGCTCTGGCCCATCCTGCCGGCTGCACACCTGCAGTCTCCCGTGCCCATCCCAGCGGGCATGGAACAGAGCTAGTCCCTGGACATCCTTGCCCAGGAAGCTCAGGGATCCCAAAGGGATGCTGGCCGTGGGCCTGACCAAGTGGCAGGAGGTGCTGTGCAAGTGCCGGGCAGGGGAGCCCCCGGGAACCACCCCGAGGAAGCTCAGCACCCCCAACAGTGCCACCAGAACCCCCATCCTGCCCTGGCCCAGCCAGACAAAGCCCTCGGGAAGCCTACCCTGGTGGGCCCACGAGGCTGCAACTCTGCGACCGCCGAGCGGAAGCGGGGCCCAGCCGAGCCGGTGCTGCGGCACCAAAGAATGGAGCTTTGGGAAGAGTAGGAAGGAGGCTGGAGTATGGGGTGATCCGGGGCTTGTAACCGAATCCACCGGCTAGGCAGGCCGCTGATTGGCTGAGGAGTGCACTTGCCAGGCTTTCTCCTCCACGCCTTTCAGTCACCTGCCGCCGCCGGCCCAGCCCTCCTGGATGGGGGCGGTAGGAGCCAAAGCCCCGGGACCTGGGGGCGGGGGACAGGAGGGATGTCTGCGTCTCCCTGGGTGCGGGAGGAGTGTCCAGGGGCTCAGAGGAGGGTCCTGAACTCGGCCTCATCTCCCCGCCTCAGGGATGGCTGCCACGCCCACCTCCGCGAAGCTGGCGGAAGGCCACGTGGCTCTGCCAAAGCTGGGTAAAAGAGACGAGGGCAGGGCTGGGGCCCTATGGCCCCCCCTCGCCCGGGAGCTCTGCGGCTTCGGGGAAAGGGAGCATCCATCCCCCGGCCGGTTGGGGTGCTCCCCCTGCCCAGTCCTGGTTCCAGGAAAGGCACTGAGAACACTCAGGAAACAGAGTCCCAGGCCTCCCCGCTTCCTGGACTCCAAGCACAAGCGTGGCCCGGTCTGACTGATGGCGTAGACACAGCCACCACAGACTTTGAAAGCAACTCTGGGCTGGGCTGATACTTTGGGCTTGAAGAGACGGAGGTCCCCAGAGGAGCAGAGGTGGACTGAGCGGGCTGGGTCTGCAAGTACCTCCATGTTTGCACTACACTCATCCGGGGACTCGGCAGGCCATCCTGTGTCCTGCAAGAGCCTCGGGTGGTCTCTCCATCAGGGAGGGGCTGCACCCAGCGGATGTTCCTGTATCGCAAAGCTGATGTGTTATTCAACTTCCAACCAACTGGGAAAGCTGGGTACTTACAACCCACGTGCAGATGAAGAAACAGAATCAGTGAGGGTGAGGAAACCTCAGCTGACAGTCAGAGCCCAGCTCGGGACGGGTTAGAGGCTGGGAGTGCAGCTCTTGGGGGCTCTGCTGGGAGGTCAGAGCCGGCTGGGACAGTGTCTCTTCTGTTCTGCCCGTCAGCCTACTGCTCCCGTAGCATCCCCTCAAGCTCCACCTGGGTCTCTCCCAGGAGGACGGGCCTCAGTGGGGGCAGAGGTGGGGAAGGGGAGCTCCCCGGGGCAGAGGAGGGAGAAGGAAGCTACAGGCTATGCAAATGCATCTCTGGCTTCAGCACCAGCCTGGGTCTGTAGCTCAAAAGGTCATAGGTGGGGACAGTGAAGAGGAGGAGAGGGGGAGGGGAGCCAAGCATCCAAACTCCTTCTCTCCAGAGGCTGGGAAAGGGGGTGTAGGGTAGAACAAGTGGTGGCTGGAAGGATAGGGATGCCTGGGGTTCCCAAAGGCAGGGACTGAACACAGCCCTCTGGGAAGGTCTTCTTCCCAGGTCCCTCTGGGAAGAAGTCTGATGTTCCCACCGTTCTGGGAACTTTCCCAGCGTAAGACCGTCACACACTTTGCCCTCCTTTTTTATATTACAGAACCTTTTCGTGCTGGTCACAACCCAGGGAGTCTGGGAGGTGCCCGGGCAGGAACCAGACTTTCAAGGTGGGACAGGCCAAGCGTGGGTCCTGGCAGAGTATGACTTGCGGCTTGGAAGTCTCAGCTTCTCTGAGCCTCCATCTTCTCATCTATGTGATGGGCATAGTCACAGTGGCCACTTCACAGGACCCTGGGCACAGTGCCTAGCATCTGAAACGCTGTCACTGAAGGCTCAGGACACCCCTGGGCAGGAAGCAGTTTACCCAGAAGAAGGCGCATCCGCGAGGTTTCAGGGCCACAGCCTCTGCGGCGGGGATTCCTGGTTAGGCCTCTGCCTGGCGATGGGACTGCAGGTTCGTCCTTGCCTCTCTCAGGGTCTCAGCTTCCTGCTCTGTTCAGTGCGGGGTGCAGTGGAGCTGACCTTTGAAGTCTCTTCCAGCCTGGGCCCCAAAGGGAGGCAGGCTGGGGCTTGCCCAGGGCCTTGAGGGAGGGGTCACTGGATTTTCCCTTTAGATTAACCGGCAGCCACGTCAGCTGAACAGGCTCTGGGGCCGTGCTTCCCCCGAGGGCGCCCCTCAGAGGCCTCGGAGCAGAAGGTGAATTTTGATTCTTGTGTAGTTGATTTACAGTGTTGTGTTAGTTTCTGCAGTAGAGCAAAGTGATTCAATTGCACACATGCATTATTTTTCATATTCTTTTCCATTTTAGTTTAGAACAGGATATTGAATACAGTTCCCTGTGCAAAACAATAGGACTTCTTTGTTTATCCATTGTATATGTAATAGTTTGCATCTCAAACAGGATTTTTTTTTAAGTATACTGAGAGCTCACTCAGTGCTAAGCCTGTTCCGTATCCTTACAACATTCTGAGGTAGGACTAAATCTTTCCATTTCAAAAGGTGAGGAAATGGAGGCTTCTGTAGGTGACACTTCTGTCTGAAGTCACACAGCTAGTAAGCATGGGACCTTGGAACACTCTCCAATCAGAGAACAGCAGAAACAAGCCCGTGGCTGAACAAGTTGGGTTTATTATTTGTTACAGCAAAGCGGTGAACTCTGAGAAACACTAGGGTATCTCAGTAACACAGTCTTAGGAAGGTCATTTAGGATTTGGGCTTGTGAGAGATAACTTGAGGACAGGCTTTAGGAAGCAGGGCTTCCAATCAAGGAATGGATAGGAGACCTGAACAGACATTTCTCCAAAGAAGACATACAGATGGCCAATGGACACATGGAAAGCTGCTTCACATCACTAATTATTAGAGAAATGTCAATAAAAACTACAATAAATTATTACATCACCTCACTCAGAATGGCCATCATAAAAATGACGACAAATAATACATGTTGGGAAGGGTGTGAAGAAAAAGGAACCCTCTTACACTGTTGGTGGGAATCTAAGTTGGTGCAGCCAATGTTTAAAGCCATTTGGAGATTCCTCAAAAAACTAAAAATGGAATTACCACATAATCCATCAATCCCACTCCTGGACATGTATCTGAAAAAGATATAAAGTCTAATTTGAAAAGATACATGCACCCCAGTGCAGCACTATTTATAATAGCCAAGACATGGAAGCAGTCTAAATGTCCCTCAACAGATGAATGGAAAAAGACATGCATATATATATACATACACAAAATGGAATATTATTCAAACTTTCAGCTCAGTTCAGTTCAGCCGTTCAGTTGTGTCTGACTCTTTGCAACTCCAGGGACTGCAGCACGCCAGGCCTCACTGCCCATTATCAACTCCTGGAGCTTGCTCAAACGCATGTCCATCAAGTTGGTGATGCCATCCAACCATCTCATCCTTTGTCATCCCCTTCTCCTCCTGCCTTCAATCTTTCCTAGCATCAGGGTCTTTTCCAATGAGTCAGTTCTTTGCATTAAGTGGCCAAAGTATTTGGAGTTTCAGCTTCAGCTTCAGTCCTTCCAAGGAATATTCAGGACTGATTTCCTTTAGGATCGACTGGTTGGATCTCCCTGCAGTCCAAGGGAGCCTCAGACCTTAAAAAGAATGAAATATTGCCATTTGCAGTAACATGGATGGACCTAGAGGTTGTGATACTAAATGAATTAAGTCAGGGAAAGAAAGACAAATATTATATGATATCACTTATATGTAGCATCCAAACAAATAATACAGATTCACTTACAACAAAATGGAAACAGACTTACAAATGAAGAAAACAAACTTATGTTTATCAAAGGGGAAAGGGGAGGAAGAGGGATAAATCAGGAGGATGGGATTAACAGATAGACACAACTATATATAACATAGATAGGGGATCTGTGCTCTCACTGCCAAGGGACCAGGCTTGATTCCTGGGGGGAAGCTAAAATCCCACAAGCTGCTTGGTGTGGCTAAAAAATAAATAAAATTTAAAAATTAAAATAAACAACAAGGATGTACTGTTTATCACATGGAACTATATTCAGTACCTTGTAATAACCTATAACGGAAAAGAATCTGAAACTGTACATTTGAAACTAACACAATATTGTGAATCCACTATAGTTAAATAAGGAAGCAGGGTCTTAATTTGGATCAGATGCTGTGTATGACTGGGTATCTTGGTAAATCTTATGTAGAACAAGGGACTAGACAGGGACTAAAGCTGTAATTGATGAGGAAATAGCAATCTCTATATAAACCATGGTAGGGAAATACTTGCTCATTTTTGTGCTTTGGACAATGTTCTTCATTTTGTCTGATTCAGACATGATTATGGAAAGGTCTTGTTAATGTCTTGATCCATCACAGTCATGGAGTGGCCTTGTCTGTTGATGTTCTGTGCTTTGCTTTTATGCTGAACAGGAGAACGCCAAGGGCTCCCTGTGAGTGTCAGCCTAGCTCCTGGATATCAGGGGCTACTTTTCTGTTTCTCAGAGCCTGAACTCAAATCCAGGTTCATGTGACTAGAAACATCTCCTGTGTTCACAGGAACTTGAAGAGAAGGATGGCAGATAAGGAATTTCATTTATGAGTTTATTTCATCTACTGCCTTCACCTCCTAGTCAGACTCAACCCCTCAGACAGTCCCTGGGATAATGGTAGGCACTTAATAAAAAAATACTTGTTGAATTAATGAAACAATGAAGATGAGTGTTAAGAACTCCAGAGAGCAATGTCTGGGTGCAAACTGCAGCTCTATCATCTTTCAGCATGTTATCTAAAAACTGTTAATTAAATGATAAAATTGCATAAGCTTTTAAAATCTTTTCTTTACCAGTTGTAAAGCCGAGGTAATGACCAAAACCATTCACAAGAGGATTAAATGAACCATTGTGTGCAGTGTGCTTAGGCAAGCTCGGTAAATGTTTGCTATTAATATTTTCAAGCTAAGTAGCCCATTAGTTTTGTTATTGTATGTTTAATATTTTGCCTGCTAGGCATGAAAGCAAAGATCTTGTCTTCTTTTCTATTGTTTCACCATGCCAAGCACACAAATGTTTGATACGTAAATAAGTAAATTGGCTAGGACCCAGGCTCTCCCCTCATTTTGAGGGTAAATTTTAATTTTTATATACTTTCTGTCAAATGAAATAAAAGCACACAGTATGAGAGTGGTCAGTTTCCATTTTATCAAGGACTTACTGAGGACTATAGCCCAGGAGGAGATAGCCTTTTAGAGGAACTGCTCCCAAATGATAGTGGAGATTGGTATATATGTGACTTTTATATCTAAAATCACATATATAAATTGTAAAATTGTATAAATCTAAAATTGTGTGTGCGGTCAGGACTTCCCTGGTGGTTCAGTGGTAAAGAATCTTCCTGCTGATATGATAGATGCAGGTTCAATCCCTGGGTCAGGAAGCTTTCCTAGAGAAGGAAATGGCAACTCACTCCAGTATTCTTGCCTGGGAAATCTAATGGACAGAGGAGCCTGGTGGGCTATAGTCCATAGAGTCACAATGAGTCAGACACGACTTAGGTGCAATCAAGTAATCTTAATAGAAGTTTGCTGAAAATCACGAGAAACACATAAGTCAGTTAATGACAAATATTTTCCTAGCTATAATAATATGCAAGAAGTCAGGCTCCTAAAATTTTCTCCTGAAAATACCTAACCATCTGAAGGCCTGTTCTGCCAGTTTTCCCAGTGCAGAGCGCCTCGTTTCTGATCTCCACCCCCGAACTCCTTTCTTTGTGTGTCGGAGGTCAGAGACTACGGTGGCTCAGTCCTCGTAGAACCAGGTGTCAAGAGACTCTCTTCAGTTGATATTTAAAACTAAAAGAAAAGTTGCAAAAATTATGTAAGGAACTTCCACATATCCATCACCTAGATTCACCACTTGTTTACATTTTGCCTCATTTGCTTATTCTCTCAATTTTATACATTTTTTCTGATCATTTGAAATTAAGTTGGAGACATTGTGCCCTTTATCCCTAATAAGTCAGTATTTCCTAAGAAAATGGGAGTTCTCGTAACATATAACAGCAATACAACGATCAAATGTAGAAATGTTAACACTGATACAATTTGTAATAACAGCAAAATCACGTCCATATTCAAATTTGATCTCTTCCAGGAGACACATGATCTTTACTTGACCTATAACTGGTGATGTTAACTCTGATCATTTTGATTCATTTGTCCTGCAAGGCTGCTGCTGCTGCTAAGTCGCTTCAGTCGTGTCCGACTCTGTGCGACCCCAGAGATCGCAGCCTACCAGGCTCCTCCGTCCCTGGGATTCTCTAGGCAAGAACACTGGAGTGGGTTGCCATTTCCTTCTCCAATGCATGAAACTGAAAAGTGAAGTGAAGTCGCTCAGTCGTGTCCGACTCTTCGCGACCCCATGGACTGCAGCCTACTAGGCCCCTCCGCCCATGGGAGTTTCCAGGCAAGAGTACTGGAGTGGGGTGCCATTGCCTTCTCCACCTGCAAGGCTAACCTCTGTAAAATTCCTACTTTCCCTTTGTAGTCAATAAGTAATTTATGGGAGACCCTTTACTGTGTAACCATCCTGTTCCTCCAGGTTGACCATCCATTACTGGTTTTCTAACTCCATCATATTTGTTAGTCAGCATTCCACTACAAGGTTTCCCAGGTGGCGCAGTGGAAAAGAATCCACCTGCCAATGCAGGAGAGGCAAGAGACATAGGTTCCATCCTGGGGTCGGGAAGATCCTGTGGAGTAGGAAAAAGCAAGCCCGCTCCAGTATTCATGCCATGAAAAATTCCACGGACAGAGGAGCCTGGTGGGCTACAGTTCACGGGGTCACAAAGAGTACTACACGGCTCTCTCTCTCTCTTTTACACACACACACACACACACACACACAGTCTACTAGAAGGAAGAATTTTCCCTCCTCCCCCGTTTATTTAATCACTTCTTTATTTATATCAGTAAAGACTTATCGGGTTACCATTTTAGTCAATCAGTTAGTTTATACTCTGTTACTCTCATCATGGATTTTGCTCAAATTCCTCCAGTTTGGCCAATGGATCTTCAAGTTAGCTCATGTATCCTTTGACATATTCTCGTCAGTCTGATTCCCATCATCCTTACACATTCCGTTCCAAAATGTTCCAAGCTTGTCTGACGCTTTCCGTGGTCACACCTTGGCTTTCTTAAAGGCTTCCAGACAGTCCTTGTGTTTTTTTCCTTCCTCCCGGCAGGCGGAACCTTAGAGCCCAGGATCTGGCCCGGAGCACAGCGCAGTGGACCAACCTCTTCCGGTTTGGGCCGGAAGTTCCTCGGAAAGCGGCGGCTTTGCGTCAGCTGACCAGAGTCCGCGTAGGAGGGCTCTGAGGTCCGGCCGGACAGATTGACCCAGGTAAGAGACTGGCTGAGCGACCGACGGGCTGACAGGCTGGAGCGGCCTTGGCGGCGTTAACTGAGCAGAGGCAGGTACTTAAGGGGTTGGGGGGTCAGCTCGGGGCCGCGCAGGTTGAGGGAGGGGACCCGTTTCCGCCCTCACGGGGCCCACGGACTTCGACACTGGAGCCCAGGAGCGCAGAGACTTCACGCCCGACTCTGGCCCAGGCCCTCCGTCCCAGGAGCGAGTTCAGGATTATGTTGTGGGCTTTTGTCCAGTGATTACAGTTTGGGGAAACTGAGGGCTGAGTAGAGAGAAGGCTCCCCCGAACTCTCCCCTCCAGTCAGGAACTCACTCAGACTGCCGGTCGAGGCCGCTTCTCGCGGAGGCCGTGCTTTTAATGGGTTTGCCCCCGTGGAGAGCCCGAGGCCGGGAAGCGGGCTGACGAGAGCTGGGCTTGGGAGTGAGACCAGAGTTGGCGACTTCGCCGCCAGCAGCAGCCGTGCTGGCCGTGCCGAGTCCTTTCCCCGCACCAGGCCTCAGTCTCCTCACTTGTAAAACAGGGCAGTGTTTCTCTAAGCACGGTTCTCACAGCCTGTGCTTTGAAATGCCGTGGGGTGCGTACTTCACAGTTCAGGACTCAAATAAGAGCGCTGATTTAGAATCTGGGTCGGAACCGGGGAAACTGCATTTTGAACATTCTCCTCGGGGGTCCTCTGCATACCCATGTTTGAAGCCCACTGATGGTAAGTGCTTGCTGTGGGTTCTAGAAACCCATTTTTTGCTTTAAGCAACTGGAACTCCTTCAGTATCTTTGGAAGAGGGTGCGGTGGTGTTTAGCTCAGAAAAGAGAGCAGTGGAAGGGAACTGTCATCAAAAACATTGTTATGGGGAAGAGAGCTTCCACTTCATCTTTGCTGTTGAAAGAGGCGGAAACTAGGACCAATAGGTGGATTCTATAGGAAGACAAGATTTTAATAAAAGAACTTAAGGCTGGTCACAGGGGACCAGCAATGGAATGGATTGCCTCCAGAGGTGGTGTACTTCCTGTCGAAGAAGTTTTTAGATGAAAGTCCTTTTCAACTTTAAAGTGGCTAATTCTAAGTCTTTATTTTGTTTCTTCTCTGGTGCTGACTTCTTTTTTTCTGCCCTCTTTTCTTAGCATCTACGTTCTCCCAGCCTACATCTCCTAAAAGTGAGGCCAGTGGGTTTGAATTTATGTAATCTCTTCCTTGTTCTGTGTACCATCCTTTTCAAGGACTTTGGAATGGCCCATTTGATCAGGGCCATTAATGTTTGTTGAATGAATAACTAAGCAGGGTCCCCACCCCCTCGATTTGGAGCTTATTTTCCTAGAACAACTTGGAAATGAATCTGAAGACTTTGTGATTGATGAGGAAAAGCCAGTAAACTCTTTGGACTCAGAGTTGAGGAGCCTGTGTCTGAATGACCCCCTTGAGGTTGTTCAGGCCAGCCTCCCCCCAGCCCCAGGACATAAATCCCTCTTCCTCTCTCTAGCAGTGTGTTGTTAGAGATGATGTGTCTACTGAGAGAATTTTTGCAATCTGTTGGCTAACTTCAGCATTAAAACCAGTCCTTTGATGGGCTTGACTTGCCAGTTCATCCTCACCAGTGACCTGCAGATAATGCTTCTAGCATATCTTTAGTTTTCTAATTAAACGTCAAAGCTCCTTATTTTGTGATTTACAAAACTCCAAGCAGATCCCTTTTAAAAAACCAGTTAGAATGCTTAGGTTGCCCAGTGGAACAGAGGTTCCATATTATGACCCAATCCTGCTGACATGCCTTTGCCAGAAAAAGGTTGGATTTGAGCCAAGACTTCCTGCTTGTGTTTATTCTTCCTCCCTTTTTTGTGTTTCCTAGAATTTTTTTTTTGAAGTGGTGAAGTGCTTATTCAGATGTTATCCAGGTGCTGAGTTAAAAGGTGTTAATTTGATGCTGTCTTTTAAACTTTTCAATCTGAAGTTTTCCTTTTAAAAATGTACCTTAATCAGCATTTCCATAGTGTGTTCTTCAGGCTGATAGTCTGAAGAGAAGCCTCTGAAAAAAGTATTCTGTGGTTAAGTTTGGAAAAAGCTATGTATGAGTATCCCTTCTTAGAGCTTCTCAGTGTGTAGTATCTTGTCAAAGGCACTGAGACGTCGTTAAGAAATTTGCCTAACTTTGTTTAATCTAGTGTTGCCAAACTTAATTGATGTGCAGCACTTTTTTTTTTTTGAGTAATCGAAGCACACTGGCAAATTCTGACCTAGAGCAGGAGTCTGCAGTCTTTGGCCTGTGGCCCAAATCTGATCCCACTGCCTGTTTTTGTGTGGCCTGTGAGCTGGGAATGGTTTTTACATTTTTTAATGGTGTAGATTACATCCAAAGAGGAAGAATATTTTGTGATAAGTGAAAATTATAAGAAAATCGAATCTGTTTCTATAAATAAAGCCTTATTGGAACACAGCCACATCTGTTAATTTACATACTGTTTTTGGCAGCAAAGTTGAGTTAATTGCCCCCAAAACCGTATGATCTGCTAAATCTAAAGTATTTACTATACAGTGCTTTTCAGAAAAAAATTTGCCAACTGCTGACCTGCTCCATATACTTGTTTTTCTTTTTATTTTGAAATGATTTTAGACTTCGAAAAATAATACATAAACTTCAAGCGTACTCTTAACCCAACTGTCCCTAAGTTAACATTTACATATCCATAATAAAATTATCTAATAAATTTAGCATAAATACAGTACTACTAACTAATCTATAGGCTTTATTCAAGTTTTGCCGTTTGTTTCACAGATATCCTTTTTTCTGTTCCAGGATCCAGTCCAATTTCCCACATTGCATTTAGTATCAAGTTTTCTTAGTCTCTGCAGTCTGAGACAGTTACTCAGTCTTCTTTGGCTTTCATTAATGTAAACTTTTTTAAAAAAGATAACTTTATTTATTCATTTATTTTTGGCTGTTCTGGGTCTTCATTGCTGTGTGGACTTTTCTCTAGTTGCAGAGAGTAGGGGCTACTCTCCAGTTGTGGTGTGCGGGCTTCTCATTGTGGTGGCTTCTCTTGTTGAAAAGCACTGGCTCTAGGCATTCAGGCTGGGGTAGTTGGGCAAGTGAGTTCAGTAGTTGCAGCTTGCAGACTCTAGAGCACAGGCTCAATAGCTGTGGTGCACAGGTTTAAGTACTTCTTGGCATCTGTGCTCTTCCTGGATCAGTGCGGTGCCTCCTGCCTTGGCAAGTAGATTCTTTACCACTGAGGCACCAGGGAAGCCCGACTGTAAATTTTTGAAGAAAACGGGTGAATTATTTTGTAGATGTCTCTCAGATTTTTTGGCAGGGGTGGGATAAAATTCACATATTATGAAGTTCATCATTTTAATGTGTGAATGTTCACAAAGTTATGCAGCCTTCACCACTGTTTGAGTTCCAGAGTATTTTCATCATCCCAAGAAGAATCACTCTACATGTTAGCAGTTTCTCCCTGTTCTTCCCTCTTGCCACCCCCTGACAGCCACTAATCTGGAATCCCATAGTCTGTGGCCTTTTGTTTCTGGCTTCTTTGATTAAGCATAATGTTTTAGGCTTCATCCATGTCATAGCATGTGTCAGTGCTGCATCCCTTTGCACACCTGAGTTATATTCCACTGCGTGGATGTACTATGTTTTGTTAGTTGTCAGTTGATTGACGTTTAAGTTGTTTCTGCCTTTTAGTTGTTATGACATGCTGCTCTGAACATTCATGTGCAAAGTTTTGTTTGAACATATTTTGAATTATTTTAGATGTGTATACCTAGGAGTGGAATTGCTAGGTCATATGGCAACTCTGTTTTTTAACTTTTTGAGGACCTGCCTAACTGCTTTCCATAGCACCTCACCATTTTATATTTTCATTAGCAATATATGAGAATTCCATTTTGTCCACGCCCTGTTCAACACTTGTTATTGCCCTTTATTATTTTTTTTTTCCACCCTAGTGGGTGTGATGTGGCATCTCATTGTAGTTTTATTTGCATGTCCCATTTCCCTGAGACTTGATGATGTTGAATAACTTTTCACATTCATATTGGACATCCTTCTGTCGTCTTTGGAGAAATGTCTATTCAGACCCTTAGCCCTTTTGTAATTGAGTTACTTGTCGTCGTGTACAATTTTGCATGTAAATATTCAGAGTTTGTGGATCCCTTGAAGCCCCTTGAAGTAATTCAGTGTGAGCTGAACTGCACAATCTGAGGCAATGCCAGTAACTCCCTGATCTGAATGCAGTTGGATTTAGACATGTTGAAGGGGCTTCCCAATGGCTTAGCGGTGAAGAATTCTGCCAATGCAGCAGACACGGGTTTCATCCCTGGGTTGGAAAGATCTCCTGGAGGAAAAAATGGCAACCCACTTCAGTATTCTTGCCTGAAAAATCCCATGGACAGAGTAGCCTGATGGGCAACAGTTCATGGGGTCGCCAAAGAGCTGGACACAACTGAGTGAGCATGAATTTCAGAGCAAGTTGCCATTTGAAACTGCTGACCACTCAGAGCTTGGTTCAGCACCCAACCACTGCTGACTGTGCAGAGCTGGGATGGCCGCGTCTGGTGAAAGGGGTACCGCAGCCTCACCCCAGATGTGATAAGAACACTAGGAGATGCTGTCATTTGGGAGCTGCTCTTGTGTTTGTCTGATCACAGGCAGGGACTTGAGGAGTCAGAGGTAGTTGGCAAAGTGAACCGCGAACTCCCCGATGTTCAAGCTGGCTTTAGAAAAGGCAGAGGAACCAGAGATCAAATTGTCAACATCCGCTGGATCATGGAAAAGGCAAGAGAGTTCCAGAAAAACATCTACTTCTGCTTCATTGACTATGCCAAAGCCTTTGACTGTGTGGATCACAAGAAACTGTGGAAAATTCTGAAAGAGATGGGAATACCAGACCACCTAACCTGCCTCTTGAGAAATCTGTATGCAGGTCAGGAAGCAACAGTTAGAACTGGACATGGAACAACAGACTGGTTCCAAATAGGAAAAGGAAGTCTAGTCAAGGCTATGGTTTTTCCTGTGGTCATGTATGGATGTGAGAGTTGGACTGTGAAGAAGGCTGAGTGCCGAAGAATTGATGCTTTTGAACTGTGGTGTTGGAGAAGACTCTTGAGAGTGCCTTGGACTGCAAGGAGATCCAACCAGTCCATTCTGAAGGAGATCAGCCCTGGGATTTCTTTGGAAGGAATGATGCTCAAGCTGAAACTCCAGTACTTTGGCCACCTCGTGAGAATAGTTGACTCATTGGAAAAGACTCTGATGCTGGGAGGGATTGGGGGCAGGAGGAGAAGGGGACGACCGAGGATGAGATGGCTGGGTGGCATCACAGACTCGATGGACGTGAGTCTGAGTGAACTCCGAGAGATGGTAATGAACAGGGAGGCCTGGCGTACTGCGATTCATGGGGTCGCAAAGAGTCGGACACGACTGAGCGACTGAACTGAACCCTGGCCTAGTTGAGAGGTCCAGCTGACAGCATCAGACTAGGCCCTCTGGCTCTAGATTGTTCCTCTCACTGTATTATCCTAGAAATTCGCCATGGTTGACTAGGACCTGTCCACTCTGAAGATCTTTTTTTTGATACAATGTTTTATCCAGTTATGTTGGTTTGAACTGAAATTGTCAAATTCCCTTTGTTTATTGATGTGTAATCATTGAATATATACTATGTGTCAGGTACTGTGCATGGGACTCTAGGACGTGTTTAACTGGAGTAAGCAAGGCAGTTCAGTGAATAGCTGATCCTGTGTGTGAGCAGTGTTGTCTCTAATACAGATCGGCACTAATCTAGGGAAACCTGAACTTCTTATGGTCCCATATCCGTGATCTTTTTTTTTTTCTTTCATTTGTTGAAGAGTTTTGGACAATGCTTAAGAAAAAAATTACTCTACGACAGTTATGTAACATTTCCAGTTCTGAAAAACATCCCTGAAGAATGTCTTGTACTTTTAGGACACTGATTTTCTACACCTTTAGTTGGCTACAGATCTTGAGTTGTGCAGTTCAAAGTACTCCTGGGCATCAGATCCATCAACCCACACACATTTATGAGGTGCTCTTGAGGTGTCTAGCCCTTTGCTGAGTAAGGGACTTAGAGTCTGGGTCTGGACTTGAGAGGACACACAAATGAATCACCGAGGTACTTAATTGAGCACATTGGCTTGGGAGTCAAAAGCTTTGCCTGTGACTGGTGCTGTGACCGTGGGCAAATGACCTAACTACTCTGTACCTCAATCTAACATCGCAGGGAGTGCTATATATGGCAGGGAGTGTTTACCTCGAAGGCAGGTTGTGAAGATTAAATGAGAGAGTTCAGCCAATGTTACTCGTAGTGATAATAGATATAACAGTTCCCTCCTGGTTGTAACACTGTTGGGGGAAATCTGATTTTGCCCAGGCCAAAAATCATGTCCTGTTCTGGATTTGTTCATACACAGTTCTGCTGTCTCACCTACAATGCCTTCAAGGAACGATGCTCATTCAGGAAGGGAAGTTTTGACTCATTCATTCAGCAAATTAATCAAATAAATACCTGCTGACTGCATAGCTCTGTGGGGAGTGTGAAGAAGCAGTTACACCTTCAGTGTGCTCTGTGAAACCTCACAGTGGAGGGGGATTAACTCTGTGCCAGCCCTCATTGTTTTATCTCTTTAATCCCTCCAACTACCCTGTGAGGAGGGTAGTTGCCCCATTTTAACAGATGGGTAAAAAAGGCCTGAGAAGATAATGACTGAGGTCACAGAGTAAGTGGTGGAGCTGAGATTTGAACCCAGAGCCATCATATTCTTCTGTGCCATGATGATTTTTAAGGACAAAAGCCCATAAAAAGTTAAAGAACATTTTAAGATAGTGGTATAAGGAATGACAGAGGGCAGCCTTTTGATCCTTGAAAGTTTGTGCTGGGTTATCTGAATCCTACCTCATCCTTGCCTATGAAACCTGGTAAGCTTTAAGAAAAATCATTGACACTTGATGCCAAACAAGTTAAAACACTTTTAGTTTAGGAATGATGGAAGATAGGACGCCCCTGGTGGTCCCCTGGTTGAGATTCTGTGCTTCTGCTGCAGGAAGCATGGGTTTGATCCCTGGTCAAGAAACTGAAGTCTTGCATGCCATGCAGCGCAGCCACAAACACAAAAGGGAAAAAAAATAAAAATAAAAATAATAACTGGAAAAAAAAACCACCAAAAAACAAATAATTGAAGGCAACGTGAGAAAGTTGAAACAGCTGATCCTAGAATTTCCACTCAAATGTGTGTTATGTTTGGAAATTGTTATCTGTAAGGCCTAGTCCAGTGCATGGGATATAATGGGTTTTAATAGTTAAGTAGCAAATGAATTAGTGAATTTAAAATATCTTCCCAAACTGCCAAAATTACCCTGTTTTCCCCATGAGACTTTGGATGCGTTCTCTTTTGAAAACATGTATACTGTTGGCAAAGATGGGAGTAACAAGCACTCTTATGTATTTTTCATGGGAGTAGAGTAAAAATTGGCACATCCTTTTTCAAAGGCATTGGTACAAAATTAGAAATTTTAGATACCCTTTGACTCTGGAATATGTTCTACCCTGGAATATGTCCTAAAGATGTAGTCTAGAACCATTTGTCTCCAAGGCCGAGAACAGAATGACTAGGTTGCATGGATGAGAGAGACTTTTCAGTCTGATCCTTTTGTGCCTTTTGAGTTCAGCCACATGAATGTTACTCATTAAAAATATAGATCAGTAAAATTTTAAAATGTGAAATGTCTGAAATAATTATTATGCTAAGGATCGTTACATGTTAGTATAGATTTCTTTAATCAGATTGCTTTCCTTTTTGTCCTGTACTAAGATCTGAAATTCTGGGACATTTAACATTTTCCCATATTTTTCTGTGTCTTAATAAGGTAGCACTTACTATGGAAAAAGTGGGAAGTACAGTTAAGTGTAAAAGCAGCTTTAAAAATTTACCCATGGTTCCATTATCCAGAGACTACTACAGATAATATTTGGGTCCCTTCCAATTTTTTTCTGTATCTTTTAACCTGTTAATATCATACAGTATGCTCAGTTTAGTATATAATTTTCTGTTTTGCTTTTTTTTTGCTTAACGTTATGTTATATAGAAAAATTCCCACATAACCAAAATCCTCATAGAAGGGTAATTTTTAGTGGTCTTATAATCTGTCGTGTGAATGTACCAGTTTAGCCAGGGGATGGGAGCTGGATGGAGAAAGGAAGAGACATTGGGATCATGGACGCCTTTGGAAGGTGAGGTGGGTCTGGATTAGGTGGCTCAGCTGGGCATGTCCGCCTGACAGGCCAGGACTGAAGGGCACAAGGACTTGCAGGCTTTTCTTCTTGCTTTGGTTGCAGACCTTGCTGCCCTGCTACCCTCTCATGAGCTCTGGGCTCCAGCCACACCGAACTTGGCAAATTGAGTTGTCCACTTGTCCTGTGTCCCCTTGGGCACTCTGTACACACCACTGTCAGCAAGCACACTGGGCTGCCTGTTGGTTCACTTGCCTGTATCTCCCTTTAGACTGAAACCCTTTTTTATTTATGCCTTGAATGCCTGGCAAATAGGATCATTAATAAAACTCTGATGGTTGGTATGGAATTGGGTGGACAGATAGATTAGAGATAGCCAAGAAAAGGACCAGTGCAGCCCTAAGGAAAAGAGGCCAATTGCTTAGCCTCCTCCGTCCTTCTGGACCTGAAAGTCCACTCATGCCCTTGGTCCTGTATTTGAGGGCTGGGCCTCTGTGAGCTAACTGTGGGAGCAAAACTTCACTTAGATGCCAAAATTTTAGGGCCTGGTTTCTGTGTGTTCCGAGTTCAATCATCTTACTCAGATTTCCTCCCACTCCAACCTTCTGTGAGTGTGATGTCGGCGTTCTTAGAATGTGGGTCCCCTCTGTGCCTGTGTGTCCAGCAGCAGCCTGATGAGCCGTGAAGGCAGGCTGGGGCTCGCCACTGTTCCTGACAGAAGACTTCTGTGTGAACACGTGTCTGCCCATAGAAACAAGACCTCTGCTGGATCACCTCTCCCGTCATGCTACTTATTTATCATCCAAATCTGTGACCTTCATAGTTAGAACCGACCTTTCCAGATGCCTCTGTACACTCTGGTCAAGGAAATCTTAGAGTTAAAGGGGCTGAGAAGGAAGATTATGCGTTTCTGCAGTTTTCTCTAGGACCTGAGAACTGAACACAAGAGTACTGCAAAGAGATTTCTTCACGAGCTTACGTTCCCTGGTGGTTCCTTCCGGGATATGCTACTCTTGCTTTCTCTCTTCTGCTTCGTTCTTGTGAGGTAAGCCAGGCCAGCTCTGGGAAGGTCGTAGGAGTGGGGATGCTCAGTCCGTCCACTCCAGCTGCCAGGCTTGGCGTTCCTAAGGGATCATGGAGTATTACAAACCTGCCTTAGTCCCAGCACTGTGTGTGGTGCCTTGGACATCTCAGATTTAGAGCTGTTTTTCAGAGCAAGGTGTGAACTTGTTCTTTAAATGATCAGCTTTGTCACGGATGGTCCAGGTGCTGCCTGGTCTGAGGCAGACTTGTCCCCCAACCCCCTGAGTTGACCTGACCTCTCTGTGGTCCCTGTGGGCTGTAGCTGGGCGTTGGGCATTCTGAAGGACAAGCCTTGAGGTTATTGTCTTTCCAAACTGCATTCTGGTAGAGTTCTCCTATTTGAGAACTGATTTTCCAAACCTCTTCATCAGAATCATCTGGAGTGGTCTGTGGGGACACTTACTTAAAATGCACGTTCTTGGGACTTACCTGATAGTCTAGTGGCTGAGACTTCTCACTCCCAATGCAGGGGACCCGGGTTCAGTCCCTGTCGGGGAATTGGATCCCACTGCTGCACCTAAAGATCCTACAATGAAGATCAAAGATCCCCATTATCCAGTTCCAGGTCCTGTTTAAATCACTGAGGGAGTCTAGGAACCAGATAGGTCTTTGGGAGGGTGCCTTGTTTAGGAAAAACAGGCAAGTTTGATGGAGCTCCTTGTTAAGGATTCTTAGAATTCGCTCCTTTTTCTAGACTCCAGGGACTCAGCATGGTCTTGCTCTTCTTCATGACTCCATCACCCCAGATGGTAGCACCAGGCCTCCATTGTAGTTGGAGTAGAGATCCTTTGGTCTCAGGCATAAATGGATGAAGGGTGAGTTTGCAATCACTGCAAAGAACAAAAAAGAGGAATCCATTTGAGGAAAAGCAAAGACCAGATGTTTAATTTTGTAATGCTGCATGTTAAAGGGGCAACGGGTAAGAGTGGAAAGAGTGCTGATGTGTTGGAAAGTCTGAATTGAGCACAGAATTATTACACGTGCAGTGGCCTGACATTGGGCAGGTCCTCTGACATCTCTGGCCTGATGTCCTCTGTAAAGTGGAGTGAGAGTCAGAAGTGGTAGTAGATGTGAATGTGCTTTGAAAACTGGAACGCGCATTCAGATCAGGAGTGAAGAACGGTAGGGGTAAGGACAAGGGCACACGAGCGATTACTGCAGGGCTCCTCTGTGGTCAGGTCCAGATCGAGGCCCTCCAGGGACCAGGCCAGCTTTCAGCAGGATGGCAGCGCACAACGCCCGGGGTCTGCTTCCTCTCCACTCTGGTTCTTGAGCCGGCAGGGCCCTCTGTTCTCTAGACCAGTGTCCCAGAGGCTCTGTCCACATCGTGTTCTGCAGGTGCTCACTGAATGGCCCCGGTGAAGGGCCTGGTGCGGTGAGGCTCCTGTGCCTGAGGGAAGGCAGGGGTGGAGAGAGGAGGCTCTGGGGATGGGGCCCAGGGTACGTTGGGGAGAGAGCTTATGTGAGCGGCCGGCCTGGGAGTTGACTGGAACCAGTCATGCGTGTCTGCACCCACTCAGCAAATATTTGAGTGCCTACTGGGACGAAGCTCTAGAACTTAGGTAGGGACCACGTGATCAGTCTGCTGAGAATTAGAATGAAAGTGATATGGTCTACCTAGAGTCGGGACATGCCGGCCTGTCCCAGTGCCTGGCCTGCTGCAGGACTGCTATTCCTGCAGACTCTGAGGTGACCTGTCACTGTCCCCTGGCCATTCCTGCCCTGCCACCTGCCATGACCCCGATTGTCCCCGTAGGCCTCTGTAGGAAGTGTGCTGTGGGGAGCCTTGTGGGGCCAGCGAGTGGCGAGGGCCGGGAGCTGGGGTCAGTGGGCGCATGCGCATCTCCGCAGAGCAGCAGCCCCCTCCTCCCTTGGTGGCTCCTCCAGGTCACTGTGTTATCTCACACGGCCACCTTAGCAGCCTGTAGGAGGTGTGACATTTTCATTTTTCTGATGAGATAAGATATTCAAGCCATCAAGGCCTTTACTCAGAGCTACATGGCTGGTCAGTGTGGAGTTAGGACTTCAGCTCAGAACTTCAGGTTTGGGAAGTGAAACATCAGGGAAAAAGTTTTTTAAGGGCATTGTTATTGTCTGACTTTAGAATACAGGTAAAAATGTCAGTATTATAAACAGGGAGGACCTCTGACCCCCACCTGCAAAGTCCCCCAGCCCTCCTAATCCCAGAAACGACTGTTGATAGTTTATAGTGTGTGCCGTGTAGACATTTTCTTTGTGAACGTGTGGATGTACACTCATTTACATAATTTATTTCTCCTCACTTAAATAAACACATACTCTTTGCAGCCTGACCTCTTTGGAAAGTACCTTTTATTATGGAAGATTTTCAAGCGCACATAAATAATGCGATGAATCCGCATCCATCATCCAGCTCCAGCATCATCAACTTCCTTGTTCTTGTTTCATCTTTTTTCTCCACTTTCACTTTTCCCCCTCGAGTACTTTAAAGCAGGTCCCAAACATTTTATCATTCCTTCATAAAGACTTAATTGTACATATCTAGCAGGTGAAAAAATTTTAAATATCCCATTATCACAACCAATAAAAGTAACAAATTCTTTATAAACTAATGCCCAGGCTGAGTCGGTTTTTGTCACCCATCTCACAAATGTCTTTGTGCAGGTGGTTTGTGTGAATTTGGTTCCAGTGAGACCTGCATGCTGCCAGTGGCTGGTGTGTCTCAAGTCTCAGTGATAACTCCACGCTGTGTATTTTCTGGAGAACTTTGGTTACTTGTCCTGTAGAAACTCCCACATTCTGAATTTGCTGATTGCAGCTCCCTGGAGTTGTTTAACACGTGCAACTGTGCCCCATGTTTTCTGAAAATGGTCATTTGTTTTACAGACTTGATTAGAGTCTGTGTTTTAGGGTGAGGGCACTTTGTTGTTGGTGCTGTGTGCTTCCTGTTGCATCACATCAAACGACTGTCATTAAGATCTGTCGGTGAACCTGACTGACGGTTGTCTTTCCACATCTGTACACATAGTCCTTAATTTAAAAATAAAAATTTTTTTTTTGAAGAAACACGTGTGTCAGGGTGCTTGAGTTGGAATGACAAAGAAAGGCTATAATGGGGCCCTCGCAGACAGGCTCCGTGCTGTGAAGAGAGCGGACTTGTGGAGAGGCGGCAGCCCTGGGCCACGGGGAAGGGCCTGGCGTGGAGGCCTGCACCGCACTGTGCTGCTGGCAGCCAGCGGCTCTTCTGGGACATTATGCAAAATGATGTAACTGAGTGAAAAGGTGCTGAGCCGGCTGCCTCCCTGCTCAGGTCCCTGACCTGCTGCCGTGGTGCGGGGGCTCGTGGGTGCCGCGTTCCGAGTCTGTGGTGTGTGGGGAGGCCCTGGGCCTGAAAGGACTGTGGCCTTTTGGTTCTGATCTCCTGGTACCCTGGAAGCTGAAATCAGGGAGGTCTTCTCTTGCTTGAGGGGTGAGTCCCAGACTTGTGGTGGGCCTACCTGCGCTGGAGAGAGCGAGTGGGGTGGCCTGCCGCAGCAGCCTCAGGGCAGGAGGGGGCACTTGGAGACCATGGAGTCCAGTGCCTCAGCTTACAGACGAGAAAACCGTGGCCCAGAGAGGAGAGGGGAGGGTTTCAAGACCACCTAGCAAGTGGTCTTGGAACCACTATAAGCAAGCTGGAGGCTCCACTGTGACCAGCATCCAAGCCTCTGATTCTCTGACTGGTAGCCAGCTAGCATTTCCCCCTTGGAATTTCTGAGGTGACCGATTCTTCCTCTGCACCTCCAATTTCTGAGTATCCTTTGGTGGTGGTCTCGTGCTTGTTCTTGTTCAACTCCTGGTGGATCTTTGAACTGGAGGTGGTCATGAACGGTGGTCTGTTTCTCCCGGTGTGTGGTGCCCGGCTTGGTCTGTGGTAGTGCAGAGGTGGTGTGAATACAGACTGTGTCAGGAGTCCCAGCTTCAGCTCCACATCCATTAGTCAGCCAAGAGGTCTCATACTGCAGTTTCTTGAGGGATAAAAGCTTTTCCTTCATTACGTTTATATTTATTTTTTACTTACGGTAGGTGATACTGATTTTCTATTTTCAGCATGGATATAGCCTCTTTATTGAAAGTTGGTAGATTTAGACAAAATAAGGTAGATAGGATTCCAGCCTAGCAGAAGGGAAAATGCAAAAGATGGCAGTGTGGAAAATGTTGGACCAGATGGCTTTTTTGGTCCTTGTCAGCTTCCTAACCTTTCACGGTTCCAGGGTTTTCTTTGTATTCTGGTGTGTGCTGGCCACAATCCTCTGGCTTGAGCAGACTCACCCACCAACATAGAGGCCGTCCAGAGTTAAGAGGACTGCCTGTGAACTTTCAGTCTGATTGAACGTGTATTTATCACTTGGGCAATAACCCGGGAGAATGGAAATACACTGAGACGGGGTCCTGGTTCCAGCGGAGGCTGTCTTCTATTTGTGCCCTGTGTTATTTACGTGGTCCATTCTGGGCTACATTCACGGAAAGTTTCTGAGTCATTTTTCTCTGGCTAACACCCCACGACTGCCACCTTCTGCTGCTTCTAGGAAGTCTCAGGGGTTTAGTCATAATCTGAATTTCCAGACGTGAGAGAAGATGGGGGTGTTGGTGTGGAGGGGGGCACAGGGAGTGGACTGCAGAAATGGGCAATCATGTCTCTGCCTTTCAGGATTTCCCTGGGGAGAATCTTCACCCCGAGCTTGCTGGCGGCCAAGGATGGCAAGCAAGGGGCCCTCAGCCTCTGCGTCCCCTGACAACTCTAGTGCAGGGGGGCCCAGTGGCAGCAGCAACGGCGCTGGTGAGAGCGGCGGCCAGGACAGCACGTTCGAGTGCAACATCTGCCTGGACACAGCCAAGGACGCCGTCATCAGCCTGTGCGGCCACCTCTTCTGGTCAGTACCCCTTCTGTTCTTCTGGGGGACACGTGCCCAGTTTAAAAAGCTTGTGGCCCTGGACAGTTTTGGAGCATTTGGGTCCTGATAGACTCAGGCCCAAAGGCAGGAGACCTGGGTTCTCATCCCCGCTGTGCTGCTGATAAACTGAGTGACCTTGGACAGGTCCTGTCCCCACCCTGGGCTCCCTGTCCGCATTGCTGAAGTGACGGTGCTCACCATTTAGTGAGCGCTGCTCTGTGCCCACCCGCTGCACTGAGCCGAGAGGCAGTTGCACCGCAGTGGCCCTGCGCAAGGACCTTGCCCTGAGTCCCGGCTCCGCCACTTTCCTCCTGCGTGGCTGTGGGCAAGGTGCTTCCGCACACAGCGCTTCATTCTGTAGGGTTGCTTGGGAGCATTCCGTGGCTTGGAAGAGCATGTAGTAAATGTGATGTTTTAGCTGTGATCCTGATGTTTGTTACCATATTTTACATATATCAAAATGAAGTGGCAGAGTCAGTGTTCATTTCAGCCTTGATGCTTACAGAAGCCCGTCCTGGCTCTGAGAATCTGGGTGGATGTCAAGATTTTATTGATTTATTTTTTTCCTCTTGCTTTTGAGCTGGACCCTGAGGGGCAAATTGGGGGAACTAGAGGGATGAGAGTGCCACCCAGGTAAGGTGCAGAGCGTGCCGCCTGAGGCAGGCAGTTTGCATGGTCGGGTTCATGTGAGACCTGAAGCTGCTGTGTGGGCAGGGAAGTATTAGAAGCAAGATGGTTAGAGGAGGATTGGGCCAGATTGTCAAACCTAGATTTGATTGAGCAGAACATGGAGCTGTTGAATATTTTTGAGCACAAGAGTGGTGTGAAGAAAGGGTCATTTAAATAATGTGTCAGTAAGTTTAAGTAGGCAACAGGGAAAAGGATAAATTTATTAGTGATCTTTTTTTTTTTTGGCGGCTCTTGCTCTGATTATTAAGTTTTATGCAAAAACTGTTTGTCATCAACCCTCTCTTAGAAATTGAAGATACTCCAGTTTGGTGACTGAGGTATCATAAAACCAAGATTTGAAAAAATTAAGAAATCAGTCAGGGTACTGTTGGAAAGAACAGATTCAAAAATGAAACAGATGCTTCCAACCCGAGTGGTTTGTCTGCAAGCAAATCTGCTGTCCTCGGTCTGAACCCCAGCTTCCTTGTCTGTGAAATGGAGACGGTTGCAGTGCCTCGAAGGTTAGGGTGACGAGTGTCGAGTGACACGGATTCAGAAAGAGTCATTCAGCCACAGCCCAGCACACAGTGGTGGTTTACTGCCTGGGAGTGACCATCATCGTTAGCATCCAGAATTCTTCCTGGAGAGGCACCCTGTTTTCTCCCCTGCAGCCTGTGAGGGAAGTTGCCACTGGAGAGCTGCCACAATTTGGGGTGCCCTCTACTCTGTTGGGAATGGAGTTGCAGGGTTAATGTTGGAGTTCGGTGTCTGTTATGTCCAGGGAGGGTGTGTGTTCTGGGTTATGAGGGTAAAGTGTTGGTCAGTAATTGGGAAAGGAATTAGCGTCTGAGCCCAGAGAAGATACGTTACGCCTGCGTTTTCTACTGTCCTAGCACTTGGTAGGCATGCGATATTTGTTAGTTGAGTGGACGAGTGAATGAAGAGAGAAAGAATAAATCTGGAGGTCGAGTAACTGTTCCTTCAATTCTGTAATTGTCTTTTGCACCAGTGCTGGGCAGCAGAGGGACAGGAAACTGGAAGCCAGAAGACTTGCGTTTTGTTTTTGACTGTGCTGAATCTCCGCTGCTGAGCAGGTTTTTCTCTCCTTGCAGCTGTGGGCCTCTCGTTGCAGTGGTTTCTCTTGTTGCAGATGGCAGGCTGCAGGGTGCTCAGGCTTCAGTAGTTGTGGTGCGTGAGCTTAGTTGCTCCGTGGCATGTGGGATCTTCTCGGATCAGGGATTGAACCCATGTTTCCTGCGTTGGCAGGAGGATTCTTTACCACTGCGCCAGGGAAGCCCAGACTTCTGTTTTAGTCCTGGTGCCACAGGCAAGTGGTTTCATGTTTCAGAGTTTGGTTTCTTTGTTTGTGAAATGAGAATTCAGGTAGCAGTCTCTCCCTAAGCTGAAGGTAGACTTTTCTGCCAAGCAACGTCCCCTTCTTTCCATTATTTCATGACGTCTTTATAGTGCCCTTGAACTTTTAAGTTGCTTCCTGGCTGCTGAGCTGGTAGAGCAGAGAACAGCTTGAAGATTTTGTAAAATTGGGTCTAGATCCCACCTTCCTTGTGAGCCTGCGGAGGCTGTGAACCCACTGAAGTTGAGTCTAAAATAGGCCATATGTGCATGTACATGTGAGGATGCCCCCGTGAATTTCCCTGCCCAGAGGATCCTTAGCTTTTGTTGGTTTCCTTCAGGGGTCGTAACCCCCGCAAAGGTCGATTTGTAGAGAAGCTGGTTTGGGTATGGTCTGGAGCCTGGGGATCTTCATAAGTAGTGGGACTCTGAGGGTAGAGACTCCGAGGGTCTTGTCTCCATTGCTTCCCTTTCTCTGTGGCTTTGGCTCAGTCTTTCCTAGTTGCTGATACCAGCAATCCCCACAGGCTCTCAGCGGGTTGCGGTGCTCCACAGTTCAATCCTGTTGCCCCTTTTTCTGCTCCCACCTTACCCAGTGTTTCTGTTAACGAAATCGTTTTTTTTACTTTTCCCCTTTCTCTTTCTCCTTGATGAATGGTTGCCCTGGGGACTCCTGCAGTTGGCCGTGTTTGCATCAGGTAAGATGCATTTCATTTTACTTTGTCTTTCATCAGCTGTGGTTGCACCAGACACCCCTGGTCTCGGGAGACTGCTGTCGGCAGCCGCAGTCTCCCTGCTTGTGGGCTTGCTTGCCTGTGTCCCCCCAGCCCTGTGTAGTCACCTGCCTGCCGACAGCCACTCGATGAAACCAGAGGCCAGTGGCGCCCCGGGCAGGACGCTCCTGGGCGCTGCCAGGGCCTTCGTGGCTTCGGCGAGCTGCTCCTCTCTGGGCCTCATGCCCTCATGTGTGAATCAGGTTGGATGTGATAGCGTGTTAGATTTTGTTGAGATTGCGCTTCTATAAAAAGTACCTCCTATCATATCAGCAATCTTTCTAGCCTTAAAGGCCTTAAAACTACTAGGAAGAGGAGAACTCTTTTAGTCTCAATGGAGAGCTTTTATGAGAGGGAAAAAGTCTGTTTTCCCAGCATTTGATTATTATGAGAACCAGTTAGTAAGTCTTCTCCAAGACCCAGGCGCCTGCTTGGTGGGACAGAGCGGGGCCTGGCACTGACGGCTGGCTGTGAATAATCGCTGCTGGCTGACAGTCTCCATGGTTGTTGGCAGTCAAGCCCTGTACTCGTAGGTGGCTTGGGAATGTAGGGGGAGGTTAAAGTTCCAGACCCCTGGAGCCTCAGAATCTGAATGGGAGAAGCAGAGGAGGCTAGAGGGCTTTCCACTGTGTTTCCGGGCATTCTGACCCCAGTGGAACCTGGTAGAGCACGTCTGTTCCAAATCAATAGAGAGCACATAGCACATTTTCACGCTTTTGACAGTAAAATAAAGGCAGTAGGATATAAAATCGTCAGATGCTGCGTTCTCCTTGCCCTGAAGTTCTAGATTCACGTTTGTGTGATAAACGACATGTCACTATGTCTAAAGGTACAATTTATGCTTTAAGATAAATATTGAGTGTGTATGTGTATGTAGATATATATATAGAGAACACTGGAGTGGGTTGCCATTTCCTTCTCCAATGCATGAAAGTGAAAAGTGAAAGTGAACTTGCTCAGTCATGTCTGACTCAGCGACCCCATGGACTGCAGACTATAAGAGATTATAGATATCTAATGTCTACAAAGACATTAACGTAATGTATCTTTATTTTAATTTTGTTTTTGAGAAAATTAAAATTATTTTAATACAACCAGGGAAAGGACCTAGAAAACTCAAAATGGGATTGTTTTTAGTTTTGAAAGAAGTAGTTGAATGCAAAAATTAATGAAAGTGCATAAAAAAACACTAAGCAAATTTAGATAATAAGAAAAACCTATTCTTAGCACATAGTAAATAACCAGAAAATGGTCAATTTATGTCTAGATACCGATGACTAAGGTACATAGTTGTTGAGGAAATGCTGTAAAAACAAGAAACAGAAAAATGTGACTGTCAGGATCATACAATTGATCTGTTAGGGGAGGTGGAGATTTAAAGTTTGTTATATTGGGACTTCCCTGGAGTCCAATGGTTAAAACTCTGTGCGCCCAATGCAGGGGGTGGGGATTCAACCCCTGGTTGGGAAACTGAGATCCTGCATAACACACGGCATGGCCAAAATGAAAAATAAAGTTTGTTATACTTACACGTGCGTGCTCAGTTATGTCTGATTCTTTGCAACTCCATGGACTGTAGCCCGCCAGGCTCCTCTGTCTATGGAATTTCCCAGGCAGGAATACTGGAGTGGGTTGCCATTTTCTTCTTGGAGGATCTTCCCCACCCAGGGATCAAACCTACATCTCCTGCTTGGCAGGTGGATTCTTTACCACTGTGACACCTGGGAAGCCCTTGTTATATCTGCAGCCTAACCTGAGACTGCGAAGAAGGCAATGGCACCCCGCTCCAGTCCTCTTGCCTGGAAACTCCCATGGACAGAGGAGCCTGGTAGGCTGCAGTCCATGGGGTCGCTGAGTCAGACATGACTGAGCGACTTCACTTTCACTTTTCACTTTCATGCATTGGAGAAGGAAATGGCAACCCACTCCAGTGTTCTTGCCTAGAGAATCCCAGGGATGGTGGAGTCCAATGGGCTGCCATCTGTGGGGTCGCACAGAGTCGGACACGACTGAAGCGACTTAGCAGCAGCAGCAACCTGAGACTGGGTCTGTCAGACCTCTTGACACAGCTCCAGGCCTGCAGTTTCTTCCGCTGGGAAGCCCTGTGAGAGAACGAAGCATTAAAAAGCCTGTTTAATTATGATGGCATTTAAAGGCAATTTTGATTGCACCACTAGTAAATATTTATCAAGTACCAGGTGCAGGATGAGATACTTGGGTTCTTTGAGATGTTCCTTGCTGGCGCTCATGTTTCCAGTGTGAGGCCTTTGGTCCTCTGCTGGCTCTGACGGCCCACCCTAGTGGGCTTGTGCCCTTCATGCACTTTTCTCCTGCTTGCAGTGGTTGGAGACGAGACCTAACAGACAGGTGTGTCCAGTTTGCAAAGCTGGCATCAGCCGCGACAAGGTCATCCCGCTCTATGGCAGGGGCAGCACTGGGCAGCAGGACCCCAGGTGAGTCCATGGGACCCCGCTTTGCTCCCCGTGGACACACCTCTCACCCCCACCCTTTAGTAGGTGCTAGAGACCCTCAGTTTCCAGATGATTGGGATCCAGGTGGGAGTCAGCCAGGAGGGGAGCAGAGCCAGGTTGCCACTTGCTGGGCTGTAACACAGACGTGCTCTGAGCACCTGCTCGCGAGCAGGTCATGTGCTGGGCAGCACACCGGACTCTGCCACCGCCACGACAGGTGTGCAGCATGCTGTGAGGGAGCCTGGGAAGCAGGGTGTCCAGTGGGAGGCTCTGCAGGGAGGGCGGTGGCCGTAGCCGTGATGTAGAGTCCGAGGAGGAAGCGGGATTGGGAGACTTCCTGGGGCCTGAGATTTCTGGAGATGGAGGCATGAGCAGGTCTGGCATGCTGTAGACACAAGTACTGAGAGCCTGCATGGTGTGCATGCACGCGTGCACACACACACACAAACACACTCTGCCTGCAGCTCCTCCCCCACACACACTCTCTCTTCCTGCATCACACACACACACAGAGGCATACACGTAGACACACACACAGACTCTCTCTCTCTGCCCCCCCAAACTCCTGCAGCGTCTCTTACCCTTCCATCCCACTCCAGCATACCCTGTACCCAGACACATCGGCCTTCCCTTAAGGGACACCCTTAGCTTTTACCTTCATGAGCCTTTGTATTTATTGTCCCTTTGCCCTTTCTGTCCTGTCGGTCCTGCTCAACTCCCCGCTCCTTCTCTAAATTCTCCATCTTTAATGAACAGCTGGTCACCTCCTCCTGGAAGCCCCCTTTCCTCCCCTCATTAGTCGCTTGCACCCTGCTCCATTCAGTTGGCACCTCCGTTAAAGAAGTGCCTTCTGCACGGTACTGTGATAGGCTGCAGCCCCCTTAAATCCACAGGCACTTCAGAAGCGGCGTCTGTCATAGCCTGCTGCCTGCTGGGTAACGAGCCCTCAGTCCAGAGGCAAAAGAACAGTGCAGAGTACTTGCCCAAGGGTGGTGGGAGGTAAAGCTGAAGGTGATGGGGCGGGACAGAGAGACCCTGAATCTCAGCCCTCTCTGCTGACAGGCCATCTTCGGTTCCAGTTTGGATTTTGGGCCTTTGACACAGTGCCCCACTGGCAGTCATAACCAGTCTGGGTCCAGCTCTCTATTAGAGGAGTAAGCCAAGAGCAATCTGATGAGCATCTTGTAGCAAGAGGGTTTTCTCTCTGGTTTTCTACACACTAGGGAAAGGCAACTGTAGGTAGCACAGAGTTGGTAGTTGATCTAACTGGGCATTGGTTTATGTGCAGGGCACGAAAAGGGGTCCTGGCCTTGACCTTTTTGGTGAAGGGCTCTCCCACTCAGGAAACAGATCAAAGCATTTCCTAATGGACTGACTTTACACCATTTCAGAGAGAAGACCCCTCCCCGTCCTCAAGGACAGAGGCCAGAGCCAGAGAACAGAGGGGTAAGGAAAATTCTAGAACAAACCTTCTTGAAATGAGCCCCTGGCTTTAGAAGTTTCCCTCTTGGCCCTACACTTTTTCTCCTTGATTACAAAAGTAAAGGAAAAATTTGCAAAAGACAGAAAGGAAAAGAGGGGAGAAAATAACTTATAATCACACCATCCAGAGATAACCACTGGAAACAGTTTGGTCTGTTTACTTTTCTATTTTTCTATAATTATCTGTGTACACAGACTTTATAGATTTATTTGTGTGTGTATCTTTTACAGATAGATCTGTTTGTATACATATATTTTTATTTTTATGGCATTTGGCTCCTGTTTTGTAACCACCTTTTAAAATTTTATTCTTTCTTTTTAAATTAAAAAGTTTATTTTTAAAAATATTTTTTTAAAATTTTATTTAATGCCTTCTGTATGCTCAGCCATCAGTCCAGGCACTGGTGATGTACATAGTGAACATTCTAAAGATCCCTGCATCTGTGGCGCTCATAGCAGCCCCGCGAGATATTTCAAGCGCAGTCCCAGACTGCCACAGCAGAGTGAGTATCGCAGTAGAGCAAGCCACACAATTGCTTCAGTGCCCCAGTGCGCATAAAAGTTATGTTTACACTGTAGTCTATTAAACATGTAATAAGTAGCCATAATTTTTAGACAGTAAATTATGGCCCAAAAAAGTATATACTTCAATTAAGAGTTCCAAAGAATAGCAAGAAGAGATAAGAAAGCCTTCTTCAGCGATCAGTGCAAAGAAATAGAGGAAAAGAACAGAATGGGAAAGACTAGAGATCTCTTCAAGAAAATTAGAGATAACAAGGGAACATTTCATGCAAGGATGGGCTCGATAAAAGACAGAAATGGTATGGACCTAACAGAAGCAGAAGATATTAAGAAAAGGTGGCAAGAATACATGGAAGAACTGTACAAAAAAGATCTTCACGACCCAGATAATCATGATGATGGGATCACTAATCTAGAGCCAGACATCTTGGAATGTGAAGTCAAGCGGGCCTTAGAAAGCATCACTACGAACAAAGCTAGTGGAGGTGATAGAATTCCAGTTGAGCTGTTTCAAATCCTGAAAGATGATGCTGTGAAAGTGCTGCACTCAATCTGCCAGCAAATTTGGAAAACTCAGCAGTGGTCACAGGACTGGAAAAGGTCAGTTTTCATTCCAATTCCAAAGAAAGGCAATGCCAAAGAATGCTCCAACTACCGCACAATTGCACACATCTCACATGCTAGTGAAGTAATGCTCAGAATCCTAGAAGAATTGATGCTTTTGAACTGTGGTGTTGGAGAAGACTCTTGAGAGTGCCTTGGACTGCAAGGAGATCCAACCAGTCCATTCTGAAGGAGATCAGCCCTGGGATTTCTTTGGAAGGAATGATGCTCAAGCTGAAACTCCAGTACTTTGGCCACCTCGTGAGAATAGTTGACTCATTGGAAAAGACTCTGATGCTGGGAGGGATTGGGGGCAGGAGGAGAAGGGGACGACCGAGGATGAGATGGCTGGATGGCATCACGGACTCGATGGACGTGAGTCTGAGGGAACTCCGGGAGATGGTGATGAACAGGGAGGCCTGGCGTGCTGCGATTCATGGGGTCGCAAAGAGTCGGACACGACTGAGCGACTGAACTGAACTGAAAAAATGCTATCATCTGAACCTTCAGCAAGTCTTAGCAGTAACACCAGAGATCACTGATCATAGATCACTGTAACAAATATAATAATGAACAAGTCTGGAATACTGCGAGAATTAGCAAAATATGATAAATCAAACAAATGATGTTGGAAAAATGGTGCCTATAGACTTACTTAATGCAGGGTTGCCATAACCTTCCATTTGTAAAAAACACAATGTCTGTGAAGCACAGTACAATGAGAAATATCCTCAGAGAGGGAGGGGTTTGTAATGATGTATCTTGAGATTTTGCATCAGTAGTATTTTACTTAATGGCCGTTTAAGTGTTCAGATGGACTTAATGTACTTTATTTAATTCTTTGGATTGAATGGATATCTAACTGCTTCCTTTTTTATATTTAAAAAATACTCTGATGAATTTCTTTTTTTTGGCTACACTGCACAGCCATCTTGCAGGATCTTAGTTCCCCAACCAGGGATTGAACCCAGGCCCTTGACAGTGAAAGCACTGAGTCCAAATACTGGGCCACCAGAGAATTCCCCCTCTGATGAATTTATTAATTTTTTGCAGGTTCACGATTACTGGGATAAATTCTTAGAAGGAGAGTTACTGGATTAAAAATTTGCACATTTAAATTTGCACAAAACAAGTATATTTCATTTCCCCATCTTCTCTTTGTGTGCTTGTGTATGTATATTTTTATGTAGCCATTAGCATTCTGCTTTCTTCTTCAAGAAAATTTTATTTTTATTTTAAATTTTTTATTTTGTATTGGGGTATAGCTGATTACCAATGCTAAAATTTAATTTTGACAATATTTTCCATGAGGTTCTTCGTGTCCTCTTTATTAGTTTTAATAATAATAAAAAATACTTATTTCATTGAATTTTGATGCATTATATATATTTTTTTTCATTGAAGGACTTTTTAGTTGCTTTCAGATTGAGGATCTTAATAACAGCAGTGAACACTTGATGAATGATTATTATATGCAAAGAACTATATGTTAAGGCTTTATAGGTATGATCTTATTTAAACCTTACATCAACCCACTGAACAAAAGAGGAAACTGAGGTTTGTGAAGTGACTTGTCCAGGGCCACACAAACAAAGCTGAAACCTAGACCTGGCTTGTATGGAAGTCCTGGCTCTTGACTACCAGATCACCCCACGTTAACCATCCCAGGCTTTGGTTCCCAGCAGAGCATTGCTCCCAACACAGTAATCCGAGGCCCCAGGAAGGCGGAGGCCCTGGCTGTGAAAACTGCAATGCACCTTTGACGTCGACCAGCGTCCACTCACAGCCGCCAGGCAGGCTTTGCTTGCTCTGCCCCAGGAGCAGAAGCCCACCGCAGATGAGGCCTTGTGGGGTTACACAGGTGTTGCTGGAAGTGGGCTGGAGGGTCAGTCCTGGGGCTGGCCCTGAATGAGGGGGTGGTTCCTGATGAAACAGTTGCACCTGTCTAGGTAAGGCAGCCCTGATCCCAGGAGCCCTCAGACTCCACCAGGCTGGTTCTGAGCTGGAGGCTTTTCTGTACCAAGGAGATGGAAACCAGTTGTTTCCCTTCCCTGTTCATCTTATCAAAATCAGCCGTTAGGCTTTATAGGTAGTGTGGCCCAGCAGGAAGTTCAGAGCTGGTGCCAGGCTCCACTCAGTAGGGATGGGGGCTGCCACCTCCATGACCTTCGAAAGACTCACAAGTGCAGCCGATCAGCTCTTTATGGAGAGCAGTTAGCCCAACAATTTTTCTTATTAAAATTATTTTAAAATCATTTGTTCTAAGGATCTTCCCACGGATGCAGAGGAGGAGAGTTTTTTTAACGTGCACAATAATTAAGAACATGGCGGGGGGAGGGGTGTCCACGTGGTTAAGACTCTGCACTTCCATTACAGGGGGCTCAGGATCTGTCCCTGGTCGGGAAACTGAAGATCCCAAATGCTGTTCAGTGCTGCCAAAAAGATAAAAGAAAAACAATTTGCTTTGGGACTTCGCTGGTGGTTCAGTGTCTAAAACTCTGAGCTCCCAAGGCGGGGGGCCCAGGTTCCATCGCTAGTCAGTGAACTGGGTCCCAAGTGCCACAACTAGCGCAGACCTGGTGTAGCCAAATAAATATTTAAAAAGAAGCATGGATTTTCAGACCGTATTGATCTAGTTTCAGATCTAAACTCTATCCCTTACCAGCTGTGTGACCTTGGTCAAGTTATTTCACTTCTGAGCCTTGGTTTGGTTATCTGTGAATGTGGGTGATGCTGATGTAAGAATTAAATGTGATTTGAGTGTCCCAGTACTTCACTTGGTGCCCAGCACAAAGCTGGCCCTTAGAAAATAGGAGTCAACCTATTTGTAGTATTGCAGTTCCTGCTGAATCTTTTCATGTGAAAGATGATGCCGTGTAGAACACATTATAGAGAAAAACGCTGAGGACGGTGCCAGACTGCTGACAGTGATCATTGCAGGCAGGAGTTAGAGGTGGAGGGTGAACAGGAGACCTCTGACTTTCTATGTCATTTCTTACAATATGTGAATTTCTCATAGCAGGCATATATTGCTTTTATAATCAGGAGAAAAAAGTGTTTTGAAGTTTTAAAATTCTCTGTGACAATATTAAAATAAAAATTTGAGGGAGAATACTTACCCATATCTTTTCCACCTGTGTACATATTGTCTTGTACTTGTGATCATGGTGTTCAAACAGTTTTATCTGATAACTTGTCACAAGAGTCTTTCTGTGTTCCTGAATAGTCATCATAATGTTCCTTGGGAGGATGTATGGAAATTTTTATTACGGTCTCCATTGTTGGCTAATTATGGTTCCACTTTCTATTGCTGTGTGTGTAGTGTGTAGCTTGCTCTGTGTTCCTTTGTAATTGGGCATAGGGGTTATTGCCACTCTGGCTGTTACAAAGCATGAAAGGTGTTCTGGCTAGTGTGGGACTCTGGGAAAGAACCCCTGGAGCTCTGAGAACCCTCACATGCATCAGCAGAGAGTTCCACTTTGGGCCAGAGCCAGCCCTTTCTGGCATTCACAGCTCCTTAGCTGGGCCACCTGGAAGGGCGGAAGAGCAGAGCTCCTCTGCCTTGGGGTTGAGCTGGGAGGAGAAGAGGGTGGGAGGTGCCACACGTATGTAAGGTGACATGTGACAGGTACGGGAGAAACCTGCTGGTTCTGAAGTGCATCTCTTCCACACAGGGATTCCAAGGGTTTGGATTCGGAGATGGTGGCTTCCAGATGTCTTTTGGAATTGGGGCCTTTCCCTTTGGTATATTTGCCACAGCATTTAACATAAATGATGGACGGCCTCCTCCAGGTAAGACCCTGTTCTCTCGGTAATTTTGCTTGCGGACTCCTTGAAATTGCGCGGTATGTATGTCACTACATGGATAATCAGGCTTTTCAAAATGCGCTAAACTCTTTCCAGATTACTGGTAGTCCTGGTCATAACACTGCACACTTACCAAGCATTAGGCATGTTCAGAGTGCTTTCCATCATAAACTCGGGTTCCTCACAATGAGCCCATGGGACGGGGGTATAGTCAGCTCCATTTTACAAATCAGAAAACGCTCAGTAGTGGTTCCCAAGATATTTCCCATGCCCCTAAAATGAAAAGGGATAAACTGTACCAGCTGAGTAGAATCATCATCCTGGGCACGTACCCCTCACCTTTGACCATTGCGGGCGGGGAGGGCAGGGAGACTGCGTGGTCAGGACCTCTCGATTCTCTAGCATCTCTGGCCAGTTTCCCCCAGGACACACATGGGGCTGGTCCTAAGTCCCGGCCCTTTGGGAACTCTGCCTGGGTCTGCCACCTGCTTCTGCCTTTCTCCCTTCAGCCAGCTTGAGTGCCAGCTCATTCAGTGTAGGGCAGGGTGGCGAGGTAGGTGCCCTGGGCTCTGTTACAGTCTGGTGCCCGGGCCTGGATCCTGACCCTGGGGCTGCCGAGGCCACTGAGCGCTGCCTGTGCTCGCTGGCGCCTCCGGGGCGCAGGGCACGGTGCATGGCTCCCGAGCAGGAGCCCACGCTCTCAGGACAGGAGCCTCTCCTGAGCTGTCCGTTCTTTTCGTGCCTCCACCCTGGTGCTTGGCACGTGGCAGACAATCCATGAGTGTTTGTTGCCTGCCAGCCTGCCTGGCTCCACCAGAGCGCCTCAGTGGGGAGGAACGCAGCCCCACGCAATCTGGGGACTGGCCTTCCTGCCTTCCTCCGCTCCAGAAGTCTCTCCTCCACCCATCTGCTGTTTCACCAGAGGAGAGAGGTCCCGCAGCGCCCGGTGTGCTCTCTTCCGAAGCAGCCGCTCAGGGCGCTGGGAGGAGCAGGCGCCTGCCTGGCAGCACGGTTCCATCCAGCCTGGCCCCGCCTTGCCTGGGGCTTCCCAGGCGCACGGAGTTCACAGCCAGGTTGTGCACCCGGCGCGGGCCACTGCACCCCCCTGCCCCAGTCCCAGGCGGTTTTCCCTGTCGTGTTGGGTACAGTTTGCCCATCTGGGATGGAGATTCTCCTCACTGCTTGCCCCACAGGCAGGAGGAGGAGCTCTGCATAGTAGCTTCTCTCGGAGCGGAGAGGAGTGGAGACCCAGGCTCTCAGCCCACTTCTGCCCTGAGCCTGCTATGCACTAAGGGAGACTGGTCTTCTTGTCTGTCTGGGCGCTCGTTCTTGCCTCTGAAACCGGAAGACACCCCACACGGGGCTCCCTGAAACCCCTCCTGACTCACCAGTGCCGGAACCCGGAGACAGGGTGCAGAGGCCGAGAGCACAGCTGCGGGGTCTCCACCAGCTCAGGGACTTCGAAATGTTGGGAAGGTTCCCTCATACCTGTGCTTCAGTCCTTGTTACACACAATGGGATAAAAATACCTACCAGGCCGTAATGTCTATACTACACAGCACACATAAGATACTTAACAGAGAGTAGCTTTTCTTCTTTTCTTCCAAGACCTTCCTGTTTTATGTGCACCTGCAGGCAAAAACCCTCTTAGGATAAACTGGAGACTTTTATCCTCGTTGTTACATGATTCCACATTTTAAAAAGAATTCTGATTTTGTTCTGTCTGATATTATTTGGGGTTGGAAATATTTTCAGTGTAGCAGGATTCTGTTGTAAAGAGACGAAGCTTGATGCTCTGGCCTTCTGACCCAGCGGCCAGTGAGCACGGCTGCAGCATTCTCACAGCCTCTCCCCTCCCTTGTGTCCCTCCAGCTGTCCCAGGAACGCCCCAGTACGTGGACGAGCAGTTCCTCTCACGCCTCTTCCTGTTTGTGGCCCTGGTGATCATGTTCTGGCTATTGATTGCCTAATGCTGGGCTCCCGGCCCACATCCATGGCAGGGCTGCTGGACCAGTGACACGCCACCCCCGCTCTTGATGTTTGACTTCCTGGCTAATCCCAACCCCTGGAATCAGTGGGGTTAGCGACACATCAAGGAGTCTTGCTTCTCCATCAGAGCTTTGGAACTCAAGACCAGCCGTTGAGGACCCTGGAGTCTGGCCACTGCTGTAAACACCCTGCTGTAACCTCAGGCCTTGGCATCGAGTTAGTCTCTCACTGGTTACACCATGAAATCCTGTCCAGCCAGCTCAGCAGGTCCTGACTCCACACAGGGGAGAAGCAGGAGAAGAGGAACTGTCCAGTGTCACCCGAAGGTAACATTACAAAGACAAGGGATGAACCCAGTATGGAAACTTTCTTCCATCTCTTTATAAAAATACCCCTTGGTGAGTGGCCTCTGAGGTCAGTGGGACTCCTCGAACAGAGAGGTTCCCCTGCCACATCCCAGTGCTGTTCTGTCCTGTTTCCTCCTCTTCCTCCTCAGCAAACATGCATGAAATTGCTGTTCTATTAAGATCCTTATTGCAGCAGCTGGAGCTGGGGTTGATTCATGAACTCACCAGAGACCCAAAGATTTATTGCCTCTGGGCCTTGTTCAGTGTCTTTGGCTCCAGAGTGGCCTGAATGACCTCCTGATTTCCTGACGTATATTACCCGCAGAGACGTGGTTGCCCATTACCTCACCCTCCCGAACTGTACACATCTGCCTCCTGCCCAGGGGCACCAACCCAGGTGATTGCCGAGCCCAGGACCGACTGCATCTTAGGAGAGACCTGCTGTGGGACTCAGATGGGGTTCTGAGCTCGGATGCAGAAAGGACTGAACGAGCAGCCATCCCAAGGCTGCAGAAGCTCTGGGTGCATCCTCTCCCAGACCCCCCAGAGGAAACTGGGGGGCCGTGTTGAGTCATCCCAGCAGCATGTTGAAGACCACTCTCCTCAGAAGCCAGATTGTCCTTACTGACGAGGCAGCGACAGGGAGACCAGCATGTGACTCTGATTTTGGTGTGGCTCCAAGACCTTCTGTGTGTGTGCTAAAACCAAGGGAGCACGCGCCTCCAGAGCCGGCAGCCGGCAGCTGGTGTTTTGTAGAGCTGGGCACAGAGACCAGGAGCCTCAGCATGATAAGAGGATGCGGTCTTCCCATGGAAACCTTCCCCTGGAAACGTCCAGGGAAGCCATTCCTCCCCAGCCCTTGATCTGATTTTCAATCTCAGAAGCTTCTTCCTCTGAATCTGGTTGAGGAACTGTGGTGCCGGCAGCAGGCCAGCTCACCGGGTGGGAAGGTTCTCGCTCTGCCGGTCTGGCCTCTTCCTAGAAATCAAGTCTTTTACAGGAGACTCGGGGGGCGGGGGGGGAGGTGGGTTTACTCTGGGGCGCTCTCCCGTCACCGGTCCACACTGCCGCTGGTTTTACCCCAGTTGAGAGCCCCCCCTAGTGTGTGTCCAGATGAAGCTCTGCACAGCCTCTGGAGACCGAGACCTGGAGGAAGATGAGGGAGGCCCTCTGCCCTCTCCACTGCAGCCCCCTTCCCCAGCCCTGTAGCTTTCAGTGCCAGAGCTCAGTGTTCAAACCGACAAAACACAAGTATTGAATAGGTGGTTCGTTTACCGAACCCATTTGGTAGGAATAAGCCACCTGCTTTACAATGTGCCTGATGGATTTTAAACATTCCCTGGGCGCCCACAGGAGAAAAGTGCTCTTTTTCTCACCTCTGGAAATCCCCAAAGTGTGAGGGCCCCTGAAGTTTCTCGGTGCAATGGCCCCACCTAGTGATGGGCAAGAGGACTTCCGTTGGATGGATCCAACAGAAATGGGTCTGCAGAAGAAAGGTTAAAGAAAGAAGGGTTGCAGGTAGGAAGACAAATAATTTGGACCCTTCAACGAAGTGGAGTAGGCCCAGGAGAGCTCCACCAGCAAAGGCATCCCAGGAAACTGTTAGAAAAGCCAGGTTGGCCCTGTGCTGATCTTGAACCTTGCAGGTCCCCACTCGCCCTCTGCCAGGAGCTGGGGCAGGAGAGCCAACCTGGGACTGCTGGCCCAGCCCCGACAGGGAGCCCCCTTCCAAGCCCCCTGCAGGCTCACCACATCGCCTCTCTGCCGAGGCAGTTTTCCTCTCTTTTGTGTGTGTTTGTATGTTCTGGGTCCCCAGCCCCTCCTGCCACCTGTCAGGAAACAACACCATGTACAGTGGCACACTTTGCCCAGTCACTAATTTTCACTGTTGTGAAAGCGATTTGATTTAGAATTAAACAAATGGTTTTACATAACTGTGAGCTGTGGAGTTTCTGTGTCAGGGGAGTGGGGGGTATGGATTGGGGACTCGTCACACTGGTCTGGCCTCTTCAAAGTACCTTTGTGTCCTCAGGAGTGTTAAACTGAGGATGAACATCTTCAAACACCCGTGGATACTTAGAAATGAGAAGCTTAGGTTGGAGGCCTTGTTTCAGAGACAGCCCCACCCAAGTTGTGACCTGTCTGGCAGGCAGACCCAGTTCTGATAAGTATGGAAATCTGAAGCTTGCAGGCTGCCACCATGGAGCCTAGTTTGTGGCCCGAAAGAGCCTTGAGGAAATCGGGTTATTGAGCGTCAGCATGTCTCTCCGTGTTCTTGACAAGGCAGGCTGTCTAGTCCTCCAGCCGCGCCCTCCACCTTGAGCAGGGGCTGTGCTGCTCTGTGAAGCTCCTTGGGAGATGGTGGGATTACAAACCTGGCCCAGCCTCAGGCTCCCCAGCACATCAGAGCTACAGGTCATCCCTCTGAGAGGAGCTCTCTTCACCCTCTTAAACTTTGACCTCAGAGTTACCAAGTTGAATAGTGTCAAGACGCAGTAGAAAATGCAAAGATAAGGGAGCTCTGCTGCTGCTGCTGGTAAGTCACTTCAGTCATGTCCGACTTTGTGCGACCCCATAGACGGCAGCCCACCAGGCTCCCCCGTCCCTGGAATTCTCCAGGCAAGAACACTGGAGTGGGCTGCCATTTCCTTCTCCAATGCATGAAAGTGAAAAAGTGAAGTCGCTCAGTCATGTCCGACCCTCAGCGACCCCATGGACTGCAGCCCACCAGGCCCCTCCGTCCCTGGGATTCTCCAGGCAAGAGTGCGGAAGGGAGCTCTAGGAGTTGATAAACCCAGTAAGAAGAGGAAACCAGCACAGGAGAGCGGGGCAGGAAAGCCTCCGCGAGCCAGTCTCCCAGCCCCAGGAGCTGCCAACACAGGCCCAGTCGTAACTTATCCCCTCTCTCACTGTTCCTCTCCAGTTCATTTGTCCTGTTGGAACACTGTTTGGAAACAAATTCTAGTCATAGCCCATCAATTAAGTATTTCAATATGCATCTCAATAATGATTTTTAAAACTAGCCAAAATACTTTGCATGTACCTTTAAAAATTAATGGTACTTCCGTAATATCATGTGTCCAATCATTGTTCAAGTCTTCCTAGTTGTCTCATAACTTTTTGTATAGTCTGTTTGTGTTGAGATCCAAAATAGACCCATACATTGGTACTGGATGTCTAAGTCTCTATTATATCTATATGGTCCTTTTCCATCTCTTCTTTCTCTTGGGATTTATCTGTTAAGGAAACCTGTTCATTTGTCCTGTTGAGTTTTCCGCAGCTTCACTTTTGCTGTTTGCATCAAGTATTAACCAAGTCTACTTACACTTGTATTTCCTGTAAGTTGGTAAGTCTAGAGACTTGGCCAGATTCACACTTTATTTTTTGTTTGTTTTGTAAGGCTGTGTCATAAGTGGTAGTGTATACTTGCTGCATCATATCAGGAGACACACAATGTCTGGTAGTCCCTCTCTGGGATGTTAGCAGCCTTTCCTGATCACTGTCTAGAACAGCACCATGGAATAGAATTTTGACAGTTGTGGAGATGTTCTCTGTCTGTGCTGTGCAACACAGTAACCGCTAGCCACCGGTGGCTGTCAGGCTCCTGAAATGTGGCTAGTGGCCTGAAGAACTGAATTTTTAAATCTCAATTTAAGTAGCCACATATGGCTAGCGGCTACCACACTGGACCGTGCAGATTTAGATTAGTTCACAGGGGTTGCAAAATGATACAGTTGAAAATAATGTGTTAAGAGTTTAGAAACAAGACTGCACTTCTGGCAGAACGGGACAACAAAACTACAGAGAACGTGGGGAGCAGTGGGGTAAGTGGGCACAGCTGGTGGCTGAACGCATGGCAGAATGGTACTGGGGCAGAATGCGTTCAGGAAGAAGCCGAGTCCTGGAGTGACGGGAGTAGGAAGAGAAGGCTATAGGGTGGGGTGTGGTTAGCTCGTGAGGGCCTGGTTTGGCTGTTATTTTGTAGGCAGTGGAGAGCTATTAGAGGTTTTTGAGCAGAGAGGTGACAGAAGCATAACTTTGGATGATTCCCCAGTCCATTTCAGGTAGGACGATCCAGGGAGAGGAGAGGAGAGATCCTAGACTGATTGGGTTTGAAGCACATGGAAGCGACACTGGGAGTGTCTGGCTGTTGACCAGTAGACCAGTTCCCTCGGGATAGCAGAGCTTGAACCTAAAGCTGGTGTCAGGGCCCAGGTTTCCGTTTCTGTCGGCCCAGAGAGTTGATTGTGAGTCAGTCAGCAGTATCTGGCCTCAAGGACTGACCAAGCCGTGGTCATGTAGTCAAACTGGACGGTTGACTTGGTACCAGAAACGCAGGGGGCTTTCTCCCTGCACACACAGGTCTTTTCTGCCCTCCAGAACTCCCTTTGAGTTCATCAGTGCTTTTGAAATGTTCTTTGTGTCCATGTTGAAAAGCTTTCTCTGGGTTATATCATTTCTATAGACTGCTGTTCTCTTCCTTTACATTTTAACCTGTGTTTCTCAGAGTTCCCTCAGCTTCCCAGGGGGCAACTTAGGGGAGTTGTTTATCCCCTCACTCCCAGTGTGTGAAGACCATGACTCTGGAGATGGGAAAGAAGTGTGAGAGAGTGAAGGAGATGAAGCAGACCTGGGTACCTTGCTGTGGGGCAGAGGGAGAGGGAAAGCCTCCCGGGGGTCGTGATTCCAAGGCTGACAGTGTCTGGGAAAGTACAGTGTAACCTCTTCCGCGTGCGGGACAAATGAAAGTCCCGTGCCTCTTGTCTAGCCCTGAGGTGGCTTGTCAGGAGAGTTCCCTGGATCCCCATCACTTTAACTCAACACACAGTTTCGTCTTTACTGTATCAGAGCAGAGATTTCCTCAGACACTAAAGCCAGCAGCAGAAGAGGGCTCCCAGGAACTAACAGAAGTCAGGCACATCTCCCCCACTGCCCTACAGCACTTTCTTCACACTCAGGACATCAGCGGCCCATCTGACCTGCGTCTGGTTTGGACTACATGGTCAGGGCAGGAGGGAAGAGAACTGTGCTCACCTTTGCGTACTCCATGCTCACCTTTGCTGGGACTGGAGTCAGCTGGGTTGAACTTCATCCTTGGTGGGAGTGTCCTGATTCATTTCCTTCGGCCCCCTTCCTGTCCCTTCCTGGTCATTTGTACACTTTCTCATGACCTAAATCTGATCTAAAGACCCAGCACAAGAGAATCAGACAGGAAGGACCTCAGGGACCAGCTGATGTGGTCAACCTTCATCACACAGGGAACCAAATCCAGTGAGGGCAGCGGTTCTCAAGGCCATCAGCCAGGTAGTGGCTGCCAGAAACCAGTCTGCTGTCCTCAATCCTGGTCCAGGGCTCTTCTCTACAAAGAGGAGTCCGAAAAGGGTGAATCCAGACCACAGGTATATTTCCCCTGGAAGATCTGGTGTTCCGGAGTCACTTACGTACATACTTGGTTTGTTAAGGATCTGCCACCGAGTGTGAGCTTGCTTCTAGACAAGTGACTTCTCTGAGCCAGAAGCTTCTAAGAAAAGCTCACCACCACCCTCCCCAAAGCTATTTGAGGGGTAAACCTGGTTTCTCCAGATTCATATTCTTGATTCCAAATACTCTACTGAAAAGAGCTCTGAACTGGAGATTAAGAGCCTGCGTTCCGATTCCAGCGCAGCTCATTTTGAGGTAGTCAAAACTTGACCCTCTCGCTTCTGTTTTCTTCATCCTTACGGGTAGAGGGTCCTCTGAGTTAGATCTCAGGCCTGCTCTGAATCGCCCTCACCAGTTCGGGCACCCAAGGCGGGCACCTCTAGCGCTAGGGGGCGCTAGGGCCGCCACAGAGCCCGCGTCAGGGGGCGGGGCCGGGCCGCGGCGGGGCGGGGCCGGGCCGCGGCGGGGCGGGGCCGGGCCGCGGCGGGGCGGGGCGGCGGCGGCGGGCGTTCCCCCGTGCCAGGTGCGGGTTTGGTCCTCCCGGGGCGCCGTAGGCGGCGCAACCCGCTCGCGCCCGGGGCTGAGGTCCTCTTGCGCCTGAGGCGGCGGCGGGAGCCTCGCGGAGCTGGTGTGGCGGCGGTCTCTTCCTCCTCATTTCCGCGCCTCCGGGACCATGGCGGCGCAGGCGGGTAAGAAAGGGCCGCGCCGCCCTGTCCTGGAATCGGGGCGCCTGAGGGGAGCTGGCGACCTCTCGGGGGTCTCTGTCTGTGTGGTCCCCGCTCCTCAGAGGGATAATTGGGCGAATGAGCGCAGCGCTCCCCGAAGACTCGGAGGCTGTGGGCGGCGGGGAAGAGGGCTCGCGAGAGGGGGCGGCTCGCGGACTGGGTCGGTTTCCCGCGAGCTGAGGTCCCTGAGGGGAGGAATGCCGCGAGCATCTTTTTCTGTGGCCCTGGCGGCTGCAGGTCCTCAAATTAAAACTGTGGAAGCTGAGGAGCCCGGGTTTCCTTGGAGTGAGGGGTTTGAGGGCACATGGAGAGTACGGGAACCTCAGAGTTGGGGCAGTTCTGAGGGAATGCAGAGTTAGCCCGGGTAATGGGTTTTCTGTGGAAAATTGCGGAGAGTATGGCTTTGCCCGTGGGATCCAAGGCTTCTGGCGGGTATGTTGCGGTCGGTCTCCTGGGCGTTGGGATTCTTTGCAGGAAGTAAGCAGTGTGGGCTCCTTGGGGGTTAGGAAGCGACGGAGGGTAGGGAGAGAGTGCATCTTTCTGGGGCAAGTAGGCCCCCGCCCACGGCCCTCACGGGGTCCCTCTGAGAGCAGAGAGGAAGGTGGGCCCACACCTCCTAAAAGGAAGTATCTTAAGGGTGAAGGGTAGCTTCAGGGTTAGCTTGGCTGGGCCTGCAGTCCCCTCCGCATCACCTCACACCACCCTGCAGCTTCCTGCCCTCCTTTCCTTGTCTGTCCCCCAGCGCCAGGACCTTACTGTTTCCCAGCCACCTGTGTGGGTGGCCCAGCCTTTAGGTCGACCAGGGTCAGCATCCAGAAGCTTTCTAGAGCTAGCAGGAGGGAATAGTGGAGGAGGGAGACTGTCCTGGATATCTGCCCCCGCTTCCTGGCTTTCAGCCTGTGGACAGTCACTTCCTCCATCCTGAATACAAGGAGCAGGCCACCAGTGGGTCACTTCCTCACCATGGGAGCATGGCATTTTCTCCTTATTCTTGATAATAGGCTTCTGGAGAAAGAGGGCTAGGGGTAGACATGCTGCCTGTCTCTTCCTGTTTTACTTTTTTTTTTTTAGCTTCCAGAGTTTATCTCAAATGATTTCTAATTTTTTTTCCCTAACCTCTAGGTAATGTCAGTTCCCTGTCTTGAACTTTGATTCTCAGAAACTTGTGAAAGATCTTAGAGTGCAGTAATGTTTATTGGCTCTTCCTCTGAAGGAACCAAAAAGCTGTCTGGAGGTATTAGTGCCTCTGGATGCGTTAGTTTATACATTCTTCCATAAAAATATTTATTGGATACTTCTGGACCACGCGCTTAGCCAAGCGCTGAGAAATACAAACAAAACAGACACAGTTCTTACCTTTATGGTGCTTACACTCCTAGAGATGAACAGTAAATAAATGAGGTGACAATTAAGATAAATGCCATAATAACTGAGGTGAGCAATTGAGATAATTGCAATAATATTGCATCAGGGGCAAGTGGAGTGGATAGGGAATACATTCCTTTAAAAAGTAAGTTTATACTGAGCCCTGAAGTTAAGTAGAAGTTAGTCCAGCTAAGAAAGGGCAAAGAACTTTCCAGGCAGAGGGAACATAAAAAGGTCCCGAGGCAGGAAGGCATGTGGTGCCTTTGAAGAGTTATGAGAAGGTCAATATGGCTGTTTTATGGGAGAGGAGACTAAGGTTCAGAAATTGTTTGTTCAAGGTTCCAAAGCCAAGTAAATGGCGGTGGTCAGAATTAATATTTTCCAGCTTCAAATCTGTTGCATTGTCCTCTCTATATCATAAACACTAGAATGAAGTTCCCCATGGAGTCAGGGAAGGAAGTGGGACTTAAACTTTTACTTGTTATGTCTGAACTGTGTTCCAAGACAACTCAGATTCCTGTGTAACAGGAGAATCAGCAACGAAGAAATCAAATTATTTGCTGAGTACCTGTGGTGTCTAAGGCACTGGGCTGGGTCCAAGTGTTACAGATGCTAGAGATAATGTAACTCTCCTCATTTTACATGTAAAGAAACTTGAGGCCCAGGGAGGAGGATGGATTTGTCTCGGGTCACTCAACTAGTGGCCTGTCCAGTGCTCTTTCCAATAGTCCAAAGTCCTTGAGGTGCACAGGGTCTGGCACACAGTAGGCCCTTAGTAAATATTTGTGGAAATGAATAATATGTGGTTTGTGCCTTTGAGATATTCACTATTTAGAATAATTAAGGAAAAAATAAACAAGACAAGCTATTATGAGTCCTGTAGGTGACAACATTTTATGTGTGTGTATTAGTCGCTCAATCATGTCCAACTCTTTGTGACACCATGGACTGTAGCCTGCTAGGCGCCTCTGTCCATGGGATTTACCAGCAAGAATACTGGAATCAGTAGCTATTCCCTTCTCCAGGGAATCTTTCTGATCCAGGGATGTAACTTGCATCTCCTACATTGGAGGCAGATTCTTTTATTATCTGAGCCACCAGGAAAGCTTTCAGGTGATAACACTAGGAAATTTCAAAGGTGAAGGAGAACTTTATTCATACATTCATCCCACAAATATATATTAAGTTCCTATTGTATACCAAACACATCTAGGCCTGGGGAATTCAGCATAGAGCAAGATAGATCAAATCCCTTCCCTCATGAAGTGTATGTTCTGGTGGTGAGAGATAGACAGTAAGTAAATATATGAATATCATGTGTCAGGGGTAACTGCTCGGAAGAGAAATGAAGTATGATCAGGGCATAGGTGCAGTGGGAGGTCATGGGAACCTCTGTGGTTAATGCCATCTAAGCAGAGAAATGAAACATATCGGGGGGAAGAAGATTTTGGACAAGGAATACAAGAAAATGAGCAAAGACCCTGAGCCAGGAATGTGCTTGGCATGTTTGAAGAACAGCATGGTGTCCAGAGTGGCTATCGCATTTGTTCGGGGCATACTTGAGGGTAAGATTTGAGAAATCTTAGGTAGGTTAAAGAAAGGGGGATGGGATTTAGCAGGTTGATATCCTGGTAAGGGAGAAACTGGTGGCGGGGGGTACAACTGCAAAGGCTGGTGAGTTTCAAGATCTTCACAAGGGGTGGTGACTTGATATGTGCGGTGGAGACAAAGATTGGAAGCTGTGGGAGTCGTAGGAAGTGGAATGTAAGGCTGAGAAGGTGCGCGAAGCCAGACTGTGGAGGGTTTAATGCCAGGCTTGTAGAATTTTCTGGTCTGCAGTAGAGACCATAGGTTTAGTGGCATGATGTGTGTATTTTATGTTTAGACTATCAGTCTGTTTTTGGTGGGCACGATGAATTGGACAAGGGTGAGGAAGAGCACCATTCTGGAGTAGGGTACTTTGGGCCCTGAGCTGAGGTTGTTAGTGATAGGAATGGGGAAGAAGGCACCAACCAGAGAAATGCCTTTTGTCATGGTCAGGGCAGGGTGACACGAATGGCCGAATGGCCGTGGATATGGGATGGAGGGAGCAAGGTGGGGTCCAAGAAGACCACAAGGTTTTAAAGCTGAATAGAAACCCATCATAGAATAGAAGCCCAACTGTTAGACTTTCCACATTCCTGGTGTGTTGTCTGCCTTTTCTGGAGGCTAGGCTGGTTTTAGCCCAGGGCTGGCTTCTGATCAGTGCAAACTGAGGCAGGGAGCTCAGGCTCAGGCATACTGGGGGGGGTGGGGTCCACCCCCAGGTATCACTTCGGCGTTTCAGTGAGAGGACGGGGAACTGTACAAGTCTCTTACAAGTTTGTTCTTTCCCACTTCTGACCTTGCTTTATACAGTAGCAAGAATTAGACTCTCTTACCTATTCATTCACATCCAACAGTAGCTAAACATGAAACCATTGCTTGATTCTATTAAAGTAAACCTTGAACATCCATCCTGGGATTCCGTTTGGTCAGATCTTTGTGGCCATGATTTATTTTTCCAGAAAAGAAAGTCTAGAATGTAGTTAAAGACAGACTTTGGAGTTAGCAGACCCTGTGGTCTAATTCCAGCTCTAACACTTACTAATGGACCATTTCCATTTCATTTTCAGTAAAATGGAAACAATACTAGTCCTTATTTAATGGAATCCTTATTTTTGATTTTTAGTTTTTAGTCACTCAAGTCATGTCCAACTCTTTGAGAGCCCATGGACTGTATCCCGCCAGACTCCTCTGCCCGTGGAATTCTCCTGGCAAGAATACTGGAGTGGGTTGCCAGTTCCTCCTCCAGGGGATTTTTCCAGCTATGTTCATTTAGTTCATGCTTGCATAGTGCTTAGAACACTGCTTGACACATAATAAGGACTCAAAGTAGTTCTTCCCTGCCATTGACAGTGGGTTGAGAATGTCCATCCAAGAGTGTACGACTGGTTAACCAGGTTCACCAATTTGTAGCTCTTCCCCCAGATAAGAAAATGCCCACTCATTCACAGCTAAGGAAACTTGTTGGAAGTAAGAACCTGAGTGCCCTACAGCTGCAGGAACCACCTGTCTTGTCTGTATCTCTACCACGTATCTTGCTCTTCTGCCAAGCTTGCCCCCCGCACCTGGTTTGTCCCTCTTCGAGGTATGTTATTTTTATACATATCCTTGCCGCTTATACTCATGAAGGGCCCCAGAAGTTTGTGGCCTACTTTATGTCTTGCATATGGGCACATAGAAAACATTTGCTGGATTTGTTTTGAAAACCTCCCCTTCAGATTTTAGAGGCCAGTGGGTTTTTCTCTGTGTGTGTTTTTTTTTTTTTGGCCGCATGGCATACAGGATCTTAGTTCTTCCACCAGGAACTGAACCTGTGTCCCCTGCAGTGGAAATGCGGAGTCTTAACCACTGGACAACCAGGGAAATCCTGAGGCTAGTGTATTTAATAGCTCATCTTTTTCCCCAGCCAACTCCCTAGGTATACAGGAAAGAAAGAAGGAAAGCTACTCACAATTCAGTTGCCAGCGAAGTGCCAGGCCCTGTGGGAGGTATTTTCCTGTAATGTATTTCTCTTAATTCTCTTGGTAATGCTGTAAGGTGGATGACAAGGGAGGTGAAATAGATGAAGAGGATTAAGAGGTACAAACCTCTAGTTATAAAATAAGCCATAGGGATGTAATATACAGAAAAAGGAATATGGTCAATAACATTGTAGTAACTTTGTACGGAAACAGGTGGTTACTGAAGTTAGTGTGGGGATCATTTCATAATGTACACAGACGTCAAAAATCACTATACAGTACACCCGAAACTAACATAATGTATGTCAACTATATTTCAATTTAAAATCTTAACTGATAGGAACTGGGGGAGAAAGTTACTTGTTTACTTTCTTAAAAAAAAAGTTTAAGACACAGGATCTGAGAGGTTAAATAATTTGCACAAGGACACAGAGTCAAGTTTCAACCCAGGTCTAATTCCAGTTCTTCTGCTTAACCCTTACAAATGTTTCCCAATAAACTAAAGAAGGGCAGAAGGGAACAACAGCAAGAACAAAACCTTCTGAGATCCTGTGTCTGTGCCTTGATCTGAAAAATGAGAGGCTCCTGGTTTGGTGTCATCGATTCAGAATTAATAAGAATAATCTGATCCCTCCCTTTATGAAGAATCTAAGGTCCAGAAAAGTCCATAAGCATCTTTAAAAATCATCTAGTCTTTCTTCCTTAGACACTCCCTTTGGTATATTTGGGAAGCTAGTGAGGAGGAAAATCCTTTGGTATGCAGAGAAGAGTATCTGCTGGAACATAAATCATTATTGTTAGTCTTGTTGGTAGTCACTTCACTAAAATGTGGTATTTTTTCTCTTGGCTGTTTCCTACCAGTTGCTGCCCTGCCCCTTGGCTTCCTGCTTTATCCCTGAACAAATCAGATTTCTATACCTGACCTGTCAACTCCCAGGGGGCACAGCAGTCCCCATACTTGTTTTGTGCTGCACTGAATTGGCTGGGTTTTGTTCCTGGTTCTCATTGTCTAGTGGAACATGAGAAGCACCACAGATTTTTTTTCTCAAGTGAAAGGATAAAATCTGTACATGTTGGTTCAGGTCAGGCTTTATGGTTTCATGAGCTCTCAGCGCTTGGAATTTCTCACCACTTTGAAGTCAGAAAAGGACTAGTTTGCAGAAACCCAACTCTTAGCTCAAGATCAAGGTGAATGTTAGTGTCTTATGGGAAATGCACTGGCTCTGAGTTGGGGTGGCAGGCTGAGCCTTCCACAGAGTAACTGTAGTCTTGAGCAAGTCTCAGCTTGTTTGAGGCTGCCTAGGGTCATGAAACGGAGAAGGCAATGGCACCCCACTCCAGTACTCTTGCCTGGAAAATCCCGTGGACGGAGGAGCCTGGTAGGCTGCACTCCATGGGGTTGCTAAGAGTTGGGCACGACCGAGCGACTTCACTTTCACTTTTCACTTTCATGCATTGGAGGAGGCAATGGCAACCCGCTCCAGTGTTCTTGCCTGGAGAATCCCAGGGACGAGGGTACCAGGTGGGCTGCCATCTATAGGGTCGCACAGAGTTGGACATGACTGAAGCGACTTAGCAACAGCAGCAGGGTCATGAAAATGTAACAGTTCTGGTGGTCTCAGAACTTGGTTTGAGCCTTTCTCATGATTTGACAACTCAGTTATCCTCTGATCCCATTTATGTTTCAGAAAAATGAAAGGGTTAGGTTTGAATAGATGATTTTTAGCCCTACCGTCCTGGTACCCTTGTGTCTGCCCCAGTGGAGTCACAGGTTGTTTGGGGGTCACATCACCAATTATTAAGTTGGGAGAGAGAAGCATGTATAAGTGGAATATATTTTATACTGTTTTTCCAAAGATCCTGAAGGTGAGAAACTTCCTAACGAGCCATTTATTGCAATTATCACCTTGTCTGCATCTCACACTTAGCACTTCTTAAAAGCAACAACAAATCCCAGTAATAACCATGAAGGCATCAGTCAGTTCAATTCAGTTGCTCAGTCATGTCTGACTCTGCGACCCCATGGACTGCAGCATGCCAGGCTTCCCTGTCCATCACCAGCTCCCAGAACTTGCTCAAACACATGTCCATTGAGTTGGTAATACCATCCAACCATCTCATCCTCTGTCGTCCCCTTCTCCTCCTGCCTTCAGTCTTAATCTGTGAAGGCATAGGTTTTTTATTATTAAACACCTAACAAGGGCTCTGTATTGTTCAAAGTTGCTGAGGGCATTTACGTAGTCAAGCTCCCTTTTTCAGACTCTTGACAATCAGTAGTCACTGTTAAGTCTGTAAACAGGATCAGTATACACAGTCAAGGGAAAGGTGAACAGCCTGGTACAGTGAGGTCTTTTCTTAGAGAAGGACTTTCCCAGGCAGACAGCATTCTAGATTGGTCTTCCACTGGGCCTCACCAAGATCTCCAAGACTTTGTATTACTATATTTCTCTTCCTTTTCCTAGAATGAAGGTTGTAAGAGAGAATCATTGACTTTTAAGACTGTAAGTGTGTGGAAAAGGCCAAGAGTGTTTTTCTGAAGAAAATCCAGGCTTGGGAGGCTGAGGGTTCCGAGGGAATTGCCTAGGCCGGGTACAGTGTGACAGATCAGGACGCCTTCATGTGACTCTACCTGCAGGTAGTCCCAAGGATGCATTCCAGGTGACTTATCGCTGCTGACTGTTGAAGCTTATCTTTGGAAATTACCTCTGTAGCTGGCAGCTGGGGAAAGTTTTTCAGTTCGATTTGCCACATAAAGGAGTATCCATTTGGCACCCACCTCTAGGCTAGGCCCTGGAGATCTGAGGATGATCAAGATACACTCTTTGCCCCTAGAGTTGGGGGCAGTGTTTCAGAGAGGGAGGGACTGTGGAGGCAGAAACATAATGAACTGTAATTAGAACAAGTGGTATTAAGCAGGTATTTGACAAAGTGAAACAAATACTTCCTGCCTTTAGAGACCATGAAGGGAAGATGGACGTCTGATGAAGGGCGGAAAAGGTGGGTAAACAGTAGCCTAAAAACCCAGAGTAGCTCGAGTTGTGAGCGTTAGGATACAGGAATATGAATGTGTGTGACAGGAATAAAAAATAGATCAAGATGTAACTAGAACATTCCTTTGTAAGGGATGTTAAAGGTTCTTTAGGGCCACCTTGTAGAGGGCCATTCCTTCCTTTTTCTTCTTTATTTCTTTATTTTTGGCTGTGGCTGAATCTTCATTACTGTGAGCAGAGACTGCTCTTTATTGCAGTGTTCTGGCTTCTCGTTGCGGTGGCTCCTCAGGTTGTGGAACATGGGCTCTAGAGCGCACAGGCTTCAGTAGTGTGGTGCCTGGGCTTAGTTCCCCCATAGCATGTGGTATCTTCCTGGACCAGGGATCGAACCCATGTTCCCTGCACTGGCAGGCAGTTTCTTAATCACTGGACCACCAGGGAAGTCCTCCTTTCAATACATGTTAGTTGAGGGATTGTAGTAGGCCAGGGAGCTGACAATAGGCAGCTTTAGTGTGTGTGAGGAGCTTGTTTTCCTGCCTTAGGAGCTTTGCACAGATCTGCCCGCCGTCCCAGTTTCCACGGTTATCCTTTGCTCCTCCTCTTTGCCTGCTTAATTTCTCTTCATCCTTTAGAGCTCAGCTTGGAAATTACTTCCTTAAGGAATATGTTCTTGTGTGCCCTACCCAACACCATTTGCTCCGTTATAAGGACTTGATATCTCCTTCCTACGACTTGCCACAATTATAGTGAAAATAATAATATTACTGTTTAATATGTGCTCTGTGTTTAATCTGTCTCCTGTGTGCTGCTCTTTTCTCACCGAGCACAGTTAGATGCACCATTGGCATGCAATAAATATTTGCTGAAAGAATGACTGAAGCATGTCCATTGAATTTAGCAATAAGCAGTCACTGTTGATCTTGGTAAGACAGTTTCAGAGAAGTGGTGGGGGTGGAAGTCAAACTGCAATGGATTGTGTGGTAAATAGGAAGTGTGGAAATGAAGGCAGTGTAGTATGTGTAGACAGCTTCTTTTTAAGTTGAAGTATAGTTGACTTACAATGTTGTATTGGTTTTTGGGTTTTATCGGATATTGAATATGTTTCCCCATGCTTTACAGTAGGACCTTGTTGTTTATCTATTTTGTATATAGTAGATTATATCTGCTAATCCCAAACTCCTAATTTATCCCTCCCTGCCCTTTCCCCTTTGGTAATTATAAATGTGTTTTCTTTCTCTCTTTTTTTTAAGTCTTTCTTGAATTTGTTACAGTATTGCTTGTGTTTTATGTTTAGTTTTTTCGGCCCTGAGGCATGTGGGATCATAACTCCTGACCAGGGATCAAACCCACACCCTGTGCATTCCCACACCCCGTGCATTGGAAGGCAGAGTCTTAACCCCTGGACTGCCAGGGAAAGGGAAGGTGACGTGAAAGTCGCTCAGTTGTGTCCAACTCTTTGCGACCCCTTGGACTATACAGTCCATGGCATTCTCCAGGCCAGAGTACGGGAGTGGGTAACCGTTCCCTTCTCCAGGGGATCTTCCCAAGCCAGGGATTGAACCCAGGTATCTTGCATTGCAGGCGGATTCTTTGCCAGCTGAGCCACCAGGGAAGCCCTTTTTTTTTTTTTTTTTTTTAATGATGCATCAACTTGTTCTTGACCCCTTTTTTTTTGTTTATGGTAGTGCAGGCTTTCTGTGGTTGTGGCGAGTGAGGGCTGCTCTCCGTTGTGGTGCACGGGCTTCTTGTTGCAGTGGCTTCTTGTGCAGAGCTCAGGCTCTAGGCACTCAGGCTTCAGTTGTGGCTCATGGGCTTAGTTGCTCCACGGCAGGTGGGATCTTCCTGGACCAGGGATCGAATTCTGGTCCCCTGCATTGGCAGGTGAGTCTTACCCACTGCACCACCAGCAAAGTCCCATAAGTTTATCTTCTGTTAGACAGCTTTTAATACATGTGGCTACGAAGTGGAGAAGCAAGAAGGTAGCTAGAGGAGAAAGCGGGCTCCAGATTTGTTTTTAATGGGAAAGACTTGAACTTATTTAAATGGCAGTTGGAAGGAGCCAGTGGAAAAGGGAGTGGTGGTGGAAACTGTCTTCCGAAAGGTGTGATGAGGTGGAGTCCAGATCAGAGCACAGTACTCAACAGTTGAGTTCTGTAGACACTGGGGAGTCTGGGCGAGTCAGCCGAGACTGCGCAGTACACCAAGAAAGAAGCCAAAGGCCCGACCTCAGGCTGGGGGTGGCTGTGCTGAAGGACACGGAGACTTCTCAAAGGTGGAACCAGGTGGACATGAGAGGAGGAAGGTGAGGCAGGGATCTTGATTTTTGTGCCCCTAGTGTCTAGTACTGGAGAAGGAAATGGCAACCCACTCCAGTACTCTTGCCTGGAAAATCCCATGGACGGAGGAGCCTGGTAGGCTGCAGTCCATGGGGTCTTGAAGAGTCAGGCACGACTGAGTGACTTCACTTTCACTTTTCACGCTCATGCATTGGAGAAGGAAATGGCAACCCACTCCAGTATTCTTGCCTGGAGAATCCCAGGGACAGAGGAGCCTGGTGGGCTGCTGTTTATGGGGTCGCACAGGGTCGGACACGACTGAAGCGACTTAGCAGCAGCAGCAGTGTCTAGTACAGAGCACATGTTAAGTGTGTGTTTAATGGCTTTGAGTTTCTCAAGACTGGAGCGCAGGCACTGGATGGTCATGGACATAACAAGTTAGCTTGAACATCTTCATAGTGGAAATCCTGATTCTTCTTGAATTTTGGAAACAGCCAGAGGTCACTCAGAGCCAAGACAAATTGTTGAGTAAGTGGGTGGTCAGTTCAGAGACTGTTCCTTATGGGTTAAAAAGTAAAAGCAAGAAACAGGTGTGGCTTAAAATAATGAGACTTGCTGGGGGTTAGATGTTGCAGTCTTAACAGGCCTTTCATGTAAGAGTTCCCAAAACATTTCATGCCAGTACCTCCAGAACTGGGAAGATTCATTTTGATGTTTGTGTTCACTAAAAACCCTCTCACTAAACCACTGTTTCACCCATAACTCGGTTGGAGGGAGTGTCTCAGACTTTTCTGCCTCAGAGTTTGTGAGGTTTTTGGTGCACTGTGTGAGCAGTACCACCCTCAAAACACAAAGGCTTCTCCCCCTTGAAAGTCTAAGAAGTTTAGATCCAGGAGGTGATGCATGCATAGGAGAGAAGTGGGTAGGCTGAGACTTTAAAACCTTCTGCCAGCTTATTCAACTCTTCGCTGGGCTGCGAGGACAGCTGCCGGTGCCCTGGCTGCCCCAGAAGGCCGCCAGGCAGTCTTGAAGTGTGCAGAGCCGTGCATTGTCTATTCATGGCCCCTGTGCCTGTAGACCAGGGTCCGGTGCCTGTCACTGTGCCTGTGGCAGTCTGGGGTTACCCAGAGAGAACAAAGCTGCACACACAGGCGCACAACAGAGTCTTGTAACAACCCTGTCCCGTTTCCTAGGGCCGAGTCAGGTACCACAACCTGATCTCAGCTGCCCGCTTTATTTCACGAAGTTAGCACCCGAATCACACCAGGAGCATCGTGTTCTGTCCCTTTTGGAAAGACATGGACAGGCTCTGTGCTACTGCCCGTACTTCTCTGAGCCCACACAGCCCTTCCCCATCCTTTTTCAGCCTTTAGTAAACTTTCCCCATCTTTTAAGGCTCAACTTCCCCTGCAGACACTTTCCTGGCTCCCCTGAGCGGAATGAGCAGGAACTAGAAAGAGCACAGGCTTTAAAGTGAGCCAGACCTGAGTTGGGGTGCTAACGCTGCTGCGTGAGCTTCACCCCCAGCCCCAAGGTTCCGTTCCCTCACCCATTAAATGAATATGGTAATACCTGTCTCGTGGTGTGTTTTGAGAATTGAGATTGGGTCTGTGAAAGAGCCTAGCACAGTTCTTGGCAAGTAGGAGGCGCACATGAAATGTTTGTTCTTGTCCTACTGTACTGGTAATTTATTTCCCTGAACTAAGTACTTCGATGTGAAATAACATCTCAGTAAAAAAAAAAGTTACAATATGGAAGAATGTTTCCTTTCCAGTATATTTCCTCTTCCAGGAGCAAGGTGTGACTTATTCAACAGCCTCCAGGGTAGAGCTTAGACTGACAGGTCCAGTGAAAAGACCCATGATGCTGATTGAATGAATGAGCTCCCGGACGAAGTGATGGGAAGTCAGCACAACTAGGGCTTTCGAGGAGAAGGACAAGGCTGCACCTTGTGTAACCTAGAGAGCAGACCTTTCTGGGTGCTGGCTAGGGACAGTTGTAGGAAAGGCCGACCCAAAAAGAAAGAGACTTGATCATTTCATGTACTCAGGACTGTGAGCATGGGCTACAGGGTCGGACACGACTGAAGCGACTTAGCAGCAGCAGCAGTGTCTAGTACAGAGCACATGTTAAGTGTGTGTTTAATGGCTTTGAGTTTCTCAAGACTGGAGCGCAGGCACTGGATGGTCATGGACATAACAAGTTAGCTTGAACATCTTCATAGTGGAAATCCTGATTCTTCTTGAATTTTGGAAACAGCCAGAGGTCACTCAGAGCCAAGACAAATTGTTGAGTAAGTGGGTGGTCAGTTCAGAGACTGTTCCTTATGGGTTAAAAAGTAAAAGCAAGAAACAGGTGTGGCTTAAAATAATGAGACTTGCTGGGGGTTAGATGTTGCAGTCTTAACAGGCCTTTCATGTAAGAGTTCCCAAAACATTTCATGCCAGTACCTCCAGAACTGGGAAGATTCATTTTGATGTTTGTGTTCACTAAAAACCCTCTCACTAAACCACTGTTTCACCCATAACTCGGTTGGAGGGAGTGTCTCAGACTTTTCTGCCTCAGAGTTTGTGAGGTTTTTGGTGCACTGTGTGAGCAGTACCACCCTCAAAACACAAAGGCTTCTCCCCCTTGAAAGTCTAAGAAGTTTAGATCCAGGAGGTGATGCATGCATAGGAGAGAAGTGGGTAGGCTGAGACTTTAAAACCTTCTGCCAGCTTATTCAACTCTTCGCTGGGCTGCGAGGACAGCTGCCGGTGCCCTGGCTGCCCCAGAAGGCCGCCAGGCAGTCTTGAAGTGTGCAGAGCCGTGCATTGTCTATTCATGGCCCCTGTGCCTGTAGACCAGGGTCCGGTGCCTGTCACTGTGCCTGTGGCAGTCTGGGGTTACCCAGAGAGAACAAAGCTGCACACACAGGCGCACAACAGAGTCTTGTAACAACCCTGTCCCGTTTCCTAGGGCCGAGTCAGGTACCACAACCTGATCTCAGCTGCCCGCTTTATTTCACGAAGTTAGCACCCGAATCACACCAGGAGCATCGTGTTCTGTCCCTTTTGGAAAGACATGGACAGGCTCTGTGCTACTGCCCGTACTTCTCTGAGCCCACACAGCCCTTCCCCATCCTTTTTCAGCCTTTAGTAAACTTTCCCCATCTTTTAAGGCTCAACTTCCCCTGCAGACACTTTCCTGGCTCCCCTGAGCGGAATGAGCAGGAACTAGAAAGAGCACAGGCTTTAAAGTGAGCCAGACCTGAGTTGGGGTGCTAACGCTGCTGCGTGAGCTTCACCCCCAGCCCCAAGGTTCCGTTCCCTCACCCATTAAATGAATATGGTAATACCTGTCTCGTGGTGTGTTTTGAGAATTGAGATTGGGTCTGTGAAAGAGCCTAGCACAGTTCTTGGCAAGTAGGAGGCGCACATGAAATGTTTGTTCTTGTCCTACTGTACTGGTAATTTATTTCCCTGAACTAAGTACTTCGATGTGAAATAACATCTCAGTAAAAAAAAAAGTTACAATATGGAAGAATGTTTCCTTTCCAGTATATTTCCTCTTCCAGGAGCAAGGTGTGACTTATTCAACAGCCTCCAGGGTAGAGCTTAGACTGACAGGTCCAGTGAAAAGACCCATGATGCTGATTGAATGAATGAGCTCCCGGACGAAGTGATGGGAAGTCAGCACAACTAGGGCTTTCGAGGAGAAGGACAAGGCTGCACCTTGTGTAACCTAGAGAGCAGACCTTTCTGGGTGCTGGCTAGGGACAGTTGTAGGAAAGGCCGACCCAAAAAGAAAGAGACTTGATCATTTCATGTACTCAGGACTGTGAGCATGGGCTGAAAGGAAGGAAAAGGCAGGTTTTGTTTCAGTAAAAAAAAAGGAACCACCAGAACCGGCTTTTAAAATATTTATCTGTTTATTTACTGGCTGCTTCGGGTCTTTTGTTGCTGCACTTAGACTTTCTCTGGCCGCGGTGAGCGGGGGCTACTCTGGGGAGCACAGGCTCTAGGCACACAGTAGTCAGAGCACAGGGGCTCAGGAGTTGTGGCCCATGGGCTTAGCTGTTGTCTTCCTGGGCCAGAGATCGAACCCGGGGCCCCTGCCTTGGCAGGCGCATCCCTATGCACTGTACCACCAAGGAAGTGCCAGGACCATTTTTTAAAAAGTGGAACGCCACTGCTTTTGAGGCCGTGGAGTCGCTGTCGCTGGGGAGGTGAGCGGCTGGATGATTGCTCGGCAGGGATCTTGTGAAGGAGGGAACCGTGCGTGGAGCAGAGCGTCACTCAGCCCTTCCAGCACCAGAGTCTGTTAGCCCCATCTTCTACAAGGTGGGGATCCTGCCCCCGCACTCCCCGCTTCTTCAGCCTCTGAACCCCTCGCTTCTGTGTGCAGGTGAAGATGCCTGGAGGTGTCAGGGCTGTGGAGACCACGTTGCTCCCAACCAGCGGTTGTACAGGACCGTCAGCGAAGCCTGGCATACCTCCTGCTTCCGGTAAGTGAGTCCATGTGCCTGTCTTCACCAGTGCCCTGCGGGCCAGGCACTGGCCTTCATCCTCAGGAAGATACAGAACAAGCTTCTGACTTGAGAGTTTCCATTTCGAGGGGTGGTGTTCAAGGGGCAAAGAGGGAGGTGCCCAGGAAGTGCATGTTAGCAGAGGTCAGGTGTGGCCCCCCGACGCCAGATGGAACTGGAAGAACGGCACGTGGGCCGGGTACAGCTAGAGGTGGGAGGTTTGGGGATGGGGGGGAGCCCTTTTCAGGGTGTCCCAGCACCCTCACCTGGCAGATGAGGAGACTGAGGACGAGAACGCGTGGCTTTCCTACACCTGCACTTTGGATTACACGGGTGCCTTGAGGGCTGTTGGCACAGCCAGCTCTTCTTCACCCCAGGATGCCTCCCTAGCTTCCTGGTTTTTGTTTTTAACTCTGTTATATCCGTGGCTCTTAGATGATTGTTTGGAGAAAGCTTGGTTTCTTGAAAACAGCACAGCCTTTAATGTCAGATCTGTTCCTGCTCTCTGAGACTCAGTTTCCTCATCGGGAAAATACAGGTGTTAATCATCTCTCTCACAGACTTGTCGAGATCTAATGAAGTCAGATATGGTTAGCCTACTGAATGGCTGGAATCCTCGAGAGTAGGAGCTTGTCTTTGTATAATACAGAGTGTAACCCAGCGCCTGGCCCGCGGTCATTCTTCACTGGGAGGCTGGGTGGGCATTTGTGGTCTGAAGCGGCAGGGCTGTGCTCACGACGGAGAATGAGATAGAATGCAGACAGGCACCACGTGCTGTAAATTCCAGCTCCCACACACAGCAAAGCATCCCCTGTGCTGATGGCAAGTCACTGAATTGACCTTTGAGCACTGGCCTCCCCCAGGGAACTATGCGGGGGCTTGGCCTGGAGGGCTCTGGCCTCTGGAGGAGTTAGAGCACTTTCCTGCCCTTTCAGCTCTAACTCAGAGCTCGCCAGTGGCTGTGCATCTGACTGCCTTGGTTACCCCTCTTAATCCCAGGGAAGTTGATTCTACTTCCGTTTTGCTTCTTTGGTAAGATAGGAGCAGAGTGTCAGAGCTGCAGGGGCCTCTGGCTGCCCTTTCATTTTACAGCTCAGCCACACCAGCATCAGAGCCCTGTGAGTTCCCAGGCTGGAACTCTCCTCGGCCTTCAGCCGACACGGTCATGTTTGTTCCTGCCATTTTCCTACTTGTATGGATATGTTCCATCCAAAATAAGCAAGAATGGGTAGAACAAGCTATAGGAGAATTGCTGGATTCTCCTATAACTAGAAGCACCACTTTCTGAATGATACAGCCCCTTCATATCACAGACTCGAGGCCTGAAACGAGAAAGACAAAAATTACATGAAATGAGCTGGCTCTAGAACTGAAGTCTTGGGTCACTAGAAGGTCTGGTGCGATGCTAGCTTGTTAGAGTGCACTGTGTGTGTGTGCATGAGACAGACACAAGTACATGCTCGCAAAGAAGTGAGGCACGTTATCCTGGTGGCAAAGAGTGCAGGCTATGAAAGAGAACTGTTTTCAAATTCTGGCTTTGCAGTTTTATTAACTGGCCATCAGTGACTTCCTGAGCTTCAGGTACCTCATCTGTAAAATGGGGAAAAGAGTAGTTCTCGTCTCACAAGGTTGTTCAAGAGGATTAAATGTAGTGACCTGTAAAAAGCGCCTGGCATAGCGCCTGACACATAGAAAACCATTAATCATCAGTAGTTGTCATTAAGTGTTATGTTGAGTGTGTCTGTATTCTCCTACATGCACATGTGTCTCGTATCTTTGAACCACCCTGGCACAGTTAAATCAGTGTCATGCCTGTGGGGGAAGCGGAGTATTTCAGTTCAGTCTCCTATTTGCAGCTTTGCCTCAAAGACAGAATCTTTCTGATCTCGCTCTGCTGACGGGGCACGTCTCCTGACTCCTGAGCTTTCTCATGAAGTGGATGGTGTGGAACCCTCAGACGGAGCCTGGCGGTTTGCCCTGGGGAGACTGGCTGCTCTGGAGCCAATTCGTTGCCGTTGTTCAGTCGCTCAGTCCTGTCCGACTCTTTGTGACCCCACGGACTGCAGCATGCCAGCCTTCCCGGTCCTCCACTAGCTTCCGGAGTAGGCGCAAACTCATGTCTGTTGAGTTGGTGATACTGTCCAGCCATCTCATCCTCTGTCGCCTCCTTTTCCCGCCTCCAATCTTTCCCTGCATCAGGGTCTTTTCCAATGGGTCGGTTCTTTGCACAGATGGCCAAAGTATTGGAGCTTCATCATCAGTCCTTCCAGTGAATATTCAGGGTTGATTTCCTTTAGGATTGATTGCTTCGATCTTGCTAATTTGACTTTGCCCCAAATTGGAGGAATATCTTCAGGGCTTGGAAGGACTGCATTTTCTCTCTGACTCTAGAAGTGACCTTGGTTACGAGGAGCACAAGGCCTCAGCCTGAATGGTCTTAAAAGGTCTCTTCCACCCCAGCTCATCTGATTTCAGAGTGTGGGTTCAGAGTGTCTGGGTTCAAGTCTGCCAGAAGCAGGACCCTCCCTTCCAGCTACCCAAAGAAAATCCATTCTTTGTGACTCCCAGCCCCGTTTTTACCCAGCTGGGCTCCAGTTACAATAAAGGAAATGACTTTTCTTCTCCCCTTCCCCCACACCTTTGTTTTCCTAGTCACAGGGTGGGGCTGGATATTGAATGGAGAAATTGCTGGAGTTTGGCCCAAACTCCTCCCCTCGCCTTCTTACACCAGCCCATCCCCTGTCTGCAGCCACATCCGTAATCTTGCCTCTGATAGGGCCTTCCGCCAGATTCTCAGGTTCCCTGGACAACAGGAAATCACTTAAGGCTGGGAACCGCGGCTGTACAGTGGAGGCCAGGTGACAAACCTCCTGGAAGTCCGGAATTGTGCTGGTGCCGGCGGGTGCCTGGCCAGGATGCCCCTGGTCTCTGGACGCTTGGTGACCGCCCCTCCCGCTTCCTCTCCTCAGCCTTTGCAGTGGGCCCATTTGGACTCTTAAGTTCCTCCGACCTTCCTTCTCCATGGGCAGTACTGTTGGTTCTAGAGCTGGGCCTTTCTCTCTGAAGCTCTCTGGAAAACTGGCCCCCTCTTGCTGGGGAGGAAAGCAGCTGGGCCACACATCATTTGTTGTTGTTTAGTTGATATGCTGTATCTGACTTCGTGACCCCGTGGACTACAGCAAGCCAAGTTTCCTTGTCCTTCACTGTCTCCCAGAGATTGTTCAAACTCATGTCCATGGAGTCGGTGATGCCATCCAACCATCTCACCCTCTGTCGCCCCCTTCTCCTCCCACCCTCAATCTTTCCCAGCATCAGGGTCTTTTCCAGTGAGTCATCTTGTCTGGCCATCAGGTGGCCAGTGTATTGGGCTTCAGGTTCAGCATCAGTCCTTCCAGTGAATGTTCAGGGTTGATTTCTTTTAGGACTGACTGGTTTGATGTCCTTGCTGTCCAAGGGACTATCAGGAATCTTCTCCAGCACCACAATTCGAAAGCGTCCGTTTTTTGGTGCTCATGGTAGCTGAGGTTAAAACAAGAAGCCGTGGGTGGCGACCTGGCCTCTTGGCATGTTTGCAAAGCAGGTGACGGATTTTCTGAAGGTTGCCCTTTTCACTCTCGTCAGAGACGTTTGGCCAGGGAGGAGGGAAAAGCTGCCTCTGCTGGTCTTCATGGCCCCGACCTAGAACTCTTCTGCCTGACCTGCTCTGACATCATCTTCAGAGGGAAACACCGTGCCGCCTCCCCGCCTATGGCTCCGCTCGCTCTCAGGGCCTTCTTCCTCAGGGCTGTGAAGAGCTTTCTCTTTCAAGAAGTGTTTGCTAAAGGCAGAGCTCTGGAAAAGGGATGCAGCAGATAGAAAGCTGTCGTCACTTCGTCAAGCTGCAGACCATTTCCTCTAAATTTGTGACTCCAGGAAAGGCTGGTGAAGAAATCACAGACATAGCCACCGACTGTGGTGTAATGGGCTGGCTGACGACAGAGGGTTTTCTGCGGTGCTGAGAACACCCACACCCCCATCCACACAAGCATGGTAGCTTGATAATTAGAGCAACAGGTACCATTTATCGAGTGCTCACTCTGCACCAGACACTGTCCTAAGCACTTCACATACATTATCTCTTAATTTCCACAGCACCCTAATAATGATGGTGCTGGTCTTACCTATTTTACAAATATAGGGAAGTGGAGCTTACTTGCCCACAGTCACAGAGCTAGTAGCTGGCATAGCGGGGATCTGAACTGTGTCCTGCCTCCTCGCTTACCAGAGTTTGCATTCCTGACTGGGGCGGTCATTTAATCTCCCTGAGGCTAGATTTCCTCTTCTGTAAAGTCAAGGTGAAAAGAGACCACTGGTGGTATCAGCTAACATTGAAGGACCTGTGTTCAAAGGCTTCGCGAGCTCTAGTATCAACAGAAAGTGCTGTTAAAGGGCTCCGGGTGTGGGAGTCAGTGGAGCAGTCCTGCCCCCTGCTGTTGGTGCTACTGCCACTCAAGCCCTTGGTGCCTGTTGACCCATTTGTCCAGTTTAATCTCTAAGGAAACCGTCCGCAGCAGGGCATTAAGGCGGGCGGTCAGGGGCCTGTGGCCTGCCGCGCCAGGAAGGGAAAGGGCAAACACCTGGGCCGCCTTCTTTGGACAAGGTGGAACTATATGCAGCAGAGCTGTGTGCCTTAATCCTGCTCTGTTTTCTGGAAAGAGAAAACTAAGACCCCGTAGAAACCCCACAGCAGCTATTGGGGCAGAGATGGAGAGGGGTTGTGGGGAGCCAGGGATGGACAACTGATATTTATTTACTAAGCATTGTATTGGGAGTTTTACTTAGATTGTCTGATTGAATCGGTTTCACCTAGATTGTCTTACAGTAATCCCGCAACCCCATTTTGTCCTAAAACAGAAAGGCCCAGAAAGGATAGGTAACTTGCTCAGGGTCACACAGAGCTGACATTTGAATTCAGGTCTCTCTGGCTTGGGGTCGGGGTGGGGGGGTCTTGTTTCCACTGTGACTTCCACAAAAGGAACAATAGACCTGGATTTGAGCTTTAACTGAGCCAGGCCAGCTGTGTAACTGTGGCCCAGTTCCTTAGCTACAATGAGCATCATTTTCTTATCTCTAAGACGTGGTGAAAGTTACCCACCTCATGAAGTCACTGTGAGCATCACAGACGTAGCGGATCAGAGAGCCCTGAGAGCGTTAGGATGGGGCAATGCAGAGTCAGCGGCTGCAGGGGCAACTCTGGTCCTTGGTTAGCCATTCTGACTTCACTGGGAGCATCATCTACTGTATTAAAGCACGCAGTTGGCTGCTGCTGGGGACACAGACTTGACTTCTTGGCCTGGTCTCCTAGCTTGGAGCATTCTTAACAGTGGGCTCCAGTCTGGCCTCCACCGTGTCTCTCCCCTGGAACGTTCCCTTGTTGGTCCAGAGGACAGCCCCACCAGTCTGTCTGCTGGCCAGTCTTCACTCCATCTTGTCTGGCCTCCTGAGCTGCGCTGGAGGTGTTAACGTGAACCAGAGTTCGCAGTCAGGCTGCTGAGTTTCCATCCCAGCACCTCTTGAGTCGCTGCCTTCATCTTTCTTTGCTACAGTTTCCTCCTCTATAAAAGAGTGACTTGGTTCCATCTCAAAAGATCATTCGTTGTACAGAATAAATTTGATCGTGCATTCAGAGCACTCAGCACTGTGCCTGGCCGTAATCAGGACTTAATAGGTGTTAGCGTTGATTGTTGGTGTCTCAGTCACTCTGGAAGCGGCCCCTCCCCTTGGCTTCCCCGAGTTTCCCCAATCTCTCTGGTCATTCTGGCTTGTTCACCCCTCTCTACCCAGCTCTGAAATGCTGCCGCCCCTCCGGGCACTCTGTTTCCTGCCTGGGCAGCCTCACCCACCCCCGTGGCTCCTGGCGTCCTGCACTCACTGTGACCGTATGCTCCACACACTGATGAAGCTAGTACCAGTCCAGACCTTTCCGCCGAGTTCTAGACTAGCTGTCCTTCTATCGACCTCACATGTCCCTCTGGATGTCTTGTGGACATCTCAGACCCTGCTGGACCTTCAGTTTTCCCCCCCAAACTGACTTCTTTTCCACTGCTACCTGTCCCGTTGAATGGTGCCACCATCCGCCCACTGCCCAAGCGACAGCCCAGGTGTCCTTCACCTCTTGTCATCCGCATATCCAAGCCTGCCAGGTTCATCAATATCTCTTTGAATAGTAATATAATAGCTTTGAATGCCTCCACTTTTTTCCATTGCTCCTGTCACCACTGTGTTCTGGGTTCCACCATCCCTCACCTGATGACCATAGTAGACATCTAACTGTCCATAGTCACTCTGCACTCCCAGTCCATTCTCCACAGAGAAGCCAGAGTGGGAGATCTGTGGGGAAAAAAACCAACAAACCAGTGTGACCACATCGCATTCTGTTGTCTCTCTGCCTTATACACTTCAACTTTCTAGCGTTCTTAGATCAAGGCCACAGTCCTTTCGGGTGCCTGTAGAGCCCCCTGTAACCTGGCCTCGCCCCACAGCCTCTGTTCCCTCTGCTTCAGCCTTGCTGCCCCTCACAGGTCCAAAACTTGCTCTTCTTTCTACTGAAGGGACTTTGTTCCTGCTGTTCGCTCTGCCTGGAATGCCTCCTCACCCTCTTTTGGTCTAATTAACACCTGCTCATCCTTCACATCTCTACCTGGATGAAGAACGGATGTCTCAGGGAAGTTGCTGCAGAATAGGTCATGGCCCCTGTTTCACAGACCTTTCCCTTTGAAGCCTTTTTTGTGGGTTTAAGCTCACATTTATTCACTCGATCATCTCCTTAATGACATCCTCAGATCTGTACTCTGCTAGCATAACTTGGTTGGGGACCACAGGGCTTTTTACCTGTCATGTGTCACCGCTGAGCTCATGTTGGCATGGGAGGGATAGTTGTTGAATGAATTTCCAGGGGTCAGCCAAGAGATGTGATGTAAGTGAGGCCTTTCCTTGCCCTTCCTTCCCCACATCCTTCCCCCAGCAGCCTCTGTGGCTGCAGTTACTGTAAACGGCAGTGAGTGAGTGGTTCTGAATCTTGGGTTACTTGGGACAGCTGCCTGCACCTGTTGAGGTGAGAAGTTAAAGACTTGTCTTCTGCTCCCAAAGGAGCCAGAGAGGCTGGCCCGGGAGCCCTCCTGTCCAGCAGCAGGTCTTGACCTGTCCTTCGGTATAGGTACAGTCCAGACAGGAGCAAGCCCTAGAGAGAGAAAGAGCTCAGCTACTGTGGCCCAAACTGGTTATGAACTGCCCTGAAATCTGCCAAATCCCAATTCTAAGTTTTAAATTTTATTTGTTTTTTAAACTTTTAGAAATCTTTGGAAGATGGCATTAGCTAAAGATGACCATTGAGTATAAAGTAGGGGAGAAAAAAATATATTTTACTTTTGGGTGATTTCTGGTGGGGAGAGTGTGGATTTGGGCACTTCCCCAAGAACTTGGAGATGAACTTTGTCCTGTGGGGGTTAGACTGGTTGGGTGGGTGTGGAAAGGGAGCAGTCTTGTGTGGTAGTTAAGAAAGACTCTAGAACCAGATTGCGTGGAGGCAAATCTTGGTCCTGCCATCTACTAGCTGGGCACCTTAAGCAGGTTACTCACCCTCTCTGTGCTTTGTTTCTTCATCTGTGAAATGGAGCAAGTTGCCTACCGCCTGCCTCCTGGTATGGCTGTGGGGGTGAGTGAGTGAAACTGTGTGTGGCCCTGGTTGGACCAGGGCTGGCAGAGCAAACACTTGTCACTGTTATCTGCTTGTTGGTAGCTGCCAGGGAGCCAGATGTCTCCCAGGGCTAGAATCAGTATGTAAATTGGTGACGCTTGCTCCTTGGAAGAAAAGCTGTGACCAACCTAGACAGCATATTAAAAAGCAGAGACATGACTTTGCTAACAAAGGTCCGTCTGGTCAAGGCTATGGTTTTTCTAGTGGTCATGTATGGATGTGAGAGTTGGACTATAAAGAAAGCTGAGTGCCAAAGAATTGATGCTTTTGAACTGTGTTGTTGGAGAAGACTCTTGAGAGTCCCTTGGATTGCAAGGAGATCCAACCAGTTCATCCTAAAGGAAATCAGTCTTGGATGTTCATTGGAAGGACTGATGCTGAAGCTGAAACTCCAATACTCTGGCCACCTGATGCAAAGAGCTGACTCATTTGAAAAGACCCTGATGCTGGGAAAGATTGAGGGCAAGAGGAGAAGGGGACGACAGAGGATGAGATGGTTGGATGACATCACTGACTCAACGGACATGAGTTTGACTAGGCTCCAGGAGTTGGTGGTGGACAGGGAGGCCTGGCGTGCTGCAGTCCATGGGGTTGCAAATGTCGGACACGACTGAGCGACTGACAGAACTGAACATACCTAAAGAAGTAATGATTTTTTTTTTTTTTTCAATTAAAATTAGTTTAAAAACTAGTAGAAGTCTTCCCTGGTGGCTCAGTGGTAAATAATCCACCTGCCAATGCAGAAGACATGGATTCGATTCCTGGTCCAGGAAGATCCCACGTGGCACGGAACAGCTCAGCCCATGCACCTGTTGATTCTGTGCTTTAGAGCCCGTGAGCTGCAGCTGCTGAAGCCCGCACTCGCCAGCGCCGGTGCTCCACCAGAGAGGTCACCGTGATGAGAAGCCCTTGCCCCACCGCTAGAGAGTAGCCTCGACTCTGTAACAAGAGAGAAGCCCGCACAGCAACAGAGCCCTAGCACAACCAAAATAAGTGCTTTTTAAAGAAAAGAAAAGTCAGTAGAATAATGTCCAGCAGAGAAACAGAAAGTGAAAAGTCAGGCAAAACTAGAAGTGTGTCCACATAGAGATACCGAATCTGGGTTTAGTCACCAGAAGGGCCTTCTTTGTTGCAGGCAGGGCTGGTTTGGTTAGCTCACAACTCCCAGAATGACATTTCTCTCCCTGACTCTTCATTTCCCTTTATCACATTGCAGCTTTCTGATGCCTAATTCAGCTTCCTGGGTCCTTCTTTTTTTTTTTGTTGGCCACACGGCATGTGGAATACTAGTTCCCCGACCAAGAATCGAACCTCATCCTTGCAGTGAAAGTGCTGTATCGTACCATGGGACCATGAGGGGAGTCCCTAAACTGACTTTTAAAAAATAAAAGGACCACCTTGATGGAGACCTGGCCTGAGGATGAAGCTGTGCTCTGCTGTTAGTGAACACTAGCTGGCCAGCAGGCTTCAGTGGATGTACACGCAGCCAGCCGTGGACTTGAGACAAATGCCAGTAATGGGAGAGGAACTGGCAGCTCAGGACCGGCACTCCCTTTGTATTTCAGTCTTCCTGTTCTCTTGGTTGAGAGCCTCTGCTGGCTTCATGCCTCTGATGACTCCTCTTGCCCGTGGGCGACCTGGCTCGGGGTGGTCTGCCCTGCCCTCCCTCACCATCCCAGCCTCCTGCTGCTCGCTCGCTCACACGTGCCTGGTGCTGCGGCGGACGGGCCTTCCTCTGTTCTGCCTCAGTGCTTTTGCACATGTTGTTCCTTCAGCTGGAATGCCTCTTGTCTGCCTGGCGATCAGCCTGTTAGATGCGGCCAATCCCTCGTGGAGGGGCCTCCCCAAATGCACCCGCTCTCCTCCCCACCAATCAGAGGAGACTCTCTCCTTGTTGTTTTCCGTGTATAACCTCAGGCGTGGCTCCATCAATATTTGTTTACACGTCTATCATCACTCCCCGAGTATGAAATTCTCTGAGTCTGAAGCTGCATGCAGTTCATCTTCGTATCCCAGAGCTTGGCAGAGTGCCAAGAACACAATGGGCACTTGTGGTTTGTCTGGTGAACCATGTTTTTGTCCATTGACCACCTTTCTCTTGCGACTCTTGGATAAAGCCCGCCCAGTACACGTCATCACCATCTCTTTGCTCTGCAGTGTTCTCCCAGGCGAGAGCGCTGCTTCTGACATGGGGACATGGAATAAGACCTCCATCTGTAAATGCCATTCTGGAATCTGAAGCCAACAGTGCTGCAGCCTTGAGGGATGGCATGCCTTCTGCACAGCCCAGCCCATGGTGCTAGAACCTCTCCTCCCTTGGGCAGTGCTGGAAGAGTGCTAACAGGCTCTCTTTCTCCACCCTCCTCCCTGTGACCAGGAAAAACCTCCCAGTACCTCAGGCTGGATTATCCGAGTGGTTTTCTACGCGTCAGTCGCCTTCTGGTCCTGCCTTACCCAGTAGTGATCCTGGTTAGATCGGGGGGGGCCCCACTCTCTGCTCCCATCAGTAGCACTAACTCTTGCAGCAGCACTGGCTGTTTTTGGTTTTTTAATATTTATTTATTTGACTGAGCCAGGTCTTAGTTGGGGCAAGTGGGCTCTTTAATTGAAGCATGTGGGATCTCGTTCCCCAACCAGGGATCAAACCCGGGCCCCTGCATTGGGAGCATGGAATCTTAGCCACTGGACCACCAGGGAAGTCCCTGTTTTTGTTTTTGTCAGCCCTTGTGCTTTGCTTTGTTAACTTGTTTCAGTTCCAGAGGTGGCCTTTTCATGAGATGACCCTATATTCTGGAGTCACCTTTCCCCACTGTACCCTGAGCAACACTGCAGTGTCACTGAGGACAAGAGAGAGGCAGCTACTGTGGGTTCCAGATGAGTAAGAACAGCGCCAGGAGGGGGGTGTCCCCAGTGAGCCAAGGCTTCACAGGATGTCAGCCACCAAACCTTTCTTTACTCGAGCTGCATCCAGAATAAGCAGATGAACAGACTGCCTGTAGCTGTTTCCTCCTTTGTAGCAGGGGATGCTAGTGATCTGTCCTGCCTGCCTCTCGGGTTTTGTGTGAGGATAGGATGGAATCAAGGGGAAGAGCGCACAGGAGAGAGGAAAGCTGTGCTTTCAGCCTTCAGTCTGCTTCGGAAACACTGGGGCTTACGCAGAATGCAGTTCTTGGGCTGGCTCACAGCAGTTCTTACTACATCGGCCTGGGGTGGGCTCAGGAAGCTTCATTTTTAACAAGCTGCCCAGGGGCGTCTCATGCTGCTGTTTTTTTAACCAGTTTCAGAACCACCACTATAAATCAAAGAACAAGTATAAAATAGTTATTCGAGGCAACTTTAGTGCTTTGGACCTGGAATCCAAAGTCTTGGGTTAAATCCCAGCTCTGCCCATTCCTAACCCCGTGACCTTGAATGACCTTCTCTTTGAGCTTCAGTTCTTCATAAGTACAAAAGAGACGATACTCTTGCTCCTGGAATCCAAAGTCTTGGGTTAAATCCCAGCTCTCCCTATTCTCAGACCTGTGACCTTGAATGACCTTCTCTTTGAATTTCAGTATTTCATCTGTAAAATGGAGCTGTTACACCCCAACCTCACAGGGTTATGAGAATTAAAATGTCATGTGAGCAAGGCAACCTCAGTAAAGGGCTCATGGAATTCGGTCAGTGTTTTACAGAAAGGGAGCCAAGTGTCCACTACTTCTGGAACGTGGTGTCGTGTTAACAAACATAGGGCGAAAGACAGTCCTTGGCACTGAGCTTAATCAGATGGCACAGAAATCTGAATAGAGCCTGAGACACAGAGTCCAGCCCCTTGAAACTCGGAAGGGAGGGTGGACAGCCCAAGGTATACAGGGTGCCCAGTCACGTGAAGTGTGTCTAGATGGAAACATTATTCCTCAGTACACTGAAGAAAGGCGGGGGTGGGGGGACCTTATGGGTGTAGGAACAAAACCGCTGTTAGTAACTTGTGAGAAACTGTGCAGCATGGGGTAATCCCCCCGGTGTAATTGCTTGTTACTGTGTAATTGTTAATACCTGCTGTGTTCCAGGCACTGGGGATCTAATCATGAATAAGAATGTAGATGGCTAACTGGCCTGGTTTTCAAAAAGGAAGAAAAATAGAGATCCTGGAAAAAGTACTCATAATCTTTTTGACTTGACTCCTTCACAGAGTCCTGATGGGATTTTGTGGACGAATTCCAGTGGGGTTCCGTGGAATTTTGCAGATGGTGGAATAGGTGGGCAGTGAACACTTAGGACAGGGGCTTCAGTAGCCGTGGATCCATCGTGACTCTTAGCCCTGAATGTTCTCACTGGGTCCTCTTGAATTCTACAAGGCATTGGATAAAATCTTTTGTGATATCCTAACAGTGCGAATGTGGGCAGGAAATCTGGAGAAATCAGAGGCAGAAGTTCGGGGTACCCAGCACTTTGGGGGCCTGTGTTGCAGAGGCCGGATTCCTGAATACCTCCCTTGGGCTCCTGTTGAGGAAAGGCCTTAGGACTGGAGGTCGGCAGACCCCGCTTTTAACCTCAGCCCGGAGCTTCCCACAGCAGTTTGGATGGGTTAGCTAACGCCTCTGGGTTCCCCTTGCCTCGTCTGTGCTGTACATACTCCTTTCGAGGTTGTTGCAGGGACTGCCTGGATGATGAGCTTGGAAGCTCTGTGTAAATGGAGAACACTTTATAAACCTTAGTTTTCATCACCAGTCTAGAAGTTGCTCATAACAGGGTTCCTGAACCATTTACTAGGTATCTGTGAACATCAGGTGTGGACCTCACATATTCGATCTGGAGGTAGGTAGATACGGGCTCCGAATCCCTCTTGTATGTGATGCGCTTGAGGACGCATCAGGGCATCCCCTTCCCAAGAAGATATGAGTTCTCTGTGGGAGGTGGGCCTGGAAGAGGAAGGAGACAGCTGCCAGCTGGGGGTGGAGGAGGCTGCAGAAGGAGCTAAGGGAACAGGGCTTGGGGACTACCCGGGAGAGCCTGCATGGCTGGGTCAGGAAGTGGAGGGGAGGAGGTAGCCAGAGCCGTGACCTCAGGAGCGAAACTGCGGAGACAGCCTGGGGATCCCCCATGCAGGGCGCCCAGGCAGGCTTAGCTTTGGACAGGAGCACTAGGAACAGTGTGTGAGGTGTTTGCTCTAAACCGTGGGACTTCTTTTTGTTTTTGTCCATTTATCATTTTAAAAACCAGCACTTAGGAGCTTCCCTGGTGGTCCAGTGGTTAAGAATTCGCCTTGTAATGCAGGGGACACCGTTTCCATCCCTGGTCTGGGAAGATCGTACATGCCACATGGCAACTAAGCCTGTGCACCACAGTTACTGAGCGCACGTGCCCTCAAGCCCATGCTCTGCAACAAGAGAAGCCGCCACAATGAGAAGGTGGCGCACCACAACCAGAGGGTGGTCCTGCTGGCGACAACTAGAGAAAACCTGTGCGCAGCAGCAAGGACCCAGCACAGCCCCCAAAAGCAGCACTTAGGGATTTTCCTGGTGGCTCGGTGACTAAGACTGTTCTCTCCCAGTGCAGGGGGCCCGGGTTTGATCCCTAGTGAGGAAACTAGAGCCCTCATGCTGTAAGTAAGACCTGGAGCAGACAAAAAAAAAAAAATATATATATATATATATATATATGCGCAGCACTTAAGTGTAAGAAAAAAATGTAAGCAGTATCAAAAAGGTAGAAAATGAATGCTGTTTCATCTGTGCTGCTTGTTTCATTACCCTAAAGAGAAACTGATGAGCCACCGGGTAGAATCCAGCACGATTGCTAAGGATTATGTATGCAGACTTTTGAAACAATGGGATCACTCTGCACATTCTCTGTGATGCCTGGATTTTTCATATGACCCCTCATCTGGGACAGTTTGTGTTTCAGGACCTAAGGTCTCCCTCATTATTTTTAACGGCTGCATAGTATTCTGTCACATGGATGTGCGATTGGATTTAGCCCAGTCCTGCTGATAGACACATGGATTGTTCCTCATCTTTTAGTATTAAACCATGCTGTGAACACGTGTCTCGGCACATTTATAAGAATATTTCTCTGGGCAAAGTTTCTAGCAGTAGAATTGCTGGGACTCTCCTTCCTGAGAGCTGACTGCTGCTGCAGTGTGGAAAATGAGCTGGAGTAGAAGGGGAACAGGGCAGGAAGAACGGCCAGCAGATGGGGTGACCCGGGCTAAGGTCCCTGAGTGAGTACCCGTCCCTGGTCAGAGTCCTCCCGGCCAGTAGAGGGCCCCACAGGGACAGAGATCCTCGGGCATCAGGCGATCTGACCAGAGCTGCCTCCGAGAAGAGGCTGGGGTGATTCATTCATTCGTAGTGTTACTTGGGGCCGCCGGCCTGGAGGGCAGTCCCCTCCAGCCTCTCACCAGCCACCCTGAAGCCCTGCTTCTCAGCTAATGCTGAGGAGCCAGTTCGCTGGGCTCCCTGCCAGGTTTCCAGCTTGTGAAACGTGCAGATTACTGCCTCTCCTGCCACCTTCCCCTGCCGCCACGCCAGTCCAGGGTTCCCGGCACTGCCTCTGGAAGCATCCGCGTCTTGTGCCAGCCCCTCTGGTACCTAGAAGAGTGGCTACCCACCCAGAACCAATATCTAGGGGCAGGGCATGGAAGTACCGCCTCCACTGTGACCTTTCACCTCCTGTTCTGAGGGGTTCGGGCCCTTCGAAGTTGGCCCTGAGAAGCCACACACTTGGGTCTGAGCGGCCAGCAGCTTCTCACATCTGGTGGTCCCCCGTCTTTCGTGGTTTCTCTGGAGGTCTGGATTTATGGGTGTCAAGCGGACTCTACCTGGGAGGGGCCTGGGAGGTGGCTGCACCTCGTCCTGGGGGAGGTCCTCACATTAGTTCCCCACACGCCCACCCACCCACCGAGTCCTTTGTGAGGGAGCAGGGGGATGGAGAGAGCCTGCAGCCTCGCTCGCATTCCTAGACACCGACTCACTGCGCCCGCGCCGCTGGAACAGCAGAGCTGTGTGAAACGTCAAGACGAGTTATGCTCGCGGGCTCCCTGGCCGTCTCGCTGTGGCTCGCATTTTCTGCCACCCGCACTCTGTTCATCAGATGGAAATCGGAAGGTGCAATTAGAAGATAATTTGCTAGTTCCAGACTTAATTTGGGGCCCCCTCCTTGCCTGATCAAATTACAGGGGAATATAATAGATTTTTGGTGAGAAGTAGTTGGCTGGAAGAAAGAGAGCTCCTCGCTCTCCAGTTGGGCGGGCTTTTCAGTATCCCGCGTGCTGTCCCCCCTCCGTTCTGTGCCCCCTCTCCTCTCTGGCTCTTGTGTGGCCCCCAGGCCAGAATCCTGATCCTCCCAGGGACAGCTCAAGAGGTCTAAACTCAAATTGAGACCCAGGGGAAACAGGGAGCCCTCTGCAACTTCATAGGGCTGAGAAACATGGAAGCTGGCAGTTTTTTAGAGACATCACCGAGACTGAGACAGAGGCAGCGACTTGCTGAAGGCCACAGAGCGAGCCTGTAGCGGTAGTAACAATGGTCTTAATGATATTAGCAGCTAACATTTATCAGCCCTTAATGTGTTCCAGACTGCATGCCAGGGGCTTACGTGCAGGGCCTTGTCGCATTCAAACCCAGACAGTCTGGCTGCAGTCCCAGGCCAGGCTCCAGCATAGCAACGGTAGAGCCCAGGATGGACAGCCCAGGTTCAAATCCTGGCTGTACCTCTCACACGTGCAGCTGGTTGACCTCAGGCACGGGGTCTATACCCTGTGTACCTCGGTTCCTTCCACCGTAAAAAGCGGGGAGTCACAGGACTGTCAGCTGGCGTGGTTTAAGTCCATTCATGTGTGTAAGGCGCTGCGCAGGGCTCGGGCAGGGTGCGCGCTGGTCCAGTGCTCACTGCCTGCGGCCTCCTCGGGGGCTGGAGCGTGGGGCCCATGTGGCAGGACACAGGCGTGGCTGCCGTCTGCACGAATGCAGGAAGTGGTCTTCACTATTAGAGGCCAGGTACAGTGTTGCTGAGGGAGCTGCCTGTGGGGCAGAAGCCAGCAGACTAGCCCACTGCCTCTTTTTGTACAACCTTTTGACTTTCATTTTTTATCTTTTTTTTTCCAAAAATATATTTATTTATTTGACTGCGTCGGGTCTTCTTGCAGCATGTGGGCTTTCTCTAGCTGTGGTTGCCCTGCGACATGTGGGTTCTTAGTCCCCTGGCCAGGGAGCAAACCCATGTCCTTGGCATTGGAAAGCAGATTCTTAACCACTGGACCACCAGGGCAGTCCCTTCACATTCTTAAACAGAGGAAAGCAAAAGAATATTTTGTGGCACGTGAAAACAGCACAAAATTCAAACTTCCTATCCATAAGTAAAGCATTATGGGAACATAGCAACATCCATTCGTTTGTTTTATATATATAGGCCACTGTCGTCCTGCAGTGACAAAATCCGTGTTCATTTTAGGCCTGCAAAGCTTAAAAGGTTTGCTCTCTGGCCCTTTACAGAAAAAGTGTCCCAACCCCGGCTCTTACTGGATTTGAAACCCAGCTCCCTCACTCAGCAGCTGTTTGTCTTCAGGCTAGTGACACAACGCTTAGGAACCTCAGTTTCATCATCTGTTAAACGGGGGTGATAACATCTACCCCATGTATTGGCCATTTAAGTATGTCAGATAAGTGATAATGCAGGGCCTGGAACGTCCTAAGTGCTCCATAAGCGGTAGCTTATAACAGGGTGCAGAAACCCTGTCTTATCACTTGCGTCCTTATCCCCGTGCCCCATCAGTAGAGGAATGGGAAGAGGCCCCCGAGCTCCCAGCCTCCACCTTCGCCACGGGCTTTCCTGTCGCTGGGACAGGGTGACTTACATGGAGCGGAGCGTGTGTCGGGTGGGAGAGAGCAGGCGTCGCTCCCTCAAGTCCAGCAGTGAGGTCTGGGCGTGCCCCCATCTTCTTCAGGCAGAGGATGAGGGGCTCTCGATGGTGGGCCCTGGTTTAGCCAGTCCCCTCTCCAGACACCTGGCTCATCGCCCCACAGGCACCCTGGGCCTTGCCCTCCATCGTGCCCTGGTTGTCAGTGTGAGAAGCCTGGTTACCGTGGACACCGGGGAAGAAGCACCGCTGCCTGCTGAGGCCGATGGGTGGCATTCCGGGAAAGAATGAATGAATGGGAGGGCACCAGTGGCCTGGACTCCAGTCCTGTGCTCCTCCTGTGTGCAGAAGGGTTTTGCGGGAGATGTTTTACTTGGAAGAGGCAGAATGAAGCTCGGCTGAGACCTCCAGCTCTAGAGTCACATGAGCCTGCATTTAAATACCAGCCCTGCTGCCGACTAGTTATTTGGCCATGGGTAAGTGACCTAATCTTCCTGTACCTCCCTTCCCTTGTTCCCACTGAGGAGATAGCCCCCATGTCAGAGAAATAAGACAGTGTCACCTGGCGCTTGTCACAGGAGACATGGCAGGCAACCTAACGCTCTGGGCCTTGTTTCCTCATCGGCGGTGCAGCTCTGCCCCGAAGTGGAGTGCCCAGGCCAGGCAGAGGGAAGGAATGAATGGGGACCCTCGTGCCAGCACCGAGTAGATGCCAGCCCGGAGCCGAGAGCCCAGAGGGCAGCTCCCTGGCCCTGGGTCTCTGGACGGGCCTCTGCGGCCGGAGGTCCCCCCCCCCCCCCCCCCCCTTCGGGGGGGGGGGGTGGGCCAG
>SJYT01018781.1:592472-668416 GCA_006410635.1 Cephalophus harveyi
CCTTTAGGGGGTGTGGCTTGGCCTGGAGCTGGTCTCCTGGGCTTTTCTTCACCTCCGAGCAGAGTTCCCGTCCTTTGGGCAGCTCTTCAGGCCGGGGACACTTGGGGCAGCTGTGCCCACCCCGTCTCCTGCCCTGCCCTTCCCCAGGCTCAGGGATGGACACCCAGCCAGTCCTGGTTATTGTCTGCGGCGCCAGCCTGCAGCCTCCCTCCCGCTCGGCTCCACCCCTTGCCTGCAAGGTCTGTTTCCTAATAGCTGCTCCAACCACACACCTCGTTCCGCGCGGAGCCCCTCCCCTTCCTCCCTCCCTCCCCCGGCAGGGGTGGGGCTGCCGCGGAGGCTAACTTGACAGCAGCGCCCCTTTCTTGGCGAGTCACCGGCCCCTGCCCGGGAACGCCTGAGTGCGTGTAGCCTCTGCAGTGCGGTGCTTCTCCTGAGTCCCGAGGGGCGGCCCAGCCTCGGAAACCGGGGAGCAGCGTCCCAGCCATGCGCCCCTGCGGGACTTCGCTGGGGGGCAAGGGGCTCAGCGCGCTCACGCCCCTCCGGCCGCCCCGGAGGGAGAGGTGAGCTGGGCAGCCAGCGCTGCCGGAGCCCCAGGCCTGTCATGGTGGCCGCCCGCAGGCCGGAGGCCCTCCCCGACGGGTTTGCAGCTGAGCTTGTGTCTTGTGTGTCTGGCGTGGGAAGAAGATGGGGAGTTACTTGTCCGTCCAGGCTTACTTCACCTCCAGAGACCCTTTCCGGTGAGTCGCTCTTACCATCTCCTCTTTGGGCCCCGGTCCTGAGGGGAGGGCCGAGGCCGCCCCCCTCTGCCTCTCGGGTTTTTCTTGTCCTCCGACCGCGCGTCTGTCAGGCAGAAGCCAGTGGAAGCCACTTCCCCATGGAACCAGGTCCCCCCACCCCAGGTGCTGGGAACGGGCAGGGGCGGGGCGGTCGGGCCGCAGCCGCCAGGGAGCTCGGCCTCCCGGGGCTTCCCAGACGCACCTGGACGAGCCTCCGAGAGGTGCAAGGTGCTGCCGAGCTGGTCTGCTCGCCGTGCTACTTCTTCTGGGGGGAGTGCAGGCGGGGCTGTTCTTCCAGCTCTCCACGTCTCACCTGCGGGCTGTGCCGCCTGCCCGGAATTTGTCCCAACAAGCAGGATGGGCAGGTTTTGCCAAACAGCGTGGAAGCCGTCGAGGCTGGGTGTGGGCAGCCCGGTACACAGTAAGCTCTCTCATTACACACGTTTGTTCTCTAAATAGCAGGCGCCTTGGCCTCTGGTCTCTAAGGGCTTCTGCTTTCCCTGTGAGTAGGGTTGCCTGGCAAAGGCCTGGGCACGTGAGACCTGGGGCAGCCGGCTTTGGAGGGTCCCGAGCTGGGGGGCCAGCCCCCATGCCTGCCAGGTCCCCAGGCCCAAGCTTCTGCAGGGCTTCTCACAGGGAGATGTGGAAACTTCCGGTCTACCTCCAACCTGCCTTCCTCTGCTGTCTGCCCCACCCCAGCTCCCAACAGAAACTCCCCAGGGGGTTCTGGCCTCTGGGTCCCTCCTGGCTAGAGCCATTCCTGGCTGGGGTGGAGCTTGTTTTCATTCTTTGAGAGCAGCCTGTTCTGAGGTCTGCCTCCCCCTCACCAGTGGTCCTGGTCGGCTTCTCCCTCTGGCGTCCCCAGCCCGGCCCCTTGCCCAGATCGCACTGTGGGGATCAGAGTCAGGTGGCCGTGCCCTGGGCAGAAAAGCAGAGCACCGCGTGGCTTCTCAGAATCACCAGACCCTGGCCGAGGGGTAGGAAACTCCAGGGTCTGAGGGGGCGGGATAAAACTCGTCTTCGGGGCTGCTTCTTCCAGACATCCTGCCTGGCACTTCATCCTACAGTCTCCTGACAGCCTCAAGACCTTTGGTGTCCCCGTTTTACAGATGTGGTGGCTGCTCTCAGCAGAGTTAGCTTGTGGGGTCTCTCTGGCCAGCCTCGTCTGTCTGCATCGGTTTGTTTTCTCGTCCTTGGGAGGCTGCACCTCCCCCTGCGTGTATCTCCCCCAGGACCATTCTCGGGTTTGCTTTCCTCTCGCAGAGAAGAGAGTGAGCAAGCAGGGAAAGGCTCCCCATAGTTTTCCTGGCACATGGCGGGGACAGCAGAGATCCTCCTCTGCAGGGCCACTGGGGATGGGGATTGATCTTGAGTTGTGCCATGTGGAATCAAGATGCCAAGTGTTTGAAGCAGCCACTAGTTTAAGCCAGGGCCTCATTAATCCCTCTTACTCTTAATCCTGGATCGGGAGCCTGGGGGCGGGGTGGCTCCCTTAGAAGCCAGGAATGTGTGCCCCTTTTAATCTCTGGGGGCACGACACAGCCTCTCAGGAGCTCAAGCAGATAATGGACAGTCAGCATGGACCCGTGGGGACCCAGCCACTGCGCCACCCAGGTCTGCCCGTGCTTTGTCTTGCTCTGCCCCAGCCCCTCCGGGCAACCTGACGTCCCTCCCCCCAACTCTGTTTGCCCAGCTGGAGTCGGGGGGACTGACTGGCAGGCCGCAGACCCTCTCCCCTCCCCCCAGATGGGAGGCCACATTCCTGAAGCCACTTCTGAAGAGCTATCCGAGGAAGGGGCTCTGTGCCCCGCCTCCCCACCCAGGGACCACCCAGACCCTCTCCTCTCCCAGGTGGCAGTCCCATCAGCCCACCAGTGTCACTGCCCGGCCAGAAAGCCGCTTCTGCCCTCACCCCTCCTTTACTGCAGGATGTCCTCAAGGGCTGCCCTCTGACCAGGTGCCTGACCCCACCCTGGGCCTCGGTTTCCTCCCCTGCGGAGTGTAGGGACTGGATTTCTTGGGCTCCTCAACACGATCCTTGCCAGATTCTGTGGAAGAAATTAAGTCCTTGACCCCAGGCCTTGAGCACAGAGTTCTGGGTCTGCAGCTTCAAGGAGAGTGACGCAACCAGATTCCATGGGGACATGATCAGGCGTGACAGCTCGCCAGGGAGGGAAGTGGGAGCCGGGGATGAAGAATGCGATTTCTGTGCCCCAGGCGCCCCTGCCCGGCAGGCAGGCAGTCAGGCATCGTCTCCCTCTGCCCGTGCACCAGGCTTGGGGGCTGAGAAGGAGTCATGAGCGTCCTTGCAAGTAAGAAAACCCCTCCAATCAGAATTTACAGAAGAGGAAAATTGAGGGACTTTTGTCTGACATCGTTAAATGATTTTTCTTTTTACAGCTTTCCCCTTAATGCCTGACATCGATTTAGTGAGTTTGGTTTACACATTGTCTCTTGAAGAAAACAAGTGCATCTTTGTATTCTAAAGCAACCCTTGTTTAAAGGGAGAAACTCTTTTTAACCCTGCCCACCTTCACAGCCATATTTGGCAGCTGCTTTAGGTCCCCTGGGACTCTCCTCTCCTCTGAAAAATGAAGGACTCAGATCAGGTGAAGGTTCCCAGCTCTGCAAACCACGTGGCTCCTCAGACACACAAGCCCTCTTCCAGTAGCTGCAGCACCACGGCACAGATTACTTGAAACCACAGGCTTTCTGGCTTCTGGTTGGAACTGAGTCAGCGCACTCTGGCAACACTTATTTCTTGCTGATCAGAGGCTCATTATGTGTTTGGTTAATTTTTTCAAACAGGATAACAACCTATTTATTCCATAATAATTACAGCTTAATTGACAGCCTGTTTCAGTCTGCGGGGTCTACAGGAAGGAGGGGTGATAAGGGGTCTGGGGTGGTAGAAGGCTGAGCTCTGACGGACCGGAGTCTCTGGGCCCCTGCTCTATCTGCCCCCCACCCCTTTGGGCCCAGAGGAGGTGTGGCAGCCCAGTCGTGACACTCAGGCCAGAGCAGAGAGATCTGCCAGGTGCCCCATCCACCCCAGTCAGTGCTCAGAGGCAGGGGCTGGAAGAAGCTTCTCCCACTCTGCTTTCTGCTCAGTCAGAGGCTAAGGACGAGCAGCCGGCCAGCCCCTCAAGCAGGACTCAGTGGGGCTTGTTCTTTAACCTGTGTAAATCCGTGGTAACAATGGCTGTTCTGGCGCTCTCACCACCTAAGGTGGAAAATTTACCTGTAAACATTTGGTCTGAAGAATTTACATGTGACTGAGGGCTGGGCCTCTGTCTTATCTCACTTGGCTTCTCTCAGCACCTTGCTTGTTCCATCTTGCACACCCTCCATGAACAGTAACTGTTTCCTAATTGGTCAGAATTGATTATAATCAATTGATTTCTAACTGGCTAGATAAATAATTCATTTGGGGACCTTCCCTGTTTCCAGAAATCTGTTTGGTTCTGGGCCAAGAAAAAGGTCCCTGTTGCTTGGGCCTGGGAGAGGGAGGACTCTGTCTCCTTTCACCCTGGTGTTCTCCAATCGGAGAGGGAGGCGGGGAGACGAGCACTTCCTGGGCACCCCCGCTCTGGGCCAGGCTCGCGCTGGGCGCTGGGCGCTGGGCGTCTGTACGTGGTTTAACTCTCATCATCACCAGTACGCGAGTGAGGATACTGAGGCTCAGGGTAATGAAGTAACTGGCTTCAGGTGACTCAGATAGTGAGTGGCAAAGATGGAATGTGGACCCAGGTCTTAAGAGAAGTTATTTATGAAACTTTAAACTAAGTTTGATCATTATTTTTTAACCAGTATGTTCCCTGCTAACTCCAAAGGCTTTTGCTTGGATCTGAGCCTCCCAATGAACCGACCATCAGGGTTTGGTCCACTCTAGCTGCCCAGGCTCTCCGTAGCGCTTGGGGAAAGTTCTGGAGGTTGTTAAAGCACGTGGCTGGAGAGTCTCTGCTCCATTCACTGCTCCGGAGAGTGTGTTGGCTGATGCCTTGGCCCTGGGGTCTGGTTCCACCACCAGCCCCACCACCTCCAAGCTTGATGCCCTGGGCCTGTAGCCAGGACACATGCTAACTTTCACTTGAAACTTCGGAAAACTGAAGGCTGGGAAAGGCTTTGGGGAGAAGGTATTGTGGCCATGGCCCCTGAGGACCGAGGTGGGCTTCTGCTCAGTCACACCTTACATTCCCAGAGTGCGTTTTGGACCCTTTTAATAGGGGCAGAGTCTGCCGGGGGCCAGCCTCCCATGGCCTCAGCGGAGGAGGAGAGTCATTGTGCCACTTCACGTTGGATCCCTGGGCTTCAGGAGAAGCGCCAGCAGGTGTTGACACCCAAAGGGACGCGCGCTCTCAGGGCTCCAGCCTCTGTGTCTCCACAGATGCGAGCCCCGAGGCCCAGCTTAGTGGACGTGCTGCGCCATGCGCCGCAGGCACACGTTGGTGCAGATTCTGGCTCCGTCAAGTGTGTTCCGGGCGACTTCGCAGAAGTGACTTGACTCTGCTTTTCAGTCTCCTAGTCTGTGAAACAGGGCTAATCCTTTCACCCCGCAGGGTGCGGTCAGGATTAGAGCTCATGTAAGTTAGGTGTCTCAGACAGCACAGCGGAGTTTGGTTACATCCTCGAAACAGGTCACCGTGACTGCTGTGAACATTTAAGCAAGTCTGCCCCAGCAATGTCCCCGGAGGCCCAGAACCACTTGTGTCCTGTGTAAAGCAGCCTGGGGGCCCACAGCCCAGCCTCCTGTCAGGCGTTCAGCTTCCTGTTCTTCAGAGACGCCTGTGGCGGCCAGCACTGGCTGAGCAGCCGGCTGTGCCCCGCAGAGGCATTCCTTGACACAGATGTGTGCACGGTGGTGTCACACTCCGGCCAGGTCTTCCTGGGAGGCCGGCACGTCTGTCTCCTGCATGCCTGCACTCGCCCCTCTCCCTGGCCCCCTCCCGGGCCTGGCCTGGGCTACTTGCAACAGACAAAAGCAGGATATTGGCAGTGGAGAGGAGGACGTGTTTGGTGCTCCCATGCCCTGCAGCGCGCATACCATGGCAAGGGTGTAACAGGGCCCCGGCCTGCGGTTGGTGCAGGTTCGTCTGTAGCAGCTCTCCTCCACCTCAGACAGGAGGGGGCGAGCCGGGCCCGGCGACCGGGAGCCACGGAACCCCAGTGCTCCCACCTGGATCGCTGGTGCTCGCCACGCCCACAGTGTTCACTCTGGAAATGTTTGCTGAGGGCTTACTTCAAAGGCCCTTTGCATGGTGCTGAGTCTCGTAGGGGTGAGTGGGACGCTGTTCCTCTCCTCAGTGAAGGAAGAAGGCAAGTACCCGGATGCTTTACATCAGAAGTAAAGCATGGGAGCATGAAGGCCTGCCCCTGGTGCCGGCCCCTGTGCTGGGCACGTCACCACCATCCAGAACTGAGTTCTGTCCTCACTGCCTGCCTGAAAATAGGTGATGTTGCCACTGCAGAAATGAGGAGCCGAGCAGCTGGCCCAAGATCACCTGGGGGTGGGGTGAGGGGAAGTACGTGGTGCTGAGATTGGAGCCTTGGAGCATCCTGGGGAAAGAAAGTCTAATCCCCTCAGTTTACAGGTGGGGGCACTGAGCCCAGAGAGGGAGAGGGGCTTCTCCAGAGACATGTGGTTCCTAAGAACCTGAACCTGGTGTCTCTTTCCAGCTCAGAGCGCATGTAAAAGTGTGCCTTTTACGCTGAGAGGAGCTGGAGTTGCGTGCCCAGAACGGGGGTCTTCCCCTCCACCTCCTGTAACTTGTGGTCTGCACTGAGCTGTCCTGGGTACTTCACATCCATACTCGTCTACCTGAAATTCAGCAGCCAAAGGACAAATCGCTAAGGGTGGGTGGCTGATGGCAGACGCCCCATCTCGGCCTCTCCCCCTGCACTGTTAATCAAGTTTTGTTTAGATTTTCTCTTCCTCCACTCATTATAAACTCTTGGAAGTGGAGGAGGGGACCTGTATAATCTGTTTTTTCTATCTGCAACACCTACCAAGTTACTCTAAGAACACACTTGCTTTGCCCTTCACAGTTTGCAGAAGACTTTGCTCTTTATTAACTTACTTGTTCATAGTGGCTCTTTGTAGTAGATGCTATGGGTCACATTCTGTCAGTGAGAAAAAGCTAGTAAGAGAAGTTGTCCAAAAACCACCCAGCTAATGGCAGTAAGTGGCCAATAACATGGGTTTCCATTATCATCATCACTCAATAGCAGTGGACGCTACAGTATTCTTATAGTGCTAGGCCTTTTATATAAGCTGTCTTATTTTAAAAAATATTTTTGGCTCTGCCAAACAGCTTCTGGGACCCTAGTCCCCCAAGCAGAGATCGAACCCTTGCCCCATACAGTGGAAGCACAGAGCCCAGCCACTGGACTGCCAGGGAGGTCCCAAACTGTCTACTTTAAAACGTACTATTTTATTTTCACAGTAGTCTATCTTACAGGTAAGGACGCTGTGTCAGAGAAGTGAAATAACTTGCCCAAGATGACGTAACTAGTAAGTGGCAGGTCAGAATTCAAACCAAGAACAGTTCCACCCGCCTCTCAGAAAGCAAGGAGAGTGTGGGTGCCGCGAGGCCTAGATGGCAAGAACAGAGTCTGCTAACTAGGAATAGGGAGGTGGGACAGGCTCACCCGGCCGAGGGGCTCTTAGCTCTGAGTGCCAGGGTCAGACGTGAGGATGATCGCGTGTGTGGACGTGACCCCAGAACACCCCCAGCCTGACCAAGTGTGGAGCATCACAGCCCAGTGACTGGAGGAGAAAGGAGCTCTGGGGCTCACACACACATCTTACATGGTGCTGATGGAGTTTTTCTTCCCCTTATTATTTTATTTTGAAAATTTTCAGATCCATAGAAGAGTTGAAAGACTAGTTGAAAGAACACTCATATATCCTTCACCTAAGATTCATCACTTGTCACATTTAAGCCACTTTATATGTCTGTATACACACATACACAGAGTTTTATTTTTTACTTATTTACAAGTAAATTGCAAGTAAAAGGAAATCAGTCCTGGGTGTTCATTGGACGGACTCATGTTGAAGCTGAAACTCCAATACTTTGGCCACCTGATGCGAAGAGCTGACTCATTTGAAAAGACCCTGATGCTGGGAAAGATTGAGGGCAGGAGGAGAAGGGGACAACAGAGGATGAGATGGTTGGATGGCATCACCGACTCAATGGACATGAGTTTGGGTGGACTCTGGGAGTTGGTGATGGACAGGAAGGCCTGGCGTGCTGCGATTCATGGGGTCGCAAAGAGTCACGACTGAGTGACTGAACTGAATTGACTTTCCTTATTAGTTTACTGTTTTTCTTCTATAAATTCTTCTATATAGGCAAAGTATCATTATCGCATCTAAAAAATTAACAGTAATTTTGCATTATAATCTAATGTATAGGCGAAATTCAGATTTCCTCAGTTCCAAAAATGTTACTCTTGTCTGTTTTCATTTTCAATCCAGAATCGAATCCAAGGTTTAGGTGTTGTATTTGGGGGTTTCTGTGTCTCTGGGCTTTTCTAATCCCTGTGCCTTAACTTTTTAAAAGAGAAAAGACCAGTTGTCTTATAGAATGACCTCCCCTTTCTGGATCTGCCTGATTGTTTCTATATACTTAATCTGTATTTCTCAAGGATGCTCCTAGGTAATGCTGTCGGAGATGGGTAAGTTCTGAGGAGTGGAGGTCACTGAGCTTCTTTGGTTCATTGAGGTATCGGTCTTGACCAGAAGTTCTTAACTGGTGCCTGAATGGGCTTCAGTCCTATGACATGTACCCCATACCTAAATTATATGCACATTTTCCTCATATGTGTATTTTTTGGGGAGAGACTTCTTACTCAGTCGCTAAGTCATGTCCAGCTCTTTGCAACCAGGGACAGGCTCACCCGGCCGAGGGGCTCTTAGCTCTGAGTGCCAGGGTCAGACGTGAGGATGATCGCGTGTGTGGACGTGACCCCAGAACACCCCCAGCCTGACCAAGTGTGGAGCATCACAGCCCAGTGACTGGAGGAGAAAGGAGCTCTGGGGCTCACACACACATCTTACATGGTGCTGATGGAGTTTTTCTTCCCCTTATTATTTTATTTTGAAAATTTTCAGATCCATAGAAGAGTTGAAAGACTAGTTGAAAGAACACTCATATATCCTTCACCTAAGATTCATCACTTGTCACATTTAAGCCACTTTATATGTCTGTATACACACATACACAGAGTTTTATTTTTTACTTATTTACAAGTAAATTGCAAGTAAAAGGAAATCAGTCCTGGGTGTTCATTGGACGGACTCATGTTGAAGCTGAAACTCCAATACTTTGGCCACCTGATGCGAAGAGCTGACTCATTTGAAAAGACCCTGATGCTGGGAAAGATTGAGGGCAGGAGGAGAAGGGGACAACAGAGGATGAGATGGTTGGATGGCATCACCGACTCAATGGACATGAGTTTGGGTGGACTCTGGGAGTTGGTGATGGACAGGAAGGCCTGGCGTGCTGCGATTCATGGGGTCGCAAAGAGTCACGACTGAGTGACTGAACTGAATTGACTTTCCTTATTAGTTTACTGTTTTTCTTCTATAAATTCTTCTATATAGGCAAAGTATCATTATCGCATCTAAAAAATTAACAGTAATTTTGCATTATAATCTAATGTATAGGCGAAATTCAGATTTCCTCAGTTCCAAAAATGTTACTCTTGTCTGTTTTCATTTTCAATCCAGAATCGAATCCAAGGTTTAGGTGTTGTATTTGGGGGTTTCTGTGTCTCTGGGCTTTTCTAATCCCTGTGCCTTAACTTTTTAAAAGAGAAAAGACCAGTTGTCTTATAGAATGACCTCCCCTTTCTGGATCTGCCTGATTGTTTCTATATACTTAATCTGTATTTCTCAAGGATGCTCCTAGGTAATGCTGTCGGAGATGGGTAAGTTCTGAGGAGTGGAGGTCACTGAGCTTCTTTGGTTCATTGAGGTATCGGTCTTGACCAGAAGTTCTTAACTGGTGCCTGAATGGGCTTCAGTCCTATGACATGTACCCCATACCTAAATTATATGCACATTTTCCTCATATGTGTATTTTTTGGGGAGAGACTTCTTACTCAGTCGCTAAGTCATGTCCAGCTCTTTGCAACCCCATGGAGTGCAGCACACCAGGCTTCCCTGCCTTCCACTATCTCCCAGAGTTTGCTCATTGAACCGGTGATGTCATCCAACCATCTCATCCTCTGTCACCCGCTTCTCCTCCTGCCCTCAATCTTCCCCAGCATGAAAGTCTTTTCCAGTGAGTTGGCTCTTTGCATCAGGTGGCCAAAGTTTTGGAGCTTCAGCTTCAGGATGAGTCCTTCTAGTGAATATCCAGGGTTGATTTCCTTTAGAATTGACCAGTTTGATCTCTTTGCAGTCCAAGGGACTCTGAAGAGTCTTCTCCAGCATCACAATTCAAAAGTCAAGAGGTTTCTTGGCACTTACCAAATTATCAAATTCTCCAAGGGCTTCAAGACCCAGAAAGGTTTAGGTTTCTGTTTTTGCCTTGCTTTTCAGGTGTTCTGAATGCCAGGATTCCCTCACCAACTGGTACTACGAGAAAGATGGGAAGCTGTACTGCCACAAGGACTACTGGGGGAAGTTTGGGGAGTTCTGCCACGGATGCTCTCTGCTGATGACGGGGCCCGTCATGGTGAGTGCGTCCCTCCATCTCTGCCCCCTCCATCGTCAGAGTTCATTGGCAGTGCCTCCGGCTCCCTGTGGCCATTCACCTTCTGTCTTCCCGTCAGCTGAGGCCTCTCCCTTTATTTATTCAGTCACTTAACAGATGATTTTTAGGACCTATTAAGTGCCAGATACGTTGGGAGGGCTGGGCAGGCAAGGAGGGGAGATGGCGAGATGGGATGGGGCCCTAAAGGGGAGCGTGAGCCTCCCTCTTGGGGATGGTGACTTCTGGGGGCCTGTGCCCATGGCTGAGACCCAAGAGTTTTTTTCTTACAATCTCAGAAATGACAGAGAGGGACTGCCCTCTGGTCCAGTGGTTAGGACTCATCGCTCTCACTGCCAAGGGCCTGGATTCCATCCCTAGTTGGAGAACTAAGATTCTGCAGGTCACACGGTGTTGACAAACAAAAAGAAAGAAATGACAGAGAGGCACCAATCCAGCCCTTTCTCTGGAAGCTCTGGGACGGGGAGGGCAAAGGTCAGCGATGACTGGGCAGGGATGGTCTGTAGATCCCTGATGGGAGGCCCCTCACCCACGCCGCCCTCCACTCCAGCAACAGTGACAACTCATTTCCTCCCCTTGTCTGCCCACCCTTCTCCCCACCTGCCCACAGGTGGCCGGGGAGTACAAGTACCACCCAGAGTGCTTCGCCTGTATGAGCTGCAAGGTGATCATCGAGGATGGGGATGCATACGCCCTGGTGCAGCACGCCACCCTCTACTGGTAAGACGGTGGCCCCGTGTCCCTCCTTCCCGACAAGGGTGGCTGAGCGGGAGAGGGAAGCAGCAGTGTGGATCGGGCAGGAGGACTGCTGGGGTCTCAGTGCATTGATCATATTCCTGTCACAGTGACGGCTCTTGACCAGCTCTGAAAGCCGTGAGCAAGATAATGAACGTCTCTGCCCTCTGTCCACAGCTACTGGGAGAATAAGCATACTGCCCTGCAGGCCTCCCAGAGGGAGACAATGACTGGGAGGGGACTCTCAGAGGGGGAGCCCAGGATGTTAAAGGCAAAGGCCCCTTAGAACTCACTCAGCCCAACTGCCTCGTTCAACAAAAAAAGTCAGGCTGAGGCCCATTTCTTACCTTGAGTCAGAGGCAGAGAACCCAGGCTGCTCATTGTGAGCGACCAGCTGGGATCGGGCAGGACAGTGAACATGGGGCCATGTGCTCCGCCGCTGGAAGGCTCATCGTTGCCGGGGGCTTCCAGGTGGGGCTCCAGGATCTCAGCCCCCTTTCTGCTCCTCCCCGCAGTGGAAAGTGCCACAACGAGGTGGTGCTGGCACCCATGTTTGAGAGGCTGTCCACGGAATCCGTCCAGGACCAGCTGCCCTACTCTGTCACACACATCTCCATGCCGGCCACCACTGAAGGCAGGCGGGGCTTCTCCGTGTCTGTGGAGAGCGCCTGCTCCAACTACGCCACCACTGTGCAAGTGAGAGAGTGAGTGCCTGGGGGGGGCTCTAGAGCGGAGCACGCGGCGGGCCTCGGAGCCCCCGCACCCGCGTCGCGCCTCTTCTTCTGGGCCCACTGTGCTGTCGTCACACCTGGCCCTGGCACCGACTGCCCTCACCCCCCACCACGGCCGCTTCCCGCAGATACTAACACCAGAACCGCTCACCTTTCACGGGTCAAGTTTCACATCGTGTTTGCTCTTTGAAATTATCTTGGCTTGGTTATGTTTGCTTATCATCTGTCCTCCTCACGAGTTCCTGTGGAACTTAGTCCGGTTCATTGCTGCACACCCAGGGCCTGGAGCAGTGCCTGACACATAGTGGGTGCACATGGATTGTTGTTTCGTTGGTTGAGTGAGTGAATGGAGGAAGGAGGAGAAAGAGGTAAAGACTCCATGCTGTGTCCAGGCCGGCGACCGAATGGGGAAAGGGTCTGTCCATCTAATACCAGTCGTGAGGCACTGTGGCTCCCAGCCCTGTAGACGTTGATCATGTGCTTACTGTGTGCCAGGTGCTGGGTGCTCACAGCAGAGGGGGGTCCTGGGGCTGGGAAGTCAGAGGGAGGTGAGGTCTGCTCTAAGCCTGGAGCTGTGTTCAGGACAGAGGTGGGGGTCTATGGCTGTGTCTGGTATAGATTGGGTGGTTGGGAGTAGCCAGAAAGGGCCTGTTAAGTCACAGAGAGCCTGGATCGTGAGGACCCAATGGGTCTCTTGAGGGATTTAAGCAGCAAGGTGACACGACCAGGTGAGCGTTTTAGAAGAATCTCTGCTATGGAAGTGGGACGGGAGAGGGGCAGGCCTAGAGGTGCAGAGACCAGTTAGGAGGCTGATGCGTGGAGCAAGAGACGGGTGTTGGTAACCATGATGGTGGAGCATTCTTCAGGACGTGCGGATTGGGGGGCTGCAAGGGAACTCCCGAAGCAGGGGGTGCCATCTGGGTTTCTGGCTTAGGCCTCTGGGTGATGGGGTGGGGCCTCTCCCTGAGTGGCCTGGGCCTTGGGGGCCAGTTGAGGCCCAGGGCCTGGTGAGCCCTCCCTGCACAAGTGAAATTGGTCAGGCTGTCTTTAAAGTTGCCTCTGCCCTGCCTCCTCTCTTGTCCGGCCCAGGGTCAACCGGATGCACATCAGTCCTGACAACCGCAATGCCATCCACCCCGGGGACCGCATCCTGGAGATCAACGGGGCCCCCGTGCGCACGCTCCGCGTGGAGGAGGTACCATGTGTCCTGTGGAGGGGAGGGGAGCGGACCGTGAACAGACCCTGTTTGTCTTGCCACTGAGCCTGTGAGCACTGGTGACCCCCTCTGTCAGCCTGGCTTGTTCCCAGGGCAGCAGGGATGGCTGGCCATGTTGGGGAGTGCCAGGCTGTGGGCAGATGGCACGGTGTGGCCAGCGGCCACTGGAGGCCACAACAGGCTCTGATCCTCTGGCCTGATGGTGGGTGGCCCACGATGGGACGTCCTGCAGGGCCCACCTCACACCACTCCCGGCTGCAGGTGGAGGACGCCATTAGCCAGACGAGCCAGACGCTGCAGCTCCTGATCGAGCACGACCCCGTCTCCCAGCGCCTGGACCAGCTGCGGCTGGATGCACGGCTCTCTCCCCGCGCGCAGAATGACAGACATGCGCACACCCTCAGCCCCCTGGACACCAAGGAGAACCTGGAGGGGACGCTGAGGAGACGCTCCCTGAGGTGCCCTGTCCCGCCCTGGCTCTGTGCTGCCCCACGCCCAGCTCTCAGACAAGTGGAGCTGGCTCTCTGAGGCCAGCAGAGTTAGGAAGGGAGCCAGCTGGCCAGAGGCAGGCAATGAGGATTGTGCTGACCCAGCGCCCCCCGAGGATAACAGTTCATAGCCAGGGCCCATGTGTGATCTGACCCAGCTGTCTGCCAGCTTTCCCTAGAAACCAGAGTATAGTTGCTAAGTCATGTCCGACTCTTTGCGACCTCATGGACTGTTCCCTGCCAGGCTCCCCTGTCCATGGGATTTTCCAGGCAAGAATACTGAAGTAGGTGGCCATTTCCTTCTCCAGGAGAAGCCAGAGGGTCAGGCTCTGTCCACTGAACTCTGAGCTGGGCAGGAGGCAGCGGTGCTGGATCCCAAAGGGTGGCAAGGCCTGTGGGGGAAGCGTGGGGTGCCGAGGCTGGACACGGGGCACAGATAAGCATAGATAAGGACGTTGAAAACCAGAAAGCAAGAGATGAATGCACGAGGGGGGACCAGAAGTCCCTTCTTTAGGAAGTCAGAGTGACAGTCACCAACCATTGGCTGCTCTTTAAAAATGTCATAAACATAGTGGCCCGTTTGCTCTAAAGTCATGCACACTTATTAAAGTTCAGGAAACACAGGCAGGTACTACAGAGATGTCCCATTTGCTCGTGTTTTGGGTGGCTGTTGCTCTCAGCCAGTTGGGGCCGTAAATCAGGCAGACATGGAAGGTGGTGGGTTCCCATTGATCCATCGACAGTGCTGCCAGCTGGTGGAGTCTAGTCCCTCACTTCGGGTGAGGGGTACTCAGGGTTCCCGCTTTGCAGGTGATTTTCCCATGCTTACATAGACTCCAGATGTCTGCCGCCCCCAAACGACACCTCTGTCCGATGTCAGAGTCCCCCTCCTCCGTCCCAGCACCCTGACTGCAGATGTTGGAAAGACCCGTTGGGCTGGCCCTGAGGTTCCTGCTGCCAGGCTTCCATGCTGGGTCTCTGAGGGCTGCCCTGTTCCACCCTCATCCCTCGTCCCCCTCCTCCTCTGCAGACGCAGTAACAGCATCTCCAAGTCCCCCGGCCCCAGCTCCCCCAAGGAGCCGCTCCTGCTCAGCCGTGACATCAGCCGCTCGGAGTCCCTGCGCTGCTCCAGCAGCTGCTCGCAGCAGATCTTCCGGCCCTGTGACCTGATCCACGGCGAGGTCCTGGGGAAGGGCTTCTTCGGGCAGGCCATCAAGGTGAGCACCGACTCCGCCCCTCCGCCCCCCCAGCCCTCGCACCCTCCTCTGGGGATTTTCTTCACTTGCCCTCCCAGGCCACCTGAAGGCAGTGTTGCTGCTGGTGTGAGCTTGGGGGACCTGGAGCCCCGGGTGGGACAAGGTCGCCTGTGGCCCCCCATCTCTGGTCAGTGAGTGTTTCTTAGGTGCCCAGAGGCCTCGGTGTGGGAGTGGCTCCTGCCTCCCTGCTGAACAGTCTCGGGGACTAACCTCTCTCTCTCTCTCCTCCTCCTCCTCTGCTGAGAGCTGGGAGGGGGGGTCAGGTAAGCCGTGTGTCTCAGCCTTCGGGGCCATGGGGCTGGAGAGCTTCCTCACAACCCCCCCAGCTCCCTGGTGCATGTCTGTGGCACTGACCCTCTTGCCCCCCAGACTCTTGTTCCCCGAGAGACACGCTTCTGGGTCAGATGACCAGAACCCCCGCTTGGCTTGGCAGCACCCCTCCCCCCGCCTCCCCCCAACACGCCCTCTTTGTGGGTTCTCGCCTTTCCTCCGTGCATGCCCAGCTCTCCGGGGAGGAAGGTGTGCTCCCTTCTGAGGCCCGTGCTGTGTGTTCCGCACTTGAACTGTCAGTCTGATCCGGCCGATGACATCAGCGTGTTCTCCAGGGCAGGGGATGGCCAGCAACAGATTTGCGCGTAGTTCCCCGGAAGGGCCTCTGTTCTCTGCACCAGTGACAGTCGCCCTCCTTTTAGGTGACGCACAAAGCCACGGGCAAAGTGATGGTCATGAAGGAGCTGATCCGGTGTGATGAGGAGACACAGAAGACTTTTCTAACTGAGGTAAGAAGCAGGGTGGGGGCTAGGAGTTTGTGTCACTGTTGAAAGAGGGAAATTGATACTAAAGAATGACTTCAATCCCAGCTTTCAGCACCAAAAAAAAAAAAAGATGTGAAGGGGAAGCTTAGTTTGGAGTCGTTGCTTTCTTAAGGCAGAACAGACCATTAGAGGAACGTCCCTGCCCCCCCGACGTAAATGACGGCACATTATTTGTACAAAAAACACTGAGGACAGCACGAACTGGTACAGCGAGCTGTGCTTCACGGAGCTCGTGGAGCGTGGGGTGAGCACAGACGCTGTGGAGCAGCTCGACGCTGGGCACCCCGCCGGGCCACCCTGGCACCTTAGTGTCCTTCCCCGCTGTCCCACAGGGTGCCGTCCTCCTGGTCTCCACCTCACTCTGGGGCCCTGCCTCTCCAGTTCCCCAGATGTAGCTCTTAGAAAGGCAGGGTCCCAAGTGCGAGGCCTGGGAGGCTGTCCCCATCCACGTGGGGATTTCTTCCCCAGCACCCAAGACAGAAGGGGGAGATTCGGGGCATGTGTGTCACGCTGACTCCCCGAGGGAGGGGGCGAGAAAGAAACCGGGCCCCGCCCTCGCGGCCTCCCTGCCCTGCAGGTGAAGGTGATGCGCAGCCTGGACCACCCCAACGTGCTCAAGTTCATCGGCGTACTGTACAAGGACAAGAAGCTGAACCTGCTGACGGAGTATATCGAGGGGGGCACGCTGAAGGACTTCCTGCGCAGCGTGGTGAGCACAGTACCCCCAGAATCCCTGAGAGCCTTGGGGGGTCATCAGTGGGGCCCGTGTGTCTCCACTGCTCTGGAACCACAATGATCAGAGAGACCCTCTGCCTTGCCTGCAAAGGGCCATGTGGGACTGGGCACAGGCAGAGAGGGTTTACTGCGGATCACATAGACCCACGGGGCCTGGCCCACCGGTAGAGCAAGGCCCAGTGGCCTCTGACGGGCCCTCCTCCCTCCTGCAGGATCCGTTCCCCTGGCAGCAGAAGGTCAGGTTTGCCAAAGGCATCGCCTCTGGAATGGTGAGTCCTACCGACAGCCCTGCCAGCAGAGTGGGTCTGGGAGGAGCTTGGACAGGCATCTGCTGAGGCCGGCATGTGGGTGCTTAGTAGGGGTTAGCAGTGACGAGAGAGGGGCTGACATCGAGGAGCCCAGAAGGAAAAGGCAGGCACGCACCGTCTTGGGGGCAGGTGGCACAGGAGAGGGGTGGGCACCCCCTGAGGAGGGGTGGCAGGCAGGTTGGAAGGAATTCCGTGGGCATGTGAGCAGCTCCAGGAGCCCAAGGGAGGGAACCGGTGTTGTGGCGGGGGCGGGGGGGTGGTTCTGCATGGGAGGGTGGCTCAAGAGCCAGAGGCGGAGGCCTGGATGGGGAAATAGCAAATATAGACTAGTTTGGACACATGAGGGTAGGCAGAGGGAGAGGTTCAGAGCGCTGAGTGTGGCACATCCACACAGTGGCGTGTGACTCAGCCACAAAAAGGATTAAATAAGGCCATTCGCCGCTATGGATGGACCTAGAGACTGTCACACTGAGCAAAGTCAGTCAGACACCGAAAGACAAATATCATGATGCCGCTTATGTGTGGAATCTAAAACAATGGCACAAATGAGCCTATTCACAAAAGGGAAGTAGAATCCCAGGTGTAGAAAACAAGCTCATGGTTGTCAAGGGGGAAGGGGGAGGGATGAATTGGGAGGTTGAAATCAACATATGTACACTACTGTAGATAAGATGGGTCACTATTAACACACTGATAGTACAGGAAGTCTTCTCAGGACGCTGTAATGACCCGTATGGGAAAAGAATCTGAAGAAGAGCGGATGTATGTATATGTGTAACTGATTCACTCTGCAATACACCTGAAACTTAACACAGCGTTATAGATCAACTACACTCCAGTCAATTTTTTTTTTTTCTCTAAGTGAAAGCGCTGAATGCTAACCACTAGACCACAGGGATAGTATGGACAGAGAGGGAAGTGTATGTTGGGAGCACAGATCAGCTGGGCCAGGAGGTGGCCACTTCCCCTCTCACAGCAGGAAGGACCCAAGGTGGCTAAATCCAGAGACTGGGTGGGGGTAGCCTAACTCTGAGTAAAATAGGTTGGGGGCGCTCACTGGGCCCGGGGAGTCGGGAACTTCAGGACAGAGCAGCGCCTGGGTTGGGATCTGTGAACAGAGGCTGCTGGGCAGGAGACAGCAGCAGGGAGAGGGGAAGCCCTCGGCCTTCTGTTGACACCGGGATGAGGAGTGACGGCAGGAGGGCCCTGGAGTCTGGGTTGGGTTCTGAACCGGGCGTGGGGGGGGCGGTTCCTGGGGGAAGAGCGGGTTTGGGGCCCCCAAGTCTCAGAGTCAGCGTCTAGCCGATTGACTGGCTGTGGGCCTCAACTCCTACCTCTGGTTCCAGGCCTATTTGCATTCCATGTGTATCATCCACCGGGATCTGAACTCGCACAACTGCCTCATCAAGCTGGTACGTGCCCCCAGGGCAGCCCTCCTGGCTCCCTTGTTGCCAGTGAGACTGCCTGGCCTCTCTGGCTTTAGACCAGAGGTATCGCCTCGGGCTCCAGTCTTCTGGGGGATCCCCGCACATGCAGACAAACCCCACTTCCTCCCAGTAGCAGCCTTTGAAATCCTCTGGTTGGAAGAGACGAAGTTCCTCAGCTGCTTGTAGAGCCCTGTCACTTTTCCTGGTTTTGCCCTGTGTTGGGGGAAGCAGCTCCCCAAGGACCCCATTTTGCAGCTGTGGCACCTGAATCCTCAGCCCGAGGCCACAGAGCTGCTAAATTCACAGGGACGTGTTTGGGGTCAGCCTCCCTCTCCCCTGCCGGTCAGCTCTGCTCGCTACAGTGTTACTCCTGTTGACTTGCAGTGTGGCTTCCTGGGTGTCCACTCACTGGCCCTAGCCATGCCCTCTGGACTCACACCAAACAGTCTTAATCCCTTTTCCACATGACTGCCTTGTAGCTATTTGAAGAGCTTATCTCCCCTTCGCCCCCACCCCCACGGAAGGCCTGTGTCTTGTCTTTTTCTGTCTTATCCTGGTTCCAGCTTTAAATCTTTCTGAGAACAAGGCAGGATGAGAAAAAAGGCAAAACAAAAGAAATCCTCTGTCCTGCCTCTTGAGTTCCACTCTCCAGGTCCCAGGGCCTCTGCTGAGAACACTCTCTAGGTCTGGGGAAGGCAATGGCACCCCACTCCAGTACTCTTGCCTGGAAAATCCCATGGACGGAGGAGCCTGGTGGGCTGCAGTCCATGGGGTCACTAAGAGTCGGACACGACTGAGCGACTTCACTTTCACTTTTCACTTTCATGCATTGGAGAAGGAAATGGCAACCCACTCCAGTGTTCTTGCCTGGAGAATCCCAAGGACAGCGGAGCCTGGTGGGCTGCCGTCTATGGGGTCGCACAGAGTTGGACACGACTGAAGCGACTTAGCAGCAGCAGCCATGCAGAAAGCGCAGACTGAGAAAACAAACACCACGCCCTGTTCGTCAAGACACCCTTTGGTCATACGCCTCTTCTCTCCTTCTTTTGGGACTGTCCGGTCCCCGTCGCGTCGTCCCCCGCCCCCCAGTGCTGACCTGACCCTTGTCCTCTTAGGACAAGACCGTGGTGGTGGCTGACTTCGGGCTGTCACGGCTCATAGTCGAGGAGAGAAAGAAGCCCCCCGTGGAAAAGGCCACCACCAAGAAGCGCACCTTACGCAAGAACGACCGCAAGAAGCGCTACACGGTGGTGGGGAACCCCTACTGGATGGCCCCGGAGATGCTGAACGGTCAGTCCTGACACCCCGGAGGGGAGGCGGGGCCGCGTCTCGCAGCAGAGCCCCAGGGTGTGTAGACCAGGTACCCGGAGCCGGGGGTGCATGGTTTTCATCCCGGGCCAGACTGGACCTCGAAGACGCCTCCCTCCCTGAGATCAGGCCTGCAGGCTGGCTGGCGCCCCGTCCTGGGCCCATGCTGAGGTCTGACCGCGGCGCCTGTGCCCCAAGGCGTAGCTGAGCGCTCCGGCGCTTTACTGCCTGTTCTCGCTCCGTGTTGAGAACTGAGCTGTGCTGCCCCCTCGTGGCTGAGGTGCAGACCAGCCGGAGATGCTGGCCGGACCTCCTGAGCCAGACAGGGCCGTGAGACCACAGAAGTGGCCCACTGCAGCCGTTTCTGAGGTCTTCAGCCAGAGAGCGCACAGGAGGCCGTGCCAGAGTCCAGGCGCAGCCTGGCCCAGTCCCTTTCACTGTGCCGTGCGGCTTCACCCTGGGCGGTGTTGTTTCATGAGGCCTCTCTGAGGCTGACTGAGGAGCGGTGGTTTTCAGATGGGGCCTGTCCCCACAGCCTTAGAGGCACCCCACAGAACCTCCCCTAGCCCTGGCTCTTGGCTCTGACCTGACCTGGCTCCAGACGCCGTGCAGGGCAGAGACGGGACCAAACCTAACAGCCTGCTCTCCTGTGTTTCCGAAGGAAAGAGCTACGACGAGACGGTGGATGTCTTCTCTTTTGGGATCGTCCTCTGTGAGGTGAGCCCAGCATGGAGGCCAGGCCTGAGGCAGCAGACCTGGCAGCCCGGCCCCCAGCTGGGATAGGGGCTCCTCCTAGGACGCGTAGTGCCGCAGAGTCAGCAGGAGCAGAGGGCCGTGTCGGTTATCACGGGTCTGTGGACACGTTCGAGTCTCACTGCTTTAAAAACATCGTTCACTCTAACAGAATTCAGTTGAGCATCTTCTGTATGCAGAGCCCTAGGCTGGCACCAGAGGGCTTCAGACATGAATCAGATCCAGTGCCTCCCTTCCCAGGGCCCGAACTCCAGCACAGGGCAGGGCGGGGCTGTGTGGAAGCCGCCCCTCCAGAGGCCGGTCAGGGGCATCGTGCTTCTGCACTGAGGCTCCTCCAGATTCTCTAGTCAGGAGACAAGCCTGCATTAACAAGATACAGAGAGATGGGAGGGGGCAGCCCTCTCAGCTGGCTTTTTACCTCCTTCCTCTTCTGTTTAGTTGACTGCATCTGGCCTTAGTTACGGCACGCAGGGTTCCCTCGAGGTGCAGCGCGCAGGCTCAGTGGTTGCAGCACACGGGCTTGGTTGCCCCGCAGCATATGGGATCTTAGTTCCCGAACCAGAGTTGAACCTGTGTCCCTGCGTTGCCAGATGGATTCTGAACCACTGGAGCACCAGGAAGCCCCTGCCTCCCACCTCTGACCATCCCTCCTGTCCTGTCCCTGCACCAGCACCCCACCCCCCACCCCCCCACACATGGCTGCACCGTCCCTGACCACTGTCTTTCCACCTGCAGATAATCGGGCAGGTGTATGCAGATCCTGACTGCCTGCCCCGAACACTGGACTTTGGCCTCAACGTGAAGCTCTTCTGGGAGAAGTTTGTCCCCACAGACTGCCCTCCAGCCTTCTTCCCCCTGGCCGCCATCTGCTGCAGACTGGAGCCTGAGAGCAGGTCAGAGTCCACGCCCCTCACCCAGCCCACATGGTCCTGGGATGCTCGTCCCAGTCCTCAGCCATCGCCAAGCCTTTCCCAGGCGCAGGGTGGCTAAAGCCTTGAGCTCGCGGATGTAGCCATCAACCACTGAAGCCCCCTGACAACCCTGACGTATCAGTAGGCAGGGAGGGAGACTGGGGTGTTGTAGCAAGTGACCCAGCGACAGCGTTAAACTTTAACAGCAGGAAATTCACCCAAACCTATATACCATGCTAACAGTGTCTTCAAGTTTCCATATTCCCATGTCCATGTCCAAACACATTTTTTTTTACAGTTATCTTAAATAGAGAAAAGTTTGACATTTTGCTTTGCATTTTTGTCGCTACCCAGTATTCCAGATGATCATTTCTGTTGACTGTGAAATTCACTAGGAGACTGTAGGAACATACATGTGCAGATGTTCAGGGTTTTCCAGTTCCTCCTTAAAATAGGTATTACAATGAACATCTTTATGCATTAGCCAATTTTTTCCTTTAAAGAAATCTTTTTAAAATTATCTTTAGTATATGAGAACATGTATTTAATATGTGAGAAAGCGACAGATGCTATGGAAAAAGGACTCAAGCCAAGTAAAAAGGGTTGTTCAGGGTGCGAGTTACCATCTTTAAGATGGTGCTCAGAGTAGGTCTTGCCAAGAAGGTGACAAGATGTTTAAGCAAAATCGAGGAGGAGATGGGGGAATGGGCCTGAGCAGTCTCCAGGGCAGTAGGAGCCAGGCGTTCTCTTTCTCCTTGGGGTGAACTGCTGAGACTGTGAGAAGCCCCACCCGGGGCAGATCCATTGATATGGAGACGACTTTCAGTCTCAAGACTGAAAGGATCTTTAAAAGGGCACTGAGTCCAAACCCACCTGAGATGATTGCATTTTCTCTGAGACCTGGAAGAGCTTTTCTTCTCCTGGACTTAATTTTCAAGCCGCCCCTTTGAGCCAGGCCCACCTCTCCCTGTGTTATCACTTCTCATCTTTGTAGCAGCCTGTGCAGTCATATGACCCTGTTTCCCACTGAGGCACACCAAGGTTAAGGGCTTGCCCAAGGTCAGACACCCAGGAAGTGGTGGAGCCACAGGCCTGGGTGCCTTCCTTGCCACCTCACTGCCCACCCCCACTTCCGTAACTCACCTGTCTCCTCCTCTTTCTAGACCGGCATTCTCCAAACTGGAGGACTGCTTTGAGGCGCTGTCCCTGTACCTGGGGGAGCTGGGCATCCCACTGCCTGCAGAGCTGGAGGAGCTGGACCACACCGTGAGCGTGCAGTACGGCCTGATCCGGGACTCGCCTCCCTAGCCCTGGCCCAACCCCCTTCCGGGGGCCTCCCCCAGCCAGCACTGCCCCCTCTGCGCCCATCCCTGCTGCGGGCAGGGCCGGCCAGGCCTCCTGGGGATCGGCAGCTCATTCGGAAGCAGGACTGGCCATCCTCCTACGTCCCCGGAGGCAAGCGGGCACAGCACCAGGGAAATGTCTCCCCAGGTCCTGGAGCCCGGTTACTCTCTGTAAATCCAGCACTCGCCTGGAAGCTGTGAAGAAAACAAACAAAGCCTGGTCCCTGAGACAGGAGGAGTCTGTTACTCGTGACCACTCGGGAGCGCCCTGGCAGTGGATTCCCAGAGACCCTTGCTGACACTAACCAGCGCACCCTGGACCTGCTGGGCAGGCTCCCGGGTGCACCGCCGGCGGGCCCTGACCCCTCTGGTTCGGCCGGTGCAGGAGGACTTCTCGTGGAGTGTGGCAGAGAGTGCGGCTGTCCGAGGATGGGAAGCTACCGCGGTGCTCCCCGGCCCTGGCGCGTCCCGCCCTCCCATGGGCAGCGTTGAGGGAGTGGGCTGTAAAGCGTCTCCTGGTCGGTTTGTGGTGGGTCCAGCCGGGAGTCAGGAGCAGGGCTGGTTTCTGTTCGCCTCCTGGGCCCCGGGGCCCCATCGGCTCGAGGGGGAGCCTCCACTTGTGTTCTCACGCTGAGCTCCGGACTGGCGGGGAACTCGTGGGCGGGTCCTTCCTGCGGGCAACAAGCAGTCACCCAGGCTGAAGGCAGAGGCCCCGCCCTCCAAAGCCCTGGCGTCCTGGCTGCTGTCACTTGCCCACTCGCGTGTGCTTCATCCAGGAGCCCGGGCCTGTGTGGGGCGGGCTCTGGAGGACACTGGCTGGTGGCAGGCCCAGCATGTGGGGTGTGGGCTGACCCTGCACCATATCTGCCAAGTGAGGAGTGGGTTTGGGACCTTCCTGCAGCCTGAGTGGTTGTGCTGGGGGCGGGGGCGGCTGGGTGACACGGGAGAAGGCGGTTGCCGTTCAGACTGTCTTGGTGTTGTACCTGTGGGGGTGATACGTGAAACGCTGTACATAGACCTGATGAGCTGCGGGACTAGGTGTTGCCTCTGGCCAGAGTCTCCTTGCTGTCGCGGCCCTGCTCAGGTGTGGAGCGTGCGGGCCCTTTCCCTGGGCTCCCGCAGCAGGGAGGCCGGCATTGTGCGGCTGGTGCTGCCTCGGTGGTCCCCGCAGGAGTGGGGGTGGTGGGCCCAAACCGGGCCGTGGGGCAGACCAAATAAATTAAGCAGTTAACGTGACTGATGGTGCGGAGAGTGAGAACGTGACTTGGGCCTGGTTCAGGGAGACGCACGTGGAGGGTGCACTGGCCACTTTGAGGCCCCGGCCATGTGACCCCACAGCAGGGGTTCTCGTGCTCTGACCTCACCTCCTTACACAGACACCTGCCTGCTCCAGGGGACATGTGCAGCCCACCGGAGGCAGCCAGGCCTCGGGGCAGGTGACCCACCACCTCCCAGCCATGCCATCCCCTCAGGGCCACCCAGGCCTGCCCTCCGGCGTCCGTGCACTCCCACTTGCCCTGGTGTCCCGGAGTCCTCTCTGCAGGGCTGGGTGCCGCCTTAACGGAGGGAGGAAGTGTGTGCTCGTCACCCCTGCCCCTGGTGTCTCCTAAGAGCTCAAGGGGAGACCTGTTTCTCTTGCGTCTGCACACAGGGCCTGTGGGGTGCCGGCTGGGCCAGGTGATGCGATCTGGCTCATGGGATCCTGGGCACAGCACGCATCCACAGACCCAAAGGTGGTTTCTCCTGAAGCTGGCTGGAGTCAGGGCCAAGATCTGGTTCCTGGAAAAACACACGCTAGGGTGCCCCTTGCTGGCAGCAGTATAGAGTGGTGACTGGATACAGGCAGAGGTCACCCTGGGTGTTCCTAGAGGCTGAGAACCTGTTGTGAAATCCTTGCTAAAAAGCCCCCAAAAAACTGCCATTGGTAGCTTCTGCTGGAGCCCTAGGGGTCACCCTGCGGGGACCTCCCTCGGCCCGGAGCAGCTCCTGGGAGCCCATCAACCCCTGCACACCCGTCCCTCCTTCAGCTGCTGCAGCAGCCCCATCCCCCAACCCTGTCTCCAGCCCATCCCTAACCTCTAAAGAATGCTGAGGGAGAGAGAGTCTGCGGTGACTGGCTGCCCTCTGCCATGCTGCACAGCCTCTTGCCTGCAGCTTTGACCCGAGAGGCTTTCCTGGTGACGACGCTCCAGTTACCAGCCAGCTGGCTGCTGCTCCTGGTGTGGACCCAAGGGAAGGACAGACAGCGGAGCTCACCCTGCGTGTGTTGACAAGGTAATCAAACGCTTCCCAGCTTTTGAGGAGGAGTGTCCTGACACCCCACAAAAACTTGGCAGTATGGATTTTTTTTTTAAATTTATGTTGAGTCAAATGCAGAGCAATTAATCCTGCACTTTTATTCGCAGGTGTCAGAATGAGGTATATAAAAACATGTACACAGAAATGCTTTTATAGAAAAGTAGAAACCGGTAATGTTTTCTTCTGCATCATGACCAACAAGAGACCCTCCGAGGCCTAGGTCCCCTCAGCAGATGACTTCTGGGAACAGCCTGCTGGAGAGAGACAGCCCCACAAACCCGGCCTCCGTGAACGGTGGTGGCAGGACTTTGGGAAGGGAGCTCTGTGGCCAGGTTAGCTCTGCTGAGACCCCCGAGTGTGCCATCAGGGCCTCGAGGCTGACTGTGCCGGGAGCTTCCTCTTTGAACCTGAGCATCACTCTCTTCGGACCCCCTCTGTCCAAAAGGCGTCAGGAGCCCTAAGGCCCCTTCCAATAGGTCTGTGATTGTTAGGGGTTGTGACCCTCACCCTGCTTCACCACAGGAAGGTGCTGGTCCTGAGGCCTTCCATCACCTCGCCTCCCGGCGGGTCTCCAGGTTAACCTCCGAGCAGCAGCTCACGAGGCCCCGCCCACAGCATCATTCCTGTAGGTCAGCTGGCTGCTGTCTCAGCCCTGGGGAATGCAGAGAGGTCACTGTGTACCCTGAGAGGAGGCCGTCGGGGGGAACCCGGGCCAGCTCAGGTCCTGGGGGCTGAGGCAGCTGCGATTCCCTCACCCTCCTCCTCAGTAGAATGTTCAGAGCCGTTCTTCCCTTCCTCTCCTTTCAGAACAGGAAGAGCCCTGGGCCCGGCCCGCAGTCCTCAAGGCACATCACTGCCAGCAGCCTCTGCCTCATCCTATGCTCAACCCACAGTGCTGACTTTCATACAGACTTGCTTCCATTTCTCAGAAATGGTCAGGAGGGGACTGCGTCCTAAATACTGAAAAAACTAAACACGTTTTTTAAACACTGCCTCTTGACCTACGTGACCAGACCTGTGAATAATAGCACGCGCCACTGAGACCCACAGCGAGCACGTGGGGAGGCCGAGGCTGAGGCCACCTTGCACAGTGAACCACAGGGGAGCTGGGGGAGCCCCCTGTCCGTCCCTGGTTTGGTTCCGGGGCACAGGAAGCCCCTGTCACAGCGCTGCTGCGGGGGCTGCTGCTGTCCCCATCCGTGGGAAAAACCCTGCTCCACTGTATGGAGAGAGAGCCTTGGCAGGACCCGACCCAGCCTCGCTCTCAGCCCACAGTGCTACCTGTTCCTGTCTTCGGGTTCAAACAGAAAATGTGGGGGGTTTCAACCACAACAGAAAGTGTAGATCCTCCCAGCTGTAGGAGCGGGGGTAGGTGGTCCCGCACCAGTCTCTGCAATGGGCTCCTGCCCATCATGGGGGGGCTCAGGCGCCTGGAGTGCCCGCCTGGCCCATGAGGGGGGCACTGCCCTCCTGAAGGTCGACTGGAGTCTGGCTGGCGTGGACCACAACGGTCTTCTCATCCACGATCTCGCAGGTGGGGTTGGTGAAGGCAGACAAGGGCAGGGTGATCCGCTGCAGCTCCCGCTCACACACTTTCTGCTCGTGCTGGGCTTTCAGGTCCTTGCCCCTGGCAGGAGAAGAGGGAAGAGTCGGGCTGTGCCTCCCGCAGTCTGCTCGTAGGCCAGCACCCCGAGGCCCGGCAGGGGCTGGCCGCAGTCACAGCCAGGCAGGGCTGTTCTGCCAGACTGCCTTAACTCAGCAAGGAGCCCCTAAACCTCGTCTGTGAGATGGGGGTGACAGGAGCACGACCCTCCCTCAGCTGCAGTGGGGCTCCCTGAGGATGGTGGGGACGAAAGAGACCCTTAAAGCAAAACAGAGTTTTGCTTTTTCAGCCCGAGGCACCACAGGACCCCAAAAAACCCTCAGCCCTCACCCATAAAGCTGTCCAGAAAACTGACCTTGACCATCCTGTTCTGAGACGCCTCATCCAAAAGTCTCAGAAGGTGTGAGCTCTGGCTGGAAATGAGGACCATCCCCTCCCCGGAAGGTGTGAGCCCTGGCTACAAAGAGGGACCATCCCCTCCGACTGCAGTGGGCAAGGAGCCTCTGCGGGCTGCTCGGGTCGACAGGAAACAGGACACAATGACCATGGGACCCCTGAGTGTTCACAGGCCTTCTCCTGGTACTCGGTGACCCAATCAGGCTGAGGTGTTACCCCATTTTATTCACGTGAAGTGATCCATGCTGAGGGCCTGACGTGCGCCTCACTGCATTCTGAACCCTAACAATTAGGTGTTATCGTTCATTTTATAGATGAGGAAGTAAGTCCAAAGAAGCTGAACTCTCCAAATGATACGGTGGGCTCGAGCCTAAGTCTCTCGGACTCTGGCTGATGCTCAAGAGAAGTTCTGATCTCATCAGGGTCACCCCCCCACAAAAAGGATAGGGCAGGGCCTCACCCACCCAGTCTTCCGGCTGCATGTCCGGTCCGCCCCACTGGGCCGGCCACGTACACTGCAAGCCAAAGGGTGTGGTGTGCGCCTGGCACACTACACGCCAGAACCCAGGTCAGCATCCTCTTTTAATACAGCAATCAGACACGGCTCAGCCGTCAGAGGAAATCTTCCCGGAAGGAGCCCATCCCGAAGAGGCCCTGAAGCAAGCAGCTGATGGATAAGCTGGTGCAGCAAACAGGCCTGCCTCAGAGTCCCCAGGGAGACAGCCGAGAGCAGACGGGTGACACAGCGATCGCCCAGGGAGGTGCAAGGACAAAGGTTTCCAGAGTCACGAACGCTGAGGACACGGGCGCTGGAGGGGAAAGAGCAGGTGCGTCCTAACTGCCTCTAAATCAACCAGTTCTCCGCCCCTGGACCAGCCCAGCCTGGGCTGTGTGACACTCGGCCTTGGGGAGCCTTGGTTTCATCATCTCTGAAATGGGAATGATACCTGACTCCAAATATGATGATGAAAGTCAAAGTGGAGTCACTCAGTTCTGTCTGAATCTTTGCGACCCCATGGACTGTAGCCTCCCAGGCTCCTCCGTCCATCGGATTTTCCAGGCAACACTACTGAATGGGAAAGCATTTCGAAAACCATGGACTGCTAAAAAGCTCACAGGGGGCTGTTGCGATTTGCCCTGAAGGTGATGTGACTCACCAGGCAACGTTCTCTTAATCTGGGTTCCCACGGGAACTCCTGCTGGACAGCCAGGGTGAGTGTTGTTTATGTGACCCCGACCCCTGCCCTCCGCTCTAGGCCTTAAGCTTCATCATCCTGTAAAACAGGGAGCCGGACTTGAGAACCTTCAGGGCCCCTAACATCCTGTGAGATCCTGAGCAGGACGTGTGCCCCGCGCACCCCTGCTCCTCACTGTTGGGTCACAGGTGGCACACCTGTGCACTCATGCCCCCGACTTGCCCTGGGTGGCCAAGTCTCTGCGTGTGAGCCTGCAGCTCCTGCCCGTCCTCATCGGGCTCTGCACTGGGCACCCCGAGCCACAGCCGAGGCGCTCCCCGAGCCCCCGGAGGGCTGAGGAGGGCCACGGTGACACGGCTGCCTAGAGCAAGTGCACCCCCACTCACGGCCCGAGATTCTGCCTCTGGGCACTTCTCGGTCACAGCTACTGCCACGTAGACGAGAACACCTCTGCCTCTGGCATACAACAGAAAACTACAGTCTGCCCATGTCAGGAGAAACTTGGAAAGCCTGGATTTAATTCTATTAAGGAAGAGTCCCTTGGACTGCAAGGAGATCAAAACAGTCAATCATAAAGGAAATCAACCCTGACTATTCATTGGAAGGACTGATGCTGAAGCCCCAATACTGTGGCCACTTGATGCGAAGAGCCGACTCGTTGGGAAAGTCCGATGCTGGGAAAGATTGAGGGCAGGAGGAGAAGGGGGCGACAGAAGCTGAGATGGTTGGATGGCATCACTGACTCAATGGACACGAGTCTGAACAAACTCTGGGAGATAGTGAAGGACAGGGAGGCCTGGTGTGCTGCAGTCCACGGGGTCGCAAGGACACACAACTGAGCGACTGAACAGCAAGGGAGCCCACAAACAAGCCAGCAGAGAACCAAAGGCCATTTACAAAAGCAGCAGAGTACGTGCCCAGAGCCACGAGCCGAGGCCTGAATTTCAAAACCTAGGGGCTGAAGGAAGAAGGAAAGCAGGGACTCATGCTTCCCAAGGACCCACGAAGGCGCCAGCAAGTGGCCTTCCCACCTTCCACCCTGAGAAGGGCCACCTGTGCACCGGCTGGATGCCGCACCCTTTACACGTGCGTCATCCTTGTCTCATTTCCACCCAGCACTGCGTGTCATCCACATTTTACAGCCGAAGAAGCTGAGGCTTTCCTCAGCTGCCTCCTTTACCAAGCATCTGGCTGTGGTCAGCCGGGCTGTTGATAATGGTCAGGCTGCATCATACTCAAGTCTTGAGGTGGGGGGGAAATCAATGCAGATTAATGGGGCAGAGCTGGGCTTGAAGCTCAGCCAAGGGTAAATGCAAGGAGCAGGTGCCAGGACAAGTCCGGATGGCAGTCTCTTCCATTTAGAAGCCTCAAAACACACTCAGCCCCGCATGCCTCCTGCTGACGGCGCCTGTGAGTCCTAGAGGTGCCGCGGCAGCCCCCAGCTCCTTCTGGGGTCCCGGAGAGGCCACCGGCATGGCTGCACTGACCGTCAGGCAGCTCAGCCCCTTCTCGCCACCTATGAGGCGGGGGGACATCCAGGCTGTTGTCTGGCAGCCAAGAAAGAACAAAAGACCCATTCACTCAGCTCCTCTCCTGGGCGGGCGGAGGCGACGGTGACTGGCAGTTTTCCCCTTGCCTCTGTATCAGAGCCAGAGCGCAGACACTGCGACCGGGGCAGGGAGCGGCAGGCTGGCCATCCGAACCAGACAACCAGGACAGAGGCCCCCCAGGCTGAGCCCTCGCCCGCTCCCACCTGCCTCCCTTCCTCCCCTGAGAGGAAGCCTGGTGCCTGCCCTCCCCGCCTGGCCAGGGGAAAACTCCCCCCCGTTAGCCTCCTGGCCCTTGGAAGGGTTCAGATTCAGAGCTTTCGGGAATTCTATCCTGACTGCTCCAGGCCGGCCAGAAAGCAGGAGTGCACGGAGCTGCTGTCTGTATCTGGCATCCTCTTGCTGGGTGACAGAGGCACCCAGGGCCTCCTTCAGGCAACACAGGCTGCCTCAAATTATTACCTAACTCTGAGCCACAGCTCTCGTCCCCGTCAGAAGTGGCGCTGTGCCACACTGCTGCTCAGGACAAGTTCCTCAAGGCAGCCAAGGTCAGGAACACCAGTGTCTGCCCAGACTACACTCATTTGATCGTCACAACAAACCTATGTGGCATCTACTAGGATCTCTTGTTTCAGGGACAGGACAGCAGAAGTGGAGAGGCTCCATCATTCACGCAGAGGGCGGATTTGGGATCTGAACCTAGTACCGCCTGCAGCCCACCAAGAAATACTGTCTTTAGGAAGCATTAGAGCTGGGCGGATCATCGCTGACCTGCCCCCATGCTATTTTATACTTGAGGGAAGCAGAGAAGGCAAATGACTTGTCCAGTGCCACACTCAGAACTGCTCACAGTTCCAGAACCTGGCTCTTTTGACTTCTAAGCCCAGCTGTTACAGTTTGAAGGTTTCTGTTTTATTTGGAAAGGTTCTGTGCATGTTCACTCAGTCGGGTCTACCTGTATTGCAATCCTGTAGACTACAGCCTGCCAGGCTCCTCAGTCCATGGGATTTCCCAGGCAAGAGTACTTTGCCATTTCCTCCTCCAGGGGATCGTCCCAACCCAGAGACTGAACTTGGATGTCCTGCATTGGCAGGAGGATTCTTCACCACTGAGCCACCTGGGAAGCCCGCACTGTCTTATCCAATCCAAAGCAAATTGGCACGAAGCTCCTGAGCCTTGCTGGACTTTAGGGAGACACTGGCAATCCTTACTGGCCATGTAGCTTGGACACACCGCTGAACTCCTCTCGGTCTCAGCTCCTCACTGTGTAATGGTGTAAAAGTGGTCCTTCTAGTGTGGTCCTGCGGCTTTGGTGCGATCGTCAGGGAAGGACACTCAAGTGGGTCTTATTAAGAAAGTCTAGGTGGCTGTGGTGGTTACTTAACCTGACTGGTGTTAGTTCAGGGTACCCTGGGGTGGACATGGGTGTGCATGGAGAGGGGACACGGCTCCACGGAACAGACGAGACAGGAGGTGCAGACAAGTGGAAGGACCTGCGTTCCACAGCACTTCCAGGACACTGTCCTGTGACTGTGGGGAGAGAGTGGGGCTGAGCGCTTGCCTCCAGCCCACAAGCCGTTTCCTGTTGCTTAGGCTGTGCTCGGGGCGTTTCTGCTGAGGAAAGGGGTGGTCCGCTGGTTAGGAGGCTGGTGACTCGGTGCCTCGCCGGAGATTACAGGCTCTCGGGGCGCTCCCGGGACAGCCTAGAGGAGCGGATCTAGAAGAAAAAGGCGGGGCTTCCTCCTCCGGCCTGAGAACCGAGCTCGCGATTAAGGTCGCGATTAAGGACGTTTAGCAGTCAGTTGAAGCACCTGGAGGCCTGGACACTGTCACAAGACCGGAGGCAAGCCCAGTGCTATCCAGTGGCTGAGGAGGAAACATTTCAACAGCTAGACTCAGCCAACATGGTTTGGGTCTGAGCTGCGAACCGTAACCAGGGCCTCCCCATCATTCCCCCGAACTCCCTGAAATAACGAACAGGTGCCCCTGAACCTGCCCCATCCACTGTCGCGCTGAGGGCAGCGACCTTATGCTAGGGCACAGGAGACCCTCTCAGGTCAACGCTTCCCCTCTCCGAACCTGTGCTTCCTGAATCACAGAAGATCAGAGAAGCGATGGAGCCTGGAGAGCACAAGTGCAGTGTGCCCACATTTTACAGAAGAGAGAAACAGCTATGGTTTACTGACCTCCTTCTTTGGGCCAGGCAGTCAAGCGTCTCAGCGACAGCCATGCCCTGCCCAAAGTCACGCAGACTGCTAGTCAGTGACAGGACTGAGACTTAGCTCCACTGAATGCTAGGTGTGTGACCTCAAAGAAGTCTCAGTTTCCTTATCTGTAAATATCATTGGCCTTATCAGGGGTGATTGTGAGGACTGAGTTAAAGTACACGTATCATTTGAAGCAGTACCTGGCCTTCAGAAATACTGCTACTATTACTGTTATTATTATTACCAATATGTCCCCTTTTCCATCTGTAAAACAAAGCTGACTACATCACTCTAGAGACAACTCGATTTTATTTAATACTGGATGACCCACTGGGGCTGTGGTCCTCACCACTGGAAAACGCAGGCCACCACATCACTTCCCTTATAGAAGCCTCCCCAGACCACAGAAAAGAAATATCGAAGATACTCAGGAATGGAAGTCAAATCCCCTGATTTTTGCCCACCATTTTGCAAATAATCTTCCCAGAATCAACCAGTGCTGGAAAAATGGGCACAACTCGATTATCATCCCGCACTCCAACTCGCTTCCTTCCTCCTGGCCTGGAAGAGATCCCACTGCTCACAGCTCAGGACATTCAAGCCCCAACTGCAAAAGCAGTGGCTGGGAACCTTTTCTAGGAGCAGAATTTTATAACTCACAGAAAGAATTCAACCTCTCAGTCCCCGCAATGAGAGCCCAGCTTCATTTCTGAAAGGCCACCCGCTTCCACAGCAGACAGCAGGGAATGTCAGTGTTAAGAGAACTGGATGTGACTCCAGCCACTCCCGGACAGTATAACCTTGAGCAGGTTACTTCACCCTTCTGATGAAGGCCTCCTCACCTGTACAACAGGGAATAAGAATCCCTACCTCATCAGGCTTCCTGGGAGATGAGTAAAGGCACCAAAGAAGAGGGTTTGTCCAAGGCCACCTCGTGAAAACTAGAACCAAGTCTCTGCATCCAAGACCTCACTTCCTTTATAAGTAGGAATGCCCCAAAGGAGTCTGCTTTGACTTTGTGTACCTTTCTCTCCTCTCTCATCGAGCCCAAAAAAGAAGCTACTGACCTCTTGTAGGTGTAGCCAAGGACGATTCCAGCTCCAATGATGATGATGATCACCATCATGGTGATGCCCAGCACGTAGCCTGCCAAGGACAGGACACAAGGTCCCATTAGCTCCACCCCAGATAATCAAATATTTCTCCTTGAATTCCACAAGGACAGAGGCAGGCAGTCATACCCAGGGTTCCCAGGTCCTTCTTCTCCTTGGAGTTCACCCGCACCCGTTGACTGATCCCAATCACTGGCTGCACAGCTGCAGCCTCGCTCCGGGCAGGCAGGGCGTTGGCAGGAGCAAACACCTCCTCTCCTCCTGGCACTTCAGCAGCCTCCTCAGTTTCTGTTGTGGAGGTTGGCAGGCCCTGGGAAGTGGTATCTGGAGGTGAAGTGGGAAAACAGCTCTCATCAGAGAGTGGCCTGAATTTGGGGAAAGCTGAGTGGGCCCACCTTAGAATGCACTGTACACACTGAAATCAAGACCCAGAGGCTGCACCACAATTGGAACAAGACAAAGAAGGCTGTGAGAAAGGGCCTCACCTGCCTCCCATGTCTTCATATTCTCAAATTCTTGCTGTCTTCCAAGGCCCAGCTCAGCTCACCTCCAGGGGTACCCTCTCTATGCCAAGAGGCAATGCGTGACTCCTCTAAACAGCTCTCATTTGCTGAGCCCACGCTTTATGCCAATTCCTATGTTACATGCTTACATATCCCAGTTAATCCTAGAGAATCGTCCTTGCTGCCCTGGGAGCCACTCTGGAGTCTAAGAAACTTGGATTCAAATCTGGACCCTGCCACTGCCTTTGGTAAGTCGCTGAACTTCTCTTTAATCTTAGACGCCCCAAACTGGGTGGAGGGGGGCTGTGAAAGAGTGCCCAGCACACATCAGACACTACACAAACCGGCTCGTAAACCGAGGGGCGAGCTAAGGGCGTGGACCAACGACACACTTCTCCGGGGCCCCCCAGCGGCGTTCCTGGCGCCGAGCTCGGCCGAGGGGCGGGGCCTAGCTGCCCACGGTTGTTTACCAGGCGCTCGCGGAGAATGAGCTCATTCCGGGCGGCGGCGGCGGCCAATGAGCTTCGGGTCCCGCGGCCTGGAGACAGCCCTGGCCAATCGGACAGCGTGGGGCGGGGAGGGGCCGGGCGGCGTCGCGCGGCCGCACGTGCGCGGCGGGTGCTGCGACAGCTCCTGGGAAGCCCTGGGCGCGGGGTCTGGGGCGGGTACCTGGGCAGCGCAGGTCCTCGCAAGGTCGCTTCTCGGGAGCTCCAGCCTCGCCGCTAACGTAGCACCAGGGCCCGCGCGGGTCCTGGTCCGGGTTCCGGCAGTAGCTGTGGTTGCCGGCGCCTGAGACAGAGAGAAGGCACCATAGGCCGGGGTTGGGACACTGCCTCCGCCCGCTCGCCCGCCGCCCGGGACGGGCACTCACCCGACTCTGGGACAAATGCCAGGCCGCTCTGCGCGTCCAGCCAGTTGAGGCAATGGTGGCCCGGCGCGGGGGAGGGCTGATCCGCCCGGTACAGGTGGCCGTTATCCCAGAAGCAGCCTATGAGGAAGAGGAGCCCCCGACAGGACACTGAGTGGCGGGCAGGGAGCCCAGGCCCACCCCTGCTGTGGGACCCTGCCCTCACGTGGAAAACCCCGCCTGCCTCGCTGGGCTGTTGTGAGGCCGGAAAGAGAAGGGAGGGCGGGCGAGTGAAGAGCCCCCAGCCGGTGTCGGGCCCCCTCTGCTCAGTGTTGGCTTTTTTCTTTTCTTTTTTAAGCCGGAAGCACTGCACAAGTGCAAGGGGTTGTTGGCTCTGGAACTTGTGACCACTTTGGAGGAAGGTGCAGGGGAGCCCTGGGTTCAGGACCGTCTGCGGAGACGGTGGGAGTTTGGGTCAAGGGGAGGCAGCACCCCAAATCCATCCCTGTGTTGTCATCCTATGTTATATAAACTCTGGGGTTCTTGTCTCCGTGGCTGTGGAGCATTCACAGGCAGCATTCCCTCCCAAGAGAGTCCTGCAAAGGCCTTTATATCCAGTCAGGCAAAAGAGAGCCTCAAGTGGAGGGAACCTGCCTAATTGCGGCCTGGATATGACTCCAAGTTCCCACTCCCCTCAGCAGGAGGGCCGCAGGAAGGGGCTGGGTAAGGAGAGCCAGCGCTCTGCAGACACCCGATAAAGCCCCCTGAAAAGAGCAGGACTTAGGAGTGGGGGAGGTGAGCCCCCAAGTTCCATCCACTCATGAGCCACTGACAAGAAAAAGAAAAGAGAAAGTGGTTATTTGCCTTTGTTCTTAATGGCAAAGATGGAGCTGCAAGCTCCAGGCAGGGAAAGGAGAAAGAAAAAAAACCAACAAAGCTTTCACGGTACAACAGGAAGCTGCTACAAGCTCCGTTTCCTGTCGTCCTGCTTGGAAAATAGGAAGCATCACCCTTTCTGCTTCATTAAGTTGCTGCAGAAAGGAAAGATTGTAATCTCACCTCCAGATCCATAGGCTTCTGCCAGGAGCATGTTGCTGACGAGGATTGTTCGCACCCAGGCCAACAGCATCCTCACCTCCTTCGTCCTGCAGGTGACTGACCAACCAGAGTCCAGTCGGGGTCCCCCTAGGCGGCGGCTCTGCCTCCCTTTCCCAGCCTTGCAGTCAGACCTACTCTTGTTATGTGCTTCTGGTAAACAGCCTCTCTTTAGAACTGGGAGCTTCCAGCAAGCTTGCTGCAGCGAGGTGGTTTTTTTATTTTTCCGGCTGAAAGGCGCCCCCTGGGTCCTAAGCCTCCTATGCCATGCTCATCACTCTGCCCTGAGTCAAGAGAGGAACTCAGCCAAGCGGAGAGAGGCAGAAAAGTTCAGGTCGTGCTTAGCAGTGGTTCAGCTTGAGACGTCCACTGGCTGCATCCCCGGGGCCTTTCATCTCTTCTGTTTACATTTGTGTGAGTACATAAAGAATAATTTTGTCAAGAGGCATCTCTGGGGGTTGGGGGCTCAGGGAGTTTGGAATTACAGTCAGTAAGGGAGAACCACTTAGGGAGAACATGTTAGCTACACAACTTGGAGGAACTAGAGACTGGATGGGACACAGATAAGAGAATCCAGGTGGAAGCAGCTCTTTAAACCCATTCTTGAAAAAAAGAAAAGGGCCTTGTGGTTTATACATGTTTATAAACACTGACTCTTTTTTTAAAAACAATGTAACTTTGCCAGTCATATCAGTCACATTCCTTTGCTTCTCACTGGGGCTTGGGAGTGTCATATATAGTAGGAGCCCACTAGGGGTCTCTTTAGTTGGAAACACATGTCCTGCAGACATTGGGACATTTGCTCAGCTGTGTTTAATAGCCTGGCCTTTCTACCAGCCATGAATTCATATAGAGGAAGTTAAGGAAAATGGTTGCCCTTTCCCCACCCCCACCCTGTGGGAAATCCATCTGCAGCGGTTTATATGCATTATTAAACCTCACCACATCCATACGCCTGAGACCTTTTGGAGTTAGGCAACACGGCCCTCTTCCTGTCTGGCTGGTAGCGCCTGTTCCCAGGCAGCCTCAATAAACGGAGGGATGGAGCAGAGTGATTCGCCAAGACTACCTTGTGACTCAGGCGAATCTCAAAATAGAAATGGGAGACGGTTTCCATCTGAGGGCTTGCATCTTGCAGGCAGTAATTTAGGGAGGAGGGGAACCAAAAAACTTTACTACATAAGTTTCAGAAGTTTTCTCAAGGAAGAAAGCTAATGTTAAGCCAACTAATGTGAGGTGAATTTGAATTCACTACACTCAGATTCAGATGCGGAAAGGGCAGAGAGATGAATTGAAAGAGAGATGAAATGAATTGACTCTTTGTAGAAGTTTGGTGACAGCGGGTTCCGTCCATCCATCAAATAAGGCACATTGCTTTGTTTTTGCAATTGCTCTCCCATCTCTACACAAGCTTCTGGTCCTCTGACTCCTGACTTGGTGTCCACTGGGAATAACAGACATAAATACACAGATATGCCAAATTTTTATACTTTAATAATTCTAACATATTCAGGGGTCTTTTTTAAACACTTAATTCTACAAAAATTTTAAGAATCTCCTAGAAGTACATGGTTTTTCCTGTGGTCATGTATGGATGTGAGAGTTGGACTAGGCGGGTACCTGGGCAGCGCAGGTCCTCGCAAGGTCGCTTCTCGGGAGCTCCAGCCTCGCCGCTAACGTAGCACCAGGGCCCGCGCGGGTCCTGGTCCGGGTTCCGGCAGTAGCTGTGGTTGCCGGCGCCTGAGACAGAGAGAAGGCACCATAGGCCGGGGTTGGGACACTGCCTCCGCCCGCTCGCCCGCCGCCCGGGACGGGCACTCACCCGACTCTGGGACAAATGCCAGGCCGCTCTGCGCGTCCAGCCAGTTGAGGCAATGGTGGCCCGGCGCGGGGGAGGGCTGATCCGCCCGGTACAGGTGGCCGTTATCCCAGAAGCAGCCTATGAGGAAGAGGAGCCCCCGACAGGACACTGAGTGGCGGGCAGGGAGCCCAGGCCCACCCCTGCTGTGGGACCCTGCCCTCACGTGGAAAACCCCGCCTGCCTCGCTGGGCTGTTGTGAGGCCGGAAAGAGAAGGGAGGGCGGGCGAGTGAAGAGCCCCCAGCCGGTGTCGGGCCCCCTCTGCTCAGTGTTGGCTTTTTTCTTTTCTTTTTTAAGCCGGAAGCACTGCACAAGTGCAAGGGGTTGTTGGCTCTGGAACTTGTGACCACTTTGGAGGAAGGTGCAGGGGAGCCCTGGGTTCAGGACCGTCTGCGGAGACGGTGGGAGTTTGGGTCAAGGGGAGGCAGCACCCCAAATCCATCCCTGTGTTGTCATCCTATGTTATATAAACTCTGGGGTTCTTGTCTCCGTGGCTGTGGAGCATTCACAGGCAGCATTCCCTCCCAAGAGAGTCCTGCAAAGGCCTTTATATCCAGTCAGGCAAAAGAGAGCCTCAAGTGGAGGGAACCTGCCTAATTGCGGCCTGGATATGACTCCAAGTTCCCACTCCCCTCAGCAGGAGGGCCGCAGGAAGGGGCTGGGTAAGGAGAGCCAGCGCTCTGCAGACACCCGATAAAGCCCCCTGAAAAGAGCAGGACTTAGGAGTGGGGGAGGTGAGCCCCCAAGTTCCATCCACTCATGAGCCACTGACAAGAAAAAGAAAAGAGAAAGTGGTTATTTGCCTTTGTTCTTAATGGCAAAGATGGAGCTGCAAGCTCCAGGCAGGGAAAGGAGAAAGAAAAAAAACCAACAAAGCTTTCACGGTACAACAGGAAGCTGCTACAAGCTCCGTTTCCTGTCGTCCTGCTTGGAAAATAGGAAGCATCACCCTTTCTGCTTCATTAAGTTGCTGCAGAAAGGAAAGATTGTAATCTCACCTCCAGATCCATAGGCTTCTGCCAGGAGCATGTTGCTGACGAGGATTGTTCGCACCCAGGCCAACAGCATCCTCACCTCCTTCGTCCTGCAGGTGACTGACCAACCAGAGTCCAGTCGGGGTCCCCCTAGGCGGCGGCTCTGCCTCCCTTTCCCAGCCTTGCAGTCAGACCTACTCTTGTTATGTGCTTCTGGTAAACAGCCTCTCTTTAGAACTGGGAGCTTCCAGCAAGCTTGCTGCAGCGAGGTGGTTTTTTTATTTTTCCGGCTGAAAGGCGCCCCCTGGGTCCTAAGCCTCCTATGCCATGCTCATCACTCTGCCCTGAGTCAAGAGAGGAACTCAGCCAAGCGGAGAGAGGCAGAAAAGTTCAGGTCGTGCTTAGCAGTGGTTCAGCTTGAGACGTCCACTGGCTGCATCCCCGGGGCCTTTCATCTCTTCTGTTTACATTTGTGTGAGTACATAAAGAATAATTTTGTCAAGAGGCATCTCTGGGGGTTGGGGGCTCAGGGAGTTTGGAATTACAGTCAGTAAGGGAGAACCACTTAGGGAGAACATGTTAGCTACACAACTTGGAGGAACTAGAGACTGGATGGGACACAGATAAGAGAATCCAGGTGGAAGCAGCTCTTTAAACCCATTCTTGAAAAAAAGAAAAGGGCCTTGTGGTTTATACATGTTTATAAACACTGACTCTTTTTTTAAAAACAATGTAACTTTGCCAGTCATATCAGTCACATTCCTTTGCTTCTCACTGGGGCTTGGGAGTGTCATATATAGTAGGAGCCCACTAGGGGTCTCTTTAGTTGGAAACACATGTCCTGCAGACATTGGGACATTTGCTCAGCTGTGTTTAATAGCCTGGCCTTTCTACCAGCCATGAATTCATATAGAGGAAGTTAAGGAAAATGGTTGCCCTTTCCCCACCCCCACCCTGTGGGAAATCCATCTGCAGCGGTTTATATGCATTATTAAACCTCACCACATCCATACGCCTGAGACCTTTTGGAGTTAGGCAACACGGCCCTCTTCCTGTCTGGCTGGTAGCGCCTGTTCCCAGGCAGCCTCAATAAACGGAGGGATGGAGCAGAGTGATTCGCCAAGACTACCTTGTGACTCAGGCGAATCTCAAAATAGAAATGGGAGACGGTTTCCATCTGAGGGCTTGCATCTTGCAGGCAGTAATTTAGGGAGGAGGGGAACCAAAAAACTTTACTACATAAGTTTCAGAAGTTTTCTCAAGGAAGAAAGCTAATGTTAAGCCAACTAATGTGAAGTGAATTTGAATTCACTACACTCAGATTCAGATGCGGAAAGGGCAGAGAGATGAATTGAAAGAGAGATGAAATGAATTGACTCTTTGTAGAAGTTTGGTGACAGCGGGTTCCGTCCATCCATCAAATAAGGCACATTGCTTTGTTTTTGCAATTGCTCTCCCATCTCTACACAAGCTTCTGGTCCTCTGACTCCTGACTTGGTGTCCACTGGGAATAACAGACATAAATACACAGATATGCCAAATTTTTATACTTTAATAATTCTAACATATTCAGGGGTCTTTTTTAAACACTTAATTCTACAAAAATTTTAAGAATCTCCTAGAAGTACATGGTTTTTCCTGTGGTCATGTATGGATGTGAGAGTTGGACTATGAAGAAGGCTGATCGCCGAAGAATTGATGCTTTTGAACTGTGGTGTTGGAGAAGACTCTTGAGAGTCCCTTGGACTGCAAGGAGATCCAACCAGTCCATTCTAAAGGAGATCAACCCTGGGATTTCTTTGGAAGGAATGATGCTAAAGCTGAAACTCCAGTACTTTGGCCACCTCATGCGAAGAGTTGACTCATTGGAAAAGACTCTGATGCTGGGAGGGATTAGGGGCAGGAGAAAAAGGGGACGACCGAGAATGAGATGGCTGGATGGCATCACTGACTCGATGGATGTGAGTCTGAGTGAACTCCGAGAGATGGTGATGAACAGGGTGCCGTGGCGTGCTGCGATTCATGGGGTCGCAAAGAGTCGGACACGACTGAGCGACTGAACTGAACTGAACTGAAGAAGTACATGTTAGATAAGGTTCTGTATACTGAAATACCGAGAAGATATCTGTGAACAAAATATTTGAAATATCTACCTTCATGGAGCTTATATTCTAGATTAAAAAGAGAAATGACAAATCTGTAAAAATGTCAGATGGTCTTAAGTGTTATGAAAAAAAGTGAAACTGGATAAGAGGGGGAGAGTAAGGAGGTGGTACCTCACTTGCTAAAGAAAGATTACACTGTTTTCAAGGAGGATATTTTTACAGGGAAAAGGCTGAAGGGGAAGTTCTTTGCGCAGTTTTCCTTGTGAGTCCTAAGTACTCTTACACCACTGCAAGAGATGTATGATACATATTTTTTTTCATTACATAAACTATATCAGCTTGGGAAAATGAGGATGCAGTTCTGATTTCAGAGTAGCGGGAGATTCTTTTGGATTGATCCCCCAGCATCTAACCTGTTGCTTTTGTAAGCAGTGAGCGCTCAGTTATTGTCTGATGAAATGCTCCTCCTTAGACCCTGAAGGGCTGCTTCCGCTGGATCATAATACTTTTCCTCCTGATTACAGTGGAGACAGCTGTGCTCAGGCTGGCACTGGAACCATTTTCAGACTATCCACTGTGCCCATATAGGAAGGAGTGCCAGGACTTCCTCCTCAGGAGCCCAAAGCTGCTTTACCTGTTGCTCTTATCATCTAATTTCTCCTTTTAGGGAACTGCTGTCTACCCTAACTTACACACTTTGATATACAGCAAAACCATGTTCTATGCTGTGCAGCTTATCTGGAAAAGTACTGCCTGAAAGAGATAAAAAACAGGCCAGAAGAGATTGCTTTCAGCTTAGTCATTTCTGTTTTTTCTCCCTTGTAACTAAGATGTGTATCAGAGTGGTTTGATTTTTTTTTGAGACCGAGGGACTCACGTCTCAGTCCTTCAGAGGCATACTCTGTTATAATAGGCTCAGTGCCTCCCTTCCTCAGGGAAAGCAGATTGAGTTCAGAGATGTGCCTGTCATCATCACTGATGATGTCTTGTTTTTCCCCTTAGGATCCAAATTTAAATTTTGCTTCATGTATTGGCGCAATATTGGTCATTTTTTGTGACCTATAGTTATTCCAAACTTCAGATTTCTTCTGGAAATATTACTACAATAATAATGTGATACAGTGCTACCACAATAGTCACTTTGGATTGTTTATTTCCTGAAGATAACATTGTGAAATATAATATTCCTATTTTACTAACTATTCCAGGGATGTTTAACTATTGGTTTCATGTTAAATCATTGCTAATCCAGAGAAGAACTAAAAAGCCTTTTGATGAAAGTGAAAGAGAAGAGTGAAAAAGTTGGCTTAAAGCTCAACATTCAGAAAACGAAGATCATGGCATCTGGTCCCATCAGTTCATGGCAAATAGATGGGGAAACAGTGGAAACAGTGGCAGACTTTATTTTGGGGGGCTCCAAAAGCACTCCAGATGGTGATTGCAGCCATGAAATTAAAAGACGCTTACTCCTTGGAAGGAAAGTTATGACCAACCTAGATAACATATTCAAAAACAGAGACATTACTTTGCCAACAAAGGTCCATCTAGTCAAGGCTATGGTTTTTCCATTAGTCATGTACGGATGTGAGAGTTGGACTGTGAAGAAAGCTGAGCGCCGAAGAATTGATGCTTTTGAACTGTGGTGTTGGAGAAAACTCTTGAGAGTCCCTTGGACTGCAAGAAGATCCAACCAGTCCATCCTAAAGGAGATTAGTCCCTGGTGCTCATTGGAAGGACTGATGTTGAAGCTGAAACTCCAATACTTTGGCCACTTGATGCAAAGAGTTGACTCATTGGAAAAGACCCTAATGCTGGGAAGGATTGGGGGCAGGAGGAGAAGGGGATGACAGAGGGTGAGATGGCTGGATGGCATCACCGACTCGATGGACATGGGTTTGGGTGGACTCTGGGAGTTGGTGATGGACAAGGAGGCCTGTCGTGCTTCGATTCATGGGGTTGAATCGAAGTGGGACACGACTGAGCGACTGAACTGAACTGAACTGAATCCAGAGAGACAAGGCTATCGAATTACTTCAGAAGGAAGCCTCTAGAGCATTTCCCAAGAAGGATGGGCAGTTTGCTTTGAATTTAGCTCTAAGAAAGCCTTCAATCTGTTAAAAGGCTTGAGAATCCTTTTTGTCAGTGAAAGGGCCAAGGTGTTGGTTTAAAAAAAATCTGTGATGAGATCTAATGAGTTGACTCCAGATAGTCTCTCCATATGATGTGCTATCAAAGGGGCCCTAAGTACTTCCCTGGAGACCCAATGGTTAAGACTCCAGGATTCTGCTACAGGGAACACGGGTCTGATATTGATCCCTAGTTGGGGAACTAAGATCCTGTATGCCTCGCAGCACGGCCAGAAAGGGAAAAAGTGACCACTGAGATTTTGCTGAGAGGTGTTTGGGTGAGCAGGGGGTGATTTTATGAAGCTTGTTAGGAAATAATAGTCCAGTCAAAAGAGCTAAACTCCAAGGGTGTTTCTAAAGACTGACCTTCAGTGAGTTAGGTTATGTACATTTTGGTACATGACGAAGTGTTCAATGAACATTTGAAACAAAGGGGGAAAGCAAAGTATGTGAAGGAAAGAGTCTAATAAGCCCACAGAGAGTAGTAATTTTTTAAGATTAAGCAATAGAACATCCAAGGGCTTCCCTTGGTAAAGAACCCACCTGGCCAATGCAGGAGATGTGGGTTCAGTCCTTGGGTTGGGAAGATCCCCTCCAGTAGGAAATGGCAACTCACTCCAGTATTCTTGCCTGGAAAATCCCATGGACAGAGGAGCCTCAAGGACTATTGGGTTGCAAAGAGTCGGACACAACCGAGCGACTAAAAAACAAATTACTTAGCATATGTAATCCCACGTATCCTTAGCCTCTCACTGTAGGGGTTGAGAATACAAACACAAATATCAGGATTCAAGTCCCAGCTCTATCACTAGCTACTAGTAGGGAAGCTACTAAACTCCCTGACTCAGTTTCCTAATATGGGAGAAAGAGAGAAAAACATGCCTGCATCCCTGAGTTGTTGACATTCATGACGCCTTGAATAATTGTCAGTTTTTAATAAACATGTCCTTTTTTGTGTCACTAACCTTGACTTGGAAGTACTGAGTACATTTGCTGTTTTTCAGAAAATTACAATCTGGTTATAAAGATCAGACTAACACGTTTGAAAATAAAAGCAATATAGGGGCATTTATAAGTAGGTGTTGAAGAGCATGACAGGAGGAAAAGGAGACAACCGAGGATGAGATGGTTGGATGGCATCACCGACTCAGCGGACATGAGCTTGAGCAAACTCCGGGAGATAGTGGAGGACAGAGGAGCCTGGCGTGCTGCAGTCCGTGGAGTTGCAAAGAACGAGACACGTCTTTGAGACTAACAGCAGCAACCACAAAGTCTAACACAGACGATAAAGATTATTTATTAAATGCTGTTCATAGGCGGGCACTAAGCTGAGCGCTGAGGTTGCAACAGGGACCCCACCAGGTCCTCGTTCTAGAGAAGTTGGCAACCTTGTGATAGGTCCGGCGTCAGTGGACAGGCGGGGCAGTGCAGAGAGGGACTCCCCTGATGCTCCAGTGGCAGAGAGTCCATGCGTGCAATGCAGGGGGCCTGGGTTTGATCCCTGGTCAGGGAACTAGATACCACATGCCTCAACCGAAGAGTCTGCATGCCACAACTGAAGATCCCTCATGCTACAAAGAAGACTGAAGATCCAGTGTGCTGCAACTAAGACCCAGCGAAGCCAAGTGAATGTTTGTGTGTGTTTTTTTTAAATGCAGACATGTCACCAGTACTCTAAAGATTTCTGCTACTGGGACTCAAAGGAGAGGCAAGTGATCTAATTTTAAGAGGTCAGAAAAGGCTTATCAGAAAAAGTAAAATCTGCAAGGGAAAGATCCATATTCTCGGCAGGTCAGAGGATGTACAGAAGCCTGGCAGGTGGCTGTCGCCATGGCTGGTGGCTGTTGCCGTGGCTGGTGGAGCCTTCAGGGAGGTGATTAAAGTGAGGCTGAGAAGCCAACAAGTGAAGTCGAAGAGGGAAACACTGACCCGGTTATGGAGGTTCCCGAATGTGGGCGTTATCCTGAAGACGAGGCTGATCCAGGACAGAGCTTGTGTTGTAGAGAGCTGACTCGGCCGCAGCAGAGTTAGAGGAAGCCGGGGCAGAGTCGGAAGGCCTAGCGAGGCCGCTACAGGGCCCAGGTGAGAGGATGGTGGGCCTGTCCTGGGGCTGAGGCCACCTGGGTGTGCATGCTGCTCTCCCACGATGGACGGGAGTTTGAGCAAGCTCTGGGAGTCGCTGATGGACAGGGAAGCCTGGCGTGCTGCAGTCCCTGGGGTCGCAAAGAGTCAGACACGATTGAGCGACTGAACTGAGCTACCACCTAATAGCTGTGTGACCTCAGGCAAGTTACTTAACGCCCCTGTGTCTGTTTCCTAATCTGGAAATTGAAAATGGTAATAAAGTTTCCCTCAGAGGCTTGTTGGGAGGATTAAAGCACCTGGAACACACCTGTCCGACTCATAGTCTCACAGACAGAGGCAGTGCGGCTGCGGAGATGCAGCGTGTGAGGAGGAAGAGTGAGCAGGCCTCTGGCTGGGGGGCGTTGGGAGCCAGCCGGGGGCCCCACAGAGCCGCTCGCTGAAAGCAGGAGCCAGACGAAGAGCAGGCAGCGGAAAGGCTAAGGAAATGTGGCCAAAGGTGTGTGGCTGGCCGCCAGGAGAGTGTCTAAAGTTAGAGAAGCTGTTTCGGGAAGGAGGGAGGGGTCAGCGTTGCCAAATGCTGCCAGGGGCGTCAAGGAAGAGCTGAAAAGAATACGTCAGTGAGACTTCCCTGGCAGTCCAGAGGCTAAGACCCCATGCTCCCAACGCAGGGGGCTCCGAGTTTGATCCCTGGGTCAGGGAACTAGATTCCTCCTACTGCACCTAGAGAGTTCACAGGCTGCAACTAGGACCCCCAGGACAGCCAAATAAAGTAAAAAAAAAAAGTTTTGCCACAAACTAGGGAGGTCAGAAGTGTGGAGTCCAGGAGCTGTAGACTGTCAGGGAGAGGAAGCAGGAAAGGAGCAGCTTGGATTTGGAGCTGGACGCATTGCCCTTGGCCGGTTGCTGGGTCTGGTATGGGCGGTCACATGACATGATGGACTCTGCAGGCTGACGTTAGGGAGGCAGCACTTTTGCCGTAACGTTTGCTGTGTCTTCAAAATGTAAAAACGCTCATCCGAGTTATTGCAGGTGTGCCTAGCATGATCGTGGTGTTTGCCGTGAATTAATTTGTCCTACATGGCTGTAGTTATTAATAGCATTTATATTTACGTGAACAGGATGTAGATTGGGTGTTTATCTGTCAAATCTGTCCTGGATGCAGGAATTAGCATGTAGCTGGGAAAATATCTCTGTACCACCTTTTGAATCCTGAAATTCTCCTCCCCTGAATCCTGGTGATTCTCTCAGTAGCAGCTGTGTCTGGGCTGAATCTCCCTTCCCATGTCCCTCTCCTCTCCTCCCGCTCCTGCTCTGCACGGTCACAGGCTTCGTTCTCGTCACCCACCTTTGCCCACACTTAGCTTCATCCCATCTCCTCTTCAGAGACATCCTTTAGGGACTTCCCTGGTGATCCAGTGGCTCAAAGACCCCCCACTCCCAATGCAGGGGACCTGGGTTCAACCCCTGGTCAGGGAACTAGATCCCGCATACCATAACTAAGAATTCTTATGCCACAGCTAAAGATCCCACCTGCTTACAGTTAAGACCCCGTGTGCCTCAGGAGCAGCCCTCCCCCCAAATATATATATATATAGTTTAAGAAAATATTAATAAGCATTGTAATATATAATCTCCAGACTCTGTTGCAGTAAAATGAAGAGAGAAGAAAAAAATAAATTCCAAATAGGATCATAGAGTGACTATGGCTGGAGGAGGTGCACGGATGAGGGAAATGAACGTCTTATTACTGCAAAGCCCAGATAACAGAACCGAGCGTGTCACAGGGAAGTCGTAAGTGGACGCAGTTCGGCCCCAGCTTGGCAGGACCCTGCCTTCAGTGAGAGGAGGTCAGGTATCAGCTGCAGACTCTCAGTGTGTCCTGTGGGCTCCCAGTGGCGTTTCTACCTGGAACTTTCTCCTGCATCTGCCTTAATGGCTCAGCTGGAAGGCAGCCATCGCCGCCTAGAGTTCTTGAGCTTTATGCAGTATTGGCAGCTGCTCCCTTATTGTCCTGATATTAGAAATAGAAATTCCGCCCAGTCGCAGCCAGGCTGTCGCTGCCCAGGTGGTGGAGGGGCACTTCCGCTTTCCAGGACCTTGTTCCTCCCAGCGCCGAGGGGCCTTTTGTCGCCTTCATGAGCCATCAGTCAGATTCACGGAGAAGCTCCCCGCCCCTCGGGTGGCTCTGCCGTCAGCCGCCTCACTGCTTGCTGCTCTGACTTTGTGCCCCCTTGGCTGTGAGAGAGTAAAACCTGCCCCAGTAAACACGGCCGTGCTAACACGCGTAAAGCTTTAAAAGAGCGGCTCACGCGCATGGAGAGCTATCACCACTGGTATAATTGTTGCTACTGCCACCATCCCACATCAGCAGCTGAAGCCCAGCTGAGCCTCCGATTTTGCTCTTGTTATGCTGATGGTTATGAAAATCCACATGATGTAGAAATGGGGTAGAGAATACTTGGTTTCCTCTCCATTTTGTGGCCACCAAGGATGTCCCTTGCGAGTCCTTTGATGCAGAAAAGTTTTTTAATTTTGAGGAAGTCTCATTGGTCTGTTTTTTTCTTTGGTTGTTTGTGCTTTGGGTGTTATATTTTACATGTGTTTGTTTAGCCGTTCCAGCACCACTTACCCATTGGCTCAATGGTAAAGATTCCGCCTGCCAATGCAAGAGATGCAGGAGACTGGTTCAATCCCTGGGTCGGGAAGATGCCCTGGAGTAAGAAATGGCAACCCCCTCCAGTATTCTAGCTTGGGAAATCCCATGGACAGAGGAGCCTGGTGGACTACAGTCCATAGGCTCACAGAGTCAGACATATCTGAGCAACTGAGCACATACACACACCCTTCTCATTAAAATAATTATGCAGTGTCTTTTTTTTTGGCCCTACTGTGCTGTGCGTGGGTTTATCAAGCTCTTTTGTCATCCTGCTTGCTGAGTTGGTATTTACTATTTAGATAGCCTTGTTTGCACTGTCTCTTCTGGACCCAGACTCACTCACTAGCTCTCAGGTCCCACCCTCAGACGTTAGAGAATGCTGGCTGTATTTTTCAGTTCATCCTCACAGAAACTCGGACCACTCCCACCTGCCTCAGCCCAGACCTAGTACCTCCTGCCAGTTGTGGATTGAATTTCTGGGGTAAAGGACTGCTAAGAAAGCCTCTTTCTGTCTTTTCTAACTACTTAAATTTTGTGTTTATTTTTGGTTGTACTGGGTCTGCGTTGCTGCACATGGGCTTTCTCTAGTTGCAGAGATGGAGGGCTGCGCTTCGCTGTGGTCCACAGGCTTCTCGTTGCAGTGGCTTCCCTTATTGTAGAGCATGGGCTCTAGAGCACGTAGGCACGGTAGTTGCAGTGCACGGGCTTAGTTGCTCTGCAGCATGTGGAATCTTCCCTGTCTAGGGATCGGACCCATGCCCCTGCACCCAGCGGGTGGATTCTTATCCACCGTACCATCAGGGAAGTCCAGAAACCTCTTAGTGGAACCAGAGCTCTCCCGAGGTCACGAGTGGCAGCAGCCTTACAATCTGTATGCTTTTTTGTAAATTAGTGTCCTGGAGAAGCCATATGAGGAAACACATGGGGGAAAAAAAAACTTATCTTTTGAACTTCTCCTGTATTGCCAAAACAAGCCCCTACAGGCGCTGTCTGTGTATGTAACGTGTCCCCATCCTTAGCCAGGAGGCGCTCCCGGATGACGCGGCTTGTTCAGCTTGTGCAGTGCGTGCACGTGTCCCGGGAGCAGAATTCACCCCTCACGCCCGCCCACGGAGTCTCCCGTCATCCTCACCAAACTCAGCTTTCCCACTGGGCCACCGAAGACAGAATTTACATCTCCGTCGTCTCCCCGAGGGAGGTCTGAAGTTCCTTCTTCTAGTGAATAACCAGGCGAGGGGCCCCAGAGAAAGGACGTGCACACTCTCTGCTGCTCTTTAAAGGATCAGCTCGTGGCTCCCGGAGCAGACCTGAGGGAGGAGGAGGACCAAGTCCACAGCTTCCGGGTGTCTGTCCTGAGCTCATGCAGATTTGGGGTCCGCAGAGACGCCCAGTTTTCTCCCATAACTACAGGGTGTCTCCTGTGAAACTTGGCTGTAGCAGTCATCGACCAGCTGGTTGATGTACATAAACTTCCCCTGTGGGAATTTTCAAACAGATACAAAAGTAGAGAGACTAAGGAGTTAGCAGGTGCCTGTTACCTGGCTTATGGCGCTGTCAACACAAGGCCAATCCTGGAACAGGTTCCACCCCTCCCCGCAGCACTCCCTCTCCCCACTGCATTACTTGAAAGAAAATTAGTGTATTGATCAAGTTTTCAGTTTCTACTTGTTCTTGAAGCTGTCTCCCTCAGGTGCGGGAATGTGAGCTGTCATTTAGGTTGCTCTTAGCAGCTTTATTGTGCCCGGCATTCTCTCTCTGGCAGTGTTTTGGGTATTGGCAGAAGCACAGGAATTTTCTGGCCTCAACAGTCAGCGTCCTGGGAGCCTGTCATGTCTTCCCTGTGATCCCGGCGCTAGACCTCCACTCAAGAGCTCTCCCGGCTCATCTCTCCTGACGGTAGGGGCTGGGGGTTACTCTTCACAAGGGTCTAGGCTGGCTCAGAGAAGGGGCTTAATACCGAGCTGTTGTTGCCCGACTGGATGAATTCCATTCAGCCTTCCCCTCACCCCAACCTCACCTTCAGCTGTGCACCTGGTTCTGTGTGTCTTAAATGAGGAGGAAGTCACCTGAGCCTCACGACCCCTTCTGTCCAGCTGCAGAGTCCAGCTTTCCCTGGCTCCCCCTGCTGGCCACTCCCACACAGCTGCGTACAGGTTGATGCCAGAGCCCAGCTCTGCCAAAGGGAAAGTCGAACACTGTCCTGAGGGGGCCGGGCCAGTCCAGGCAGGTCTGAGGAGGAGGAGAGCAGCTCATGGAAAACAGCTCTGGGAACGGCTGCTTTCCCGGGCGGCTTTCCAAGGAAGGGACAGGGAAGGTGGCCCACTGCCCACCTCGGTCAGGAGGGCGGAGCTGGGGCCTCAGCCCCGGAAGGCCACGTGGGCCCGTGAATGAGCGGATCATCGTGTGGGGGTCAGGCCAGTACTGATAATAGAGCTGGGCTTCTTCTGCCCTTAAGACAGCAGCCCGGGGTCAGACACAGCCACTGGGCAGGCAGGGGGCTGCAGAGTTCTTCTACCTTGGCCTCCATGGAGGTTGAGGCCAGGAGGGTGGTGAGTGTAGGTGGGAGCATCCCCCCATTTCCCAGCTCTTTGGACGAGTGGCAACTCTGCAGAGCTCTGGGCGCATGTTTCTGCATGGGGGGGGCCCTCCCTCCACCCTCCATAATTTCAGTAAACTTTCCACACCTCCCCACCCCTTTGATCACATTTCTTGGTTATCTGCACATATTTTTCTTTTCCACAGCACAACTTCCCTGGAAATGGGCTGTGGCAGGACGCGTCTCACCAGACTCCAGCCAGCCGCAGGCGTCAGGAAGAGGGTGGGAGGTGGTCCAAGCTTGAGGGCAGGGCCCCTCTTCTTTCCTCCAACCCCTAAGCCCAAGCGCCAGGGTAATTCCACCCTGAGCTGAACATGGAAAATGGGCTTTTGTTCTCTTTCAGGGTGTAGAGTTTCCCCAATACATAAGGAAGGGAACCCAATCCAGAAGAACCCCAGGGCATGAACGTTGCCTTTGGACTTGGGCAGGTGTAACTGTGAGACAGTCCCTACAATGAAATGTCTGGAAGGAGTTAATTTCTGTGCGGGGCGGTGGGGAAGAACAGTGGCCCGCGACCTGCTGTCTGACGGGGGAAGGGAGATGCTTACAAAGTATAAGGATATGATATTAACACCTCAGGTGTGGTGTGTGCTACGGTTTAAGAAGAATCTGGGGAAACAGAGAGGGGACGGTGTGTTGCTTTACATTAGGCGGTTAGAGAGAACAGCTCTGCCCCGTGAGTGCCTGGAGAAAGAATATTCCTAGGACCCCCCTGGCGGTCCAGTGATTTCAGACTCTGAGCTTCCACTGCAGGGGGTGAAGGTTCGCTCCCTGGGGAATTAAGCTCCTGCATGCCACTCGGCCGAAATAAATAGATAAAATGTAGATGAACAACTTAAAAAAAGAAAAGCCTATTCCAAACGGCACAGCGAGAGTGAAGGCCCCGAGCTAGGAGTGTGGGAGCGTGCTGGCTTGTGAGAGGAACCTCATGGAGACCCGTGTGGCCAGAGCCGCGTGAGGGCAGGAGGGTCAGAGGGAACAGGAGACCGGGTCCTGAGGGGCCTTGTACACCTCGCGGAGGGATTTGGCTTTGCTTTGAGTGAGCTGAAAAGCCCATCCGAGTGTTTGGAACCCCCGCTAACGTGAGCCCACTGACGTTTAAAAAGACTCACCCTGGCTGCAGAGACTGGTGGTAGGGAGGCAGTGTGGGCAGGGGGGCCAGCCGGATGACGGAGCGGAGAGACGAGGTGGCCGGGCCCGGCAGCGGCAAGAGCCAAGGAGCGCTCGACTTGCAGATGGGGCTGCAGGAACAGCCAGCAGGGCGTGCGGGCAGAGTGAACACTGGCGTGAGAGGAGAAGCTCGGGCTGCCTCCAGGGCCTGGCCTGGGAGAACAGGCCGCCCTTCACTGAGATGGGGGCGTGCGGCGGGGGCTGTAGAACAGCAGGTCTGAGGAAAGATTCACCAGTTCCGCAAGTGAAGGGGTCCTCTTCAAGTGACAGTAGACATTTCAGAGAATTGACTCCTCAAAAGAATAATAATAATGGCTAATGACATTTCATCACGAGAAACGCTGGGCTGGAAGAAGCACAAGCTGGAATCAAGATTGCCGGGAGAAATATCAATAACCTCAGATATGCAGAGGACACCACCCTTATGGCAGAAAGTGAAGAGGAACTAAAAAGCCTCTTGATGAAAGTGAAAGAGGAGAGTGGAAAACTAAGATCATGAATTCTGGTCCCATTACTTCTTAGGAAATAAATGTGGAAACAGTGTCAGACTTCATTTTTGGGGGCTCCAAAATCACTGCAGATGGTGACTGCAGCCATGAAATTAAAAGACACTTACTCCTTGGAAGGAAAGTTATGACCAACCTAGAGGGCATATTGAAAAGCAGAGACATTACTTTGCCAACAAAGGTCTGTCTAGTCAAGGCTCCAGGAGTTGGTGATGGACAGGGAGGCCTGGCGTGCTGCGATTCATGGGGTCGCAAAGAGTTGGACACTGTCATAGCAAACACCCTCTTCCAACAACACAAGAGAAGACTCTATACGTGGACATCACCAGATGGTCAACACCGAAATCAGATTGATTATATTCTATGCAGCCAAAGATGGAGAAGCTCTATACAGTGAACAAAAACAAGGCCGGGAGCTGACTGTGGCTCAGATCATGAACTCCTTATTGCCAAATTCAGACTCAAATTGAAGAAAGTAGGGAAAACCACTAGACTATTCAGGTATGACCTAAATCAAATCCCTTATGATTATACAGTGGAAGTGAGGAATAGATTTAAGGGCCTAGATCTGATAGATAGAGTGCCTGAAGAACTATGGAATGAGGTTCGTGACATTGTACGGGAGACAGGGATCAAGACCATCCCCATGGAAAAGAAATGCAAAAAAGCAAAATGGCTGTCTGGGGAGGCCTTACAAATAGCTGTGAAAAGAAGAGAGGCGAAAAGCAAAGGAGAAAAGGAAAGATATAAGCACCTGAATGCAGAGTTCCAAAGAATAGCAAGAAGAGATAAGAAAGCCTTCTTCAGTGATCAATGCAAAGAAATAGAGGAAAACAACAGAATGGGAAAGACTAGAGATCTCTTCAAGAAAATTAGAGATACCAAGGGAACATTTCATGCAAGGATGGGCTCGATAAAGGACAGAAATGGTAAATTGATGCTTTTGAACTGTGGTGTTGGGGAAGACTCTTGAGAGTCCCTTGGACTGCAAGGAGATCCAACCAGTCCACTCTGAAGGAGATCAACCCTGGGATTTCTTTGGAAGGAATGATGCTAAAGCTGAAACTCCAGTACTTTGGCCACCTCATGCAAAGAGTTGACTCATTGGAAAAGACTCTGATGCTGGGAGGGATTGGGGGCAGGAGGAGAAGGGGACGACTGAGGATGAGATGGCTGGATGGCATCACTGACTCGATGGATGTGAGTCTGAGTGATCTCCGAGGGATGGTGATGAACAAGGAGGCCTGGCATGCTGCGATTCATGGGGTCGCAAAGAGTCAGACACGACTGAGCGACTGAACTGAACTGATAGACCAGGTCCTTCTCTGTGGAGAGAGCCCTGTAAGGAGGTAGCAAGCATGTGTGTAAGATGTGGCTGAATGAATAGCAGGAGTAATCTCAGAAGTAGTAGAAAGACTAGGGGACCAAACCCATCTTTCCTTCTTTCGTGCCTTTTTTTTTTTTTTCCTTCTTATTTGACATTTATAGAATTTCTAAAAGGATCCTGGCACCATATTAGATTTTGAAGAGAGAAAGATTAATGTGACTCAATCCCTCCCTTCAAAGAAGTCCCTGCCAGGAATGTTTGACTGGAAACCTGAAAGAAACCAGTTTATTGCTAAATATACAATATTTAAATTTTTTATGTCCTGTCTTAAACTGTCTGTATTTTGGAGATGATAATATAAATGGTTCATCCTGAGCTGATGAAAGTATTTGGTAGTGTGAACAGGAGCAGATCCATGAGTCTTTGTGTTGGGGTGGGGTAGGTGCTGTGTTTATCTCTGTGTGTGCTCAGTTGCTCAGTCATGTCCAACTCTTTGGAAGCCCATGGACTGCAGCCCACCAGGCTCCTGTGTCCATAGAATTTTCCAGGAAAACACACTGGAGCAGGTTGCCATACTTACGCCAGGGGGTCTTCCTGACCCAGGAATCAAGCCCCCATCGCTTGCATCTCCTTCACTGGCAGGCGGATTCTTTTCCTTTGTTGTTGCTGTGCTCAGTCATGTCTGCCCCTTTGCGACCCCATAGACTGCAGTCTGCCAGACTCTTTTGTCCATGAATTTTCCAGGCAAGAATACTGGAGTGGGTTGCCATTTCCTTCTCCATGGTATCTTCCCGACTCAGGGATCAAACCTGCATCTCTTCCATCGCCTGTGTTGGCAGGCAGATACTTTCTCCACTGCACCACCTGGGAAGCCCTATACTTTTACTTTTTGTAGTTGTAAGACAAAAATCAAATAGTACTCTGCTTTGGATCAGAAATGTTAGAGATATGCTATGTAATCTTCAACAATTACCTTGGCCACTTTAATATAAAGATTTGACTAAAATTATCTGATAGGTAAAATTCTGTAATTCTACTTTTGTGAAATTATTGGGACATAATTCATTTTGTATGAGGGTCTGAAAGTATGAAATGCACAGTAAGATCATTACTAAGGCATTGACATTTTCTTCCCTATCTCTTATAACAGTGTTTAAGTATCTGCTTGTACTCTGTAGGAAATTATCTTTGTGAAGTTTCTGGTATAGATCCAGAGGTTCTTTATAGATCCTAGAAGGAAAAATAATTGAATAGTAACTCAGAAGGTATGTAAGGAAATATTTTCTCCCCACCACTGACCCTATTTGCTTACAAACAGCCATCCCTTAGCAGTGCACAGACTCACCCAGGATGGAAGGTCCTGGCTGTGAAAGCTTAGGTGTGTAGAAGTTGGCAAGCTATGATTATCCAATCAAAAGGTCTTCAGTGCAACGGGAAAGTGCTCACACTGATCCATGGACAAAAAATGTTTGCCTAACTCCCATCCTGTTCTCAGAGGCAGATTCTCAATCTTTACCTTCTGAGGCAGCTTGAGGGAAATTTTCTCTAAGCCCAAAGAACTTTGATTAATGTAGGAAATAAATTTCAGATTTATTTATTAATTTCAGGGAGCTGTCAATATCAATGCTGTTCATCTTCACATATTTATCATTCAGACATTAAAAATAATATTTTCTTATGGGCAATCTGATTTCTGAATTTAGTATATTTTGCACATATTTTATTTTACAGGCTTAGTAAAACTGGCATATTCTGTTAGGAGAGAGAATATAGTAACTTTTAAGAAACTAAAAAATCAAGTTACAGTTGAATTTGACTAAAGTTTATAAAAAAAGTAATGAAACAAATTAAAATTGAGTGTCCATGATATATTGAGCACTGTGTATACATATATAATCCCACTGAATTAAATTTATCTTTTTTTTCTTTTCTGCACATGGAATCTTAAAGTTGGATTGATATGAATAATCATAATTCTATGTTAGTGACATGGAATCAGCTAACTCAGACTTACTATTTTATGCCTCATTTATCCCTTTTCTCCATTCTTTTCTCAGCCCATAGACATTCACTATCCTATGTTTGATTTGTCCTTCCAATACTATACTTGCCCTTTCAACATAGCATTTTGTAAGTTTATGCATTTTTAAAAGTACATAAATAATTTTACAATCATGTTTTCCAATCAGTGTATTCTTAAGATGTAAAAGATAGAATATTGTTTACATTTTCCACTTATTATTATATGATAGCTTGTATATCCTTTTATATTCCAAAGTAAATGAAGATTATTTTGAAGTTCTCTGATTTATAAACAGTTCTTGGGTGAACTAATTAATATCTCAGAGTCCCTTTCTAAAAATTCATATTTAAATATTCTTACCCAACCTTTTTAATCTGAAATTTTAGTTTTTAGGAATCTGATGGATGGAGAATTTTATTTCATCGTGTTTTTTTTTGTTTCTCAGATTGGGCAACACTTCATAAATCACTGAACTTTTGTGTTTATTTTTTGATTAATTTTCTGTTCAAGGCATTTGCTAATATTTAAAAGTATATTTTAAATACTGATTTGTAGATTTTCTTAATATAGTTTCGTAATACCTCTTTGCTATGTATTCCGTGAATACTTTTTCTAGGACATTGCTTACCTTTCAACATACTATTTCTGGGCTTCCTTGGTGGTTCAGTAATAAGAATCTGCCTGCAATGCAGGAGACGTGGGTTCAATCCTGGGGTCTGCAAGATCCTCTGGAGAAGGAAATGGCATCCCACTCCAGTATTCTTGCCTGGGAAATCCCTTGAAGGAACCTGGCGGACTACAGTTCACTGGGTCACAGAAGAGTTGGACACAACTTAGTGACTAAACAACAGCAATATTTTTTCTAATTTAATCAGACCTGGACTTTTGTGATTTTTCATCTTCATTTTTGTTAAATCTCTGCCAACTCTAAAATCTTAAACATCTCCTTCTATATGTTCTTCTAATAGTTTTAAAATACTCACAAAGTTGTGTCTTAAGGATCACAATTGAGGAGTGTGACAGATGTATGCCCTAAACATCACTGACTCTAGAATCTCATATATTTACAAGCAAATAAAAATAGTTTCTTAATATAATTAAGCAGTCCAAAATCATAAAGATTGATTTTAGGCCTATAAGATTAGCTAATTTAATTCATTCTCATAACTATTAATCCAGCACAGGTAAAACTAGAGAAGCATAGTTCTTTGGAAAGGTTTTGAATGTTTTCAACCAGAAATAAAGGGCCAGCAAGTCTTTATAGTTAGTACACATATTTGACTAGACATTTTAAGAAAAAATATTTTACAAATAAGTGTACATAAACACTTAAATGAAAGAAACAAAAGCATAAAATTCTATCTGAACTAAATTAAATATGTTTTTAAAAATTTTCCAAAATACATTTATTCATAAAATAACATCTGTATGGCACTTCAGCTTATGAAATTCTTTGATGTCATTTCACATAATATTTCAACAAACTGAGGAGAAAGTATTTTTTCTTAATTTACACATGAGAAAAAATAATTTTCTGAGAGATAAAATAATTTGTTACAAATTACATATTAGTAGAAGGTGAGGAGCAAGTACTGAACTTAAGCTAGTAATCCCTTGTTTTCTTCCTATTCCATCATGTTAAACATTTTAAGCATAGGATAGAAGAAACAGTGCAATTTAAGTGTGAACGTAAATAAAACAAAGATGTGCTCATCTCAGAATTTATAGAATATGGTTACAAAATACTCAAACAAGGAATATGATTATTAAACTCTACTTAGAGTTTACATAAGAAAGATTAAGGGGAAAATATTTGATGCCATTTAATAGAGTTGGAAAGCAGAAGAAGGATATTTTTGTTTTGTTCTAACGTGTGGGTGTGACTAGACTTCATATATACAGACGCTGAGTTTTAAGAAATAGATTTTTTTCTGTTTGTTTTTGTGTTTGTGTATACACACACACACACACGAAAAATGTTCAGAGTATGTTCAGAGTACATATTTAACTTTTAAGGAGAGAAAAATGACAACTACTTCCATCTTTTTAAGTGTTACTTAGAAAACTCGGATATTCTGTTAGAAATATCCAAGTTTTATTTAGCAGGAGCCAAATAATGGGTTGGAACAGTAAAATTGAGACAACATGGTATGTCTTAAATTACACCACTGTCTAATGCTTATCTTGCTCATTATTGTCTATTTAATTGTTAAGAGGAGCCAGATACTTTCATAAGTGTTCTCTTTGGAGAGTGGATATCAGGTGGAAGTCCCTTTTTTAAAAAAAAATTATTTCAACATTCTGTGCTATGTGCTAAGTCGTTTCAATTGTGTCTGACTCTGCAACCTCATGGACTGTAGCCCGCCACGCTACTCTGTCCATGGATTTTCTAGGCAAGAATACTGGAGTGGGTTGCCATGCCCTCCTCCAGGGGATCTTCCCGACTTAGGGATTGAATCCACATTTCTTATGTATGCTTCATTGGCAGGCAGGTTCTTTACCACTAGCACCACCTGGGAAGCCCCAGCACTCTGTAACCAAATAGCATTTAGGCTTAGTGATCTAATCAAATACCCAAATAACAAGGATTTTCCAAACTTCATTCATATAAGTTAACACCTTCTTTGTATTTCCTGAGTACTGTTTTTACTTAACATTTTCTTACAGACATTGCAATAAAGATGCTAATTAATAGTATCTGTCCATGCATTACCTAAAGTCACTTTACTTGAAATCATGGGAATGCAAAACACACTTTGGGAAACCCTATAGTTACTTTTTTTTTTTTTTTAAAGCAGGTTCTTGGTTGAAGCTGATGTTATATTATGTGTTTCTTTTACATCCAGCGGTTACTCATAGACAAATTACTGCCCTGGTAGGAGGAAGACTTTCAGAGTTGTTACAGCTAGTCTTTCAATATTCAGTTCCCGTATTCAATAATGAAAGCAAGATGGATTATCCCTTGTTACATGTGACAGGCATGATGAAATAAGAATTATCATAGCTATTTACTACTTTTAAAAGAAGAAATGTGATAGGAAATGAAACTGCTCAATGTGATACTTTAGAAACGTTGATCAACAGCACCTCATAAAAGTGTCCATTGAAAATGCCTGAAATAATTCTTCCCAAATGCGTTTACTTTAATGTTACTTGTAGGATATAAAACTTTTACCCCTTTACTATGTGCAAACTTCCCCAGTATTTTATTAAAAGTGATTCCATAATCTACTGAGCTTTTTCATGGAAATAATTTTATTCCTGCTTTTCTGATGTCATCTCACTTAATGTGAGAGTTGAGAGACGGGCTAGTTAATGACATAGTTTGTGACATCTCATTAAATAATAGGGCATCATGATCTAACATTCTTAGGAAACACAGACAGAGTGATCTTACACACTGGAGTGGGTTGCCATTTCCTTCTCCAGTGCATGAAAGTGAAAAGTGAAAGTAAAGTCACTCAGTCATGCCGACTCAGCGACCCCATGGACTGCAGCCAACCAGGCTCATCCGTCCATGGGATTTTCCAGGCAAGAGTACTGGAGTGGACTGAAAGTATAGTAAATATTAAAAGTAATATTCAGCTAATTTGTATATTTTGAGAAATAAAGCCTAAAGTAACTGAAAAGCTTAAAATATATATAAAGAATGTAACTTGTCAAAAATGTGACTAAAAGCTACATGAGTGTAAATTTTTTATTCATTAACTTCTATGCATTTATTCATTCAACAAATACTAATAAACAGTATATGTTAGACAATTTTCTAGATTCTTGGTATAGCACAACGAACAACAGATCAGAAAAAAAAAAAGCATACTGTTGTGATGATTACTTTCTAGTGCATGGAAAGATACAATAAAATAAGTAAATAAAAATAAAGCAGGGTAAAAGGATTACCAGCAAGAAGAGAGCATTGTGTGTTTTATTTTTATTTTATTTACTTATTTGGCCACATCGGGTTTTAGTTGTGGTACGTGGGATCTTCGATCTTAGTTGCAGCATGTGGTACCTCTAGTGGTGGTATGTGGAATCAAGTTCCCCAACCAGGGATCAAACCTAGGCCCCCTGCATTGAAAGCGGGGAGTCTTAGCCATTGGACCAGGGAAGTCCCGAGCATTGACATTTTTAAAAGGATGATCAGGAATCCTCACTAAAATGATCCTTAAAATCTTGAGTGAAGATTTTAAGAGAGTGAAAAGAGTGAGCCTTGAGTATGAGGAGGAACAGCATTCCTAGAAATGGAAATTAACACGTGCAGATTCCCTGAGATAGGAGGGAGTATTTGAGTATTTGAGCACAGCCTAGAAATCTAGAATAGTTGCAACAAAGTGAGCAGTAGGGAAAGAATATGAGACAAAGAGAACATTAAGGGAGAAAGATCACACAGGCCTCTTAAAATATCATAAAGATTTTGCTTTTACTCTTACGAGATGTGAAGCCTGGAGTTTTGAACAGAAGAGAGAAATAATCTGACACTGCTTTAAGAGTATCACTCTGGTCGCTGCATTGAGACAAATATTGGATAAAGGTGGTAGCTGGAAGGCCAGTTAGAAGGCTGTTTCACTAAGCAAGGTGAGAAACCATTTTATTTGAACCAAGATGCTAGGCAGTAAAGTGGTCAGACTGTGGATATGTTTTGAAGATAAACCAAGAGGGTTTACTAGTTGAATATGTGGTAGAAGAACCAGAAAAATTAAGTATGACTCCAGGGTTTTTGGTCTAAGAAATTAAAGTTCCCATTAACTGAAATGGCAAAGATTTTGGAAGAATCATGGTTAGAAAAAATGGGGAGTTCAGTTTGGGACATGCTAAATTTAAGATGGTGGGTATCTAAGTAAGAATGTCCAGTCAAAAATTAGATGTAGGAATCTGTAACTCTGGGGAAGGTGCTATAGTTAAAGATATAAATTTGATACTCATCAAATGTAAATGCTATTCAAAGCCATAAACCTGGATAAGATCATCAAACATCCAGATGTTCGTAGATATGAGAAGGAGCCAGAAAGTAACACTTAAAAAGACAGCCAGTGAGAAAGGAAAGAAACCAAGACATGTTTTCTTGGAAGGTACTTTTTAAGTGTATTTCAACGAGGAGGGAGTGAATGATTGGTCAACTTCTGCTGATAAATAAAATGAAGGCTAAAAATAATCATTGGATTTAGTAACATGGAGAAGTTTCAAGGAAGGTTGAATTTGAAAGTGCAATTAGGGTGAACTTTAATACAGAATAAATACTCAATCACTCAGTCATGTCCGACGCTTTGTGACTCCTTGGACTGTAGTCTACCAGGCTCCTCTGTCCATAGAATTTTCCAGGTAAGAATACTAGAGTGGGTTGCCACTTCCTACTCCAGCACATATAGATAACCCTTTTAATGAGCTAACCTCTAAAAAAAAAAAAAAGAGCAGCTGGTAGGAGGGGGATGGGGAGATAGAAAGGGTTTTTTTAATCTGTTTGGGTTTTTTTAAAAAATATTTATTTGCTTTTTTATTTCTCTGGCTGTGCCAGGTCTTAGCTGTGGCACATGGGATCTTTAGTTGTCACATTTGGTATCTAGTTCCCTGACCAGGGACCAAATCTGTGCTCCCGGCATTGGGAACATAATGAGTCTTAGCCACTAGACCGTGAAGGAATTCCCTCTGTTTGGTTTTTAATGGGAGGAATAATAACATATTTGCATGCTGATGTGAATGAATGAGTAGAAGGGAAGAAGGGATGATGCAGTTGAATTAGTAATGGGAAGAAAAGGAGGATTTTGTTGCAAATGCTGGTAGTGTTGTATAAGAGCTTAAGGGATTTCTCTCCTGGTTGCTTCACATTTCTCAATGAAATAAAAGACTAATCAATTGAGAAAGCGATGTTTAAACAATGAAGAGAGATGAGAAGGTAGGAAAGAGGAATGTGGGGGAGTGCATGAATTAAGGCAATAGAAAATGCCCTGCAGGCAGCAATGAGAGCCAACTTAAAGATTTCAGTGAAAGATTTACGGTGAGACTGCTTTGCATGAGTGTTTCTTCAGCCACGTTCAGGCGCAAGGGAGAAGGTGCTGAACAGAGGGGAATTAGACTTGACAGGGCTTGTTGCTTTTCAAAGCAATTATGATGACATAGGTTACCATAGAATTGGAAAACAACCTCAACAGTATAAACCCTTGAATGTTTTCTTAATCTTTCTCCAAAAAAGAAACTCACTTCTCAGAATAGTTCTGTTAACATTCTCCTAACAAAGTCAGAAAGCCTGGCAGTGATGGACTCAGATCATAGAGGTCTCAGTGATGGTGGACTATGAATGGGCACTGAGAGGGCTACCTTATGGCCAAGGCTAGAGGAGGACAGCTTAGCAGGGGATCCCCGAATATGACCAGGGTATCGTCAGAAACAAGTGCAGGGGGTAAGAAAGTTGGAAAGAAAAGGCAAAGCTGGAGATATGACGCTAGCTACATTATTTCACTGTGCCCAGCCATACTTAAGACATGAAAAAGAAGTTCAAATGGTAAGCTATTATATTCTGTAATACTTTGCTCAGAACGTCCTTTGGGATAGAGAAGCCATGAATCCATTATACTTCGTAGATGGGACACGATTTAGTGGAGTAATACCTGAAATCAGGCGCTTAATTGTGCAATTTCCCTAGTGTCATGGTCACAGTTCCTCACATCAGATAAGAATTAATAATCATTAATTAATCAAGGATTGTTTCGTTAACAAGGTATCTTTTAAAATAAACCAAAAAAAAACTATATTTAAAAAGTAAGATAATAAAAAATTGCTAAAAGAGAGTCAAGAATAGGTTGTATTCAGGACCAGCAACTCCTGAGGACTACTTCCAGAACTGATGGTTTCCAGAAAGACTTAACTGTTGAAATGAGGCTAGAATTGTTCTCTATCAACTTTCAGTGTCAGTTATTCTGCTGAGATTTTAGGCTCAAGTGGGCAACTGTTTAAGGCTTTGTCTTGATATGGAAAAATGAAATTCATTCATTTTTTTCCATTCATTTATGAGATAAATATTTATTGATTACTTACTAAGTACTGACATCATGCTAAGCACTGGAAATATGAAGAAAAATAAAATTCAGTTCTGTCCTTTTTTAATGAGTTCACATTTTAGTGAGAAAGTAAGTGTTAGCTGCTCAGTCATGTCCAGTTCTTTGTGACACGATGGACTGTAGCCCATCAGGCTCCTCTGTCCATGGACTTCTCCAGGCGAGAATACTGGAGTGGGTAGCCATTCCCTTCTCCAGGGAATATTCCTGACTCAGAGATTGAACCCAATTCTCCTGTGTTGCAGGCAGATTCTTTACCATCTGAGCCACCAGGGAAGCCCCCTAGTGAGAAAATAAGCATGTAAAAAATCATTAAATTACGTGGTAGGTGGAAATATGAGGTCACAACTAATCTTTAAATGTATAGGACATTAGGATCACAAATAGAACCACCTAATCCCACTTAATTGGTCCAGGCAATTTTCCTAGAGGATAATACACTGAAACTGAGCCTTACAAAATGAATAGGCATTACTACAACAGAGAGGGAGAAGGACACTCCCTTACACAGATATCATATGGAAGGAGTAAATATTTCCAGCAGTGGGAAAGTTACCATTGATGTTTGCTGCTGGTTGAGAGATGCCTTAATTTCAAAACACTGACCACAGGCCACAGTTAAAATCCTTGTTTTTAGAATAATGTGAAACCAAAAAAAAAAAAAAAAGAGAGAGAGAGAAATAGAAGATTACATACATACTTTTCAATTATTATTTTTATTGTTTTAAGCTTATTTTAGAATAAGTCTCTTCTGTAGTCACTTCACTGTATAAGTGACTTTGTGGTTAATGATTGACAGTAATCTAAATAGTCATTGAAATTGTTTTCTGGATTAAATAAGGTGTGTCTAATCTGTACTGCCATGTTCATCACAACTTTATTCATGGTAGCCAAAGTACAGAAACAACCTAATGTCCATCAGCAGATGGGAGGATCAAGAAAATATGGTGTGTGTATACCCTGGGCTGCCAGGGAATCCATGAGATATATACATACATACATATACATCTATATATGTGTATATGTATTACCAACAATAGAATATTATTCAGCCTGGCAAAAGGAAGAAGCCCTTCATTTGCACCAACGGGATGAACCTGGAGGGCATTACAGTACATAAAATAAGCCAGATGGAAAGAAAATGATGTCACCTATATGTGGAATCTTTTTTAAAAATAATGTTGAACTCAGAAACAGAGTAGAGAAGTGGTTGATAGGGGTTAGGGATGAGGGAAATAGGGAGAGCTTGGTAAAAAAAAAAAGGTACAAACTTTCAGTTATGAGTAAAGTCTGAAGACCTAATATATAGCGTGGTGACTATAGTTGATAGCAACACTGTATTATTGTGTGATTAAAATTTGCTAAGAGAGTAGAACTTAAATATTCTCATATACATAAACACAAAGAAGGTGATAGACTTGTTAACTCCTTTGAGGGGGAATCTTTCCACAGTATGTATATATGTATATTAAATCCTGAAATTGTATTCTTCAAATATCTTACAGTTTCATTTGTCAGCTATACCTCAATACAGCTGGAAAAACTAAACTAAGCATAGAATATCTAGAAAACTTACACCTAAATTAATTTTAACCTTCCAAGAAAACTTTAGAAAAAATTATGAAAGAGTATGGTATAGTTTGATCAGTTTATTCAATGAGGAGGTGTATTTTTTGATAAAGTGTATGTTTTACAAGCACACAGTTTACACTTCCCATGTAGTGACTAGCCCTCTGGAATAAATGAGAGCAGTATGGCAGAATGCCCAGAGGCAGAATATAACAAGTGCTTTAAAAAATAACTCCTCATCACCACTTCATTTCCTGCCACTGCCACTATATATTTCACATTTGAACTTGGGTATATTATACACTATATATGTCACTGCAAACCTGATCATTTGTTCACATGCACATTCATGGTTGCTTATGCTGAGTTACCTGCCCTTTCCACACCCTGGATTACTGAGGATAAATTGTACTAAATTTGGTTTCTGCTCTTGCATATGTGACAATGTTTCTCACAGTTACATAGTTTATACAAATATTTTGGGAGTTTGAGTATTGAAATTGTTAATTTGTTAATTGTTTTTATTAAAGTTGGCCATTCCAATTGTGTTTAACATATTCAAATAACTGTTCCTGCTTTTTAAAAAGTTGGAATCTTAATGTGCCTTAAAAACAACATCTATCAGAAATCATGTTAAAGTACGATAAAAAATTATTTATCCTTGGGATTAGTGAGATTTTATGAAGCAGTAAGACCCTATTAAGAAAACATCTTCTTGGGAATATATAGGGAAATTTAAAACTCTTGAATTTTTCCAAGATAAAAAAAAGATATAAATGCCTTACTGGCTAAAGAACAACAGCATACATTGGCATTGATCCAACAGCTTCTTGACTAGTAATAATAGGAATCTAATTCTGGCGGGCATGAGAATCATTTGAGAACATGTAGTATCGAAATAAAATGCCTAGGTAGATCAATATCACAGTTATTAGAAGGAGACTAATTGAAGCATTGTGAACAATTACTACAAAGTATTGTCCCAACGCATATTTTTTCACCTTTATTTTGTCCATTAGGTACTGTGAATTTCCCCCCACTAGATTATGGCTGAAAGGATCGGGCCCACTGGAAATCCTCAAAAGCCATCAGCTGAAACTAACCCGAAGCCAGAGGACAAGGCAACCCACTGATGCAGCTTATTCATTCAGCCCCAACAGAGCAGAACAAATAAGGCTGAAGAGTAGGTATGGACTCGCACAGAGAAGACAGCTGGCACAGTGAGTGATGTGTGTGTGTGTATTTCTGTATATACCGTATAGATATTTCTATATTTGTCTAACATATATATATGTTATATATGCACTATTATTTTATATATTATTTACTAAGTTGGTTTGGGGCGGGAAAGCTCTTGACTAACCATTTCTGAAATAGTGTGTAGCTATGTTTGCCAGTTTTCCTTTAAAATGAAAGAGAAAATGAAATGAATGAAAGATCTAAGAACATTTCATGGACTTAAGATAATCTGTCTAGATGATATCTATTTATTTGTCATTTTTATTTTGGCTGTGCTGGATCTTTGTTGCTGTGCGTGGGCTTTCTCTGGTTGCAGTCTGCGGGCTTCTCATTGTAATGACTTCTCTTGTTGCAGAGCATGGGCTCTGGGCGCGCAGGTTTCGGTAGCTGTGGCTCCGGGACTATAGAGCACTGGCTCAGTAGTTGTGGCACATAGGTTTAGTTGCCCCACAGCATGTGGAATCTTCCCAGACCAGGGATCAAACCTGTGTCCCCTATATCGACATCAGATTATTGACCATTGAACCACCTGGGAAGTCCTAGATGGTATCTCTTAAAATAATTATTTTGAACTTCCAATAAAATACTTAAGATGGAAGGATACATACTGTTCAAAGTAAAATGAGAAGATGTTAATGATTTCCTGCTCTCTGCTTTGAGTGGTTTTGCTTAAAAATACAAATAATCTTCCAGTGTCAAATCTATTGGATATTCATTTTTCCCTCTTATTTCTGTTGTCCATTGTAACCAAAAAAAGTTCAAATAGCAAGTGGTTAATTTCATATCTGGTTACACATAAGATGGTGTGGGTATGAATTATTCTTCTCAAACATTTTTTAATGTAAGTGTGAAGTACATCTCAGTTTTTAAACATGTCAGCAAGAAGAAAATGTAAAAGTTCCTGTCTTAAAGTGCCCTTCATTAACTCATCAGATTAGCAAGCTTTAAAAGAACATTTAAAATCTTTTTCTTTTTCCTCTGTATAATTATATATTAGATTTTAATTCTGACGATATAGTGTGAGTGTATATATTAAATGGTGTTTTAATGTTTTAGCAGAATATATGAAGTACTTATAGAAACGCTCGGAGAAGGCAATAGCACCCCACTCCAATACTCTTGCCTGGAAAAATCCCATGGACAGAGGAGCCTGTAGGCTGCAGTCCATGGGGTTGCTAGGAGTTGGGCACGACTGAGCGACTTCACTTTCACTTTTTACTTTCATGCATTGGAGAAGGAAATGGCAACCCACTCCAGTGTTCTTGCCTGGAGAATCCCAGGGACGGGGGAGCCTGGTGGGCTGCCGTCTCTGGGGTCGCACAGAGTCGGACACAACTGAGGCGACTTAGCAGTAGCAGTATAGAAATGCTAGTCTAAAAGACCATTGGTCTGCAATGGTTTTTAAAAATATAATCTTTATCTCTGATTGCAAAGCAGTATGCTGCTAAGTCACTTCAGTCGTGTCTGACTCAAAAGGTTTTTGAACATGTTATTTTAGGGTTTTATAGAAAATAAAATTTTATGATCATACTTCTTTACAACATTCCCTTGAAAACATTCATCAAACTATTGTATTAAAATGAATCCTGTTATTTCTGGAACTCCTAAATATTATGGTTTTTTTAACTTTTTATTTTATATTGTGATATAGTTTATGGTGTGATAGTTTCAGATGGACAGCAAAGGGACTCAGCCATACATACACATGAATATAGTTGTTTTTAAGTGTTATCAAATGACGTCCTGATCTTGTATTACACTATCTTTGCCTGTTAGAAAAAAAAAAATGGCATGATACTCTTTTTTGATAAAAAATAGAATAATTACTTCAGATGTGTACAAAACAAATTTAAATGTGAATTCCATTTAAATACAAATGGTGTTCAGCAGTGATGCTAGCATTCATTTTTAATCAAGAATATAGCTAGCCAGTACTGTTTGCAACAGACATCATAGAAAATTATATTTGTTCCAGGTAACCATGCTTTCTATTTGTCTAATTCATGTATATGATCAATTGTTAATGAAAGTTTCCAGATAATGCATACTGATAAGATAGATGTAACATAGTGAATTTTTATATTATATAATTTTTAAAGTACCATGTAATCCAGTGGATTTTAAACTTGAAACTACTGTCAAGTTTTACTAATCCTTGAAAAGTTTGAAACAGAAAAATGAGTAAAATATGGCTAAAGATGACACAAACATCTGGATGTCACATTTGAACATTAATAACTTATGAAACTTACTGAATAAAATAAACATTATACTTATTTCCATGTACATCTCTTCTTGATTTTCCCTTTAAGTGCTTGCAATCAGAAGGTAAGCAGTAATTCATGTTCAAGATAATTAACAGACGCATCGATTATTAATTGATAGTTTACAGACTACAGAAGTTTTATTGTTAAGCCATAGTGTAGATTATAGACACCATATTAAAAGATTAATTTCATTAGTCTGTGGTTTTGCTACCTTGTCTCTTCTTATATGAGAAAAGAACTTCATTAAAACCAAGGTTTTTCTAAGTTATATTTTTATCTGTTTGTATTCATCATATTAGTTGTACTGCAGTTGCTTAAATTTCAAATATGTATATACTTTAAAAAGTTCTATTCTCAGAACTTACTCAATAGAAGAAAAAAATCACCAGGATATAAAGATACAAGTGGATGATATTTATTACTATGATATTTGTGTTAATAAAAAAATTTGAAAATAAGTTAAACGTCTATCAATAAGGGAATGTTTCACCAAGTAGGGATTCAGCTTTGCTTAGCCTGGGTCTTCTGTAATGCAGAAGGCAAGGATTTCGTTAGGGGAAATGCATATAGGAAGGAAAATTGGGAGGGAGCCTGATTGGGCTGTAAGAGCCATCAGGCTGCAAAGCAAGTCTGAACCCAGTATGGAGAGAGGGAGAGATGATTGGATGGAGGCATCCTAGACTGCCATACAGTCTACTGCCATACAGTCTAAGGAACGTTCAACAAGGTCATCAGCGTTTTCAAGTCAAGGTCAGCCATCAAAGGGGCCCATGTCAACCAGGAAAAAACAAAACAAAACTATCTCTGCCACACTCAGTCACTGGCTGAAAGCAGTTCATAGGGAACATGGCCTGCATGCAAATGTGCTGATGAATTTCAAGACAGCTGTTAGGTTCCTTGGTCGTCTATACTTGCTGTAGCTGATGGACTATAGCCACATCCACATAGTCATGGCAGGCATCCCAGGCCACCTCTAGCAAAGCAAGAAGATATTTATTTAGAAGGATTTCTGTAATACATTGTTTAATAATTTCCTTAAAAGTTATATTGTAGTATTTCTATAGCATCTCATACAATACAACCATATAATAACCCAGAACAATTAATAAGCATCTATTTTAATTAAAATGTAAGACAAAGAAAGAATGAAAAAATAATTCTGATGCCTGATATCAGGCAACACAAATAGACAGGGCTTGTAGGTATAGCAGGGATACCTAGCTTTTCGCTGGTTTAGCTTTTCAGATCTTTCTAAGGTGATTTCTAGCCTGGAAATCTTGTTAGACCCATCTCCATTCTCTGCCCTTCCTTGTCAATTATTCCTCCCTTTCCCAAGGCTTCTTCCATCTGTCCTTCTCACTTTTGTTTTTCATCTCCTTGGGAAAGACTAGAGATCTCTTCAAGAAAATTAGAGATACCAAGGGAACATTTCATGCAAGGATGGGCTCAATAAAGGACAGAAATGGTCTGGACCTAACAGAAGCAGAAGATATTAAGAAGAGGTGGCAAGAATACACGGAAGAACTGTACAAAAAAGATCTTCACGACCCAGATAATCATGATGATGTGATCACTAATCTAGAGCCAGACATCTTGGAATGTGAAGTCAAGTTGGCCTTAGAAAGCATCACTATGAACAAAGCTAGTGGAGGTGATGGAATCCCAGTTGAGCTGTTTCAAATCCTGAAAGATGATGCTGTGAAAGTGCTGCACTCAATCTGCCAGCAAATTTGGAAAACTCAGCAGTGGCCACAGGACTGGAAAAGGTCAGTTTTCATTCCAATTCCAAAGAAAGGCAATGCAAAAGAATGCTCCAATTACCGCACAATTGCACTCATCTCACATGCTAGTAAAGTAATGCTCAAAATCCTCCAAGCCAGGCTTCAGCAATACGTGAACCGTGAACTCCCTGATGTTCAAGCTGGCTTTAGAAAAGGCAGAGGAACCAGAGATCAAATTGCCAACATCCGCTGGATCATGGAAAAAGCAAGAGAGTTCCAGAAAAACATCTACTTCTGCTTTATCGACTATGCCAAAGCCTTTGACTGTGTGGATCACAATAAACTGTGGAAAATTCTGAAAGAGATGGGAATACCAGACCACCTAACCTGCCTCTTGAGAAATCTGTATGCAGGTCAGGAAGCAACAGTTAGGACTGGACATGGAACAACAGACTGGTTCCAAATAGGAAAAGGAGTGCGTCAAGGCTGTATATTGTCACCCTGCTTATTTAACTTAGGAGGCCTGGCGTGCTGCGATTCATGGGGTCGCAAAGAATCGGACACGACTGAGCGACTGAACTGAACTGAACTGATATCCCTTCATCATCTTCCTATTAAAATACAAGTGCATCCATTTACCCATTCATTTGTTTGCTTATCCTTTTATTTCTGAGAATGGAAGTTCTTGTTTTGCTTGTGTGTGAACCAAGTGGACTCCTGAAAACAAGGGTTTGCCTAATTTAGTAAGTGAAGCCGACTGTCATATAGCCCTTGACAGTTTTTGGACCAAAGAGAGAGAAGAGTTTTATGTTTCATTTTGTTTGTGCTTTGTCAAATTTCTTAGTCAAAGAGAGACCAAGTGACAGGAGCAGAGAAGACAGTGCACCCCCCTGGGATGGAGCACCTATAGACAGAAAGACACTGACAGCCAGAAGAGCGAATATCAGTTTTCAGAATTCTTTAAGAGAATTTGGAGTTCAGGTGAAGATCTTTTCCCATAAGAGACAAAAAGGCAAGTATCCCTTCTTAGCATGGAGCCAACACAGCTAGGTTTGCAAGTAGTGCATTTGAGAGAGAAAACAGACAGAAACTTCAGTACAGACATCAGTGAGCCCTGAGGCAGTGCACATGCCTTTAAATGTGGGGCAGAAGACTTAAGCTGAAAGGCATGTGGCTGGGCGGGACTAGATGCTTATAACTGAGAGACCCATTTATAATCAAAAGGAGGGATCATAGAAATCATGGACATTTCTTACTGATAGTGGTCTAGCTACATGTGTTTCACAGGCTGCTGAAATTTGGAATGTAATATGTAGCGCAGTCCCGTATCAACATTTACCTTGCTAAGTTTACCTCCTGCTCTTTTTTGTGTAAACTATTTACAACATGAACTGAAGATTTTGCAATGTCACATTCGTCTCCAATTTTACCTACCTTTATGACTGGTGGCACCATTCTCTTTACCAGGATCCATTTCTGCATCTGCAAACATAACCCAACCAACAGGGTCCAGCTCAAAGGTTACTCGTATCCCGGCTACATAGAGTGGTCCCGGCACCAGCAGCCTCACCAGGTGAGGCAGAATCCCAGCCCACATCCCTGATCCCCTCCTCCTAAGCCAACTAAAAAGATCAATCCTCAGTGATTCATAAGCAGTTTGAAGTTTGAGAAGCATGATTCTACTCTATAAAGGCTTTTTTAATTTTTTCAATCTAAAATAAATTTCCGATGTCTAAAAGTGCTAAACACTTATTTTCTTTTTTAGTGGGTTACTCACCTCTCTAAGTGATAATTCTCAAGTAATTTGTCTTTAAGCCACAGTTGGTCCTTGGACTTTTGTGGAGGGTGGATTCTTTCAAACTTTGACTAACACATCAGGAGAGTGTCCACTGAAAAATTATACTTTAATTTTTTTAGAAAAATCAGAATGTCTAGCAACATGGACAGAATGGCTGCCAGGGGACAGTCTCCCTTTAGCCAGGCTTGTGCTCTCTGCTAGGTCACAGTCCCCACAGTGTTCACATGGGCTCTGGTCCCCGACAGTTCTACTATTCATGTTGTCTGTCTGGCTCTGACATTTGAGTTTGCAATTGCTGCATGCCAATAAACCTGGGGTCCCTGCCTGGAGGAAAGTCATGTGTTTGTCCTATTCAATGTCTTGTTTATAGCAAATATCCAATAGCCTTTTAAAAAATCCATATTGCTATTATATTAACGTTTTTAAAGGTGATATGAGGCAGTACCTGGCCAAAAAAATTTACAGCCTTAAAATTACATTCAACACCAAATGCTAGTGAGGTTTCTAAGAATATAGGTGATCATTGCTAGCATANCCTTTTAAAAAATCCATATTGCTATTATATTAACGTTTTTAAAGGTGATATGAGGCAGTACCTGGCCAAAAAAATTTACAGCCTTAAAATTACATTCAACACCAAATGCTAGTGAGGTTTCTAAGAATATAGGTGATCATTGCTAGCATAGATGATAAAATGGTATGCCCACTCTGGATAGAGTTTTGCAGTTTCATACTGAACATCCACTTACCATATGCCACACAGTCATTGAATTCTTGGGTATGTATCCCAAAAGGATAGAAAGTTATGTTCACATGAAAGCTGTACAGCTCCAATAAAAATTTTTTAAAAATAAGAAAGATGCACAGAAATGTTCATAGCAGCTTCATTCAGCCCTGTCCAAAATTAGAGACAATCCAAATGTCCCTCAAATGGTCAATGAGTAAGCAAATGGTGGTATTCCCACACCTTACAGTGCAGTATAGCAATAAAAAGGAAGAATATACTGAAAAATGCAAAAACTTGGTTGACAAGTTACACTGCATGAAAAAAGACAGTCACGTCTTACATAATAATCTTGAAATAACAAAATTATAGAGATGGAGGCAGTCAGAGATTATAGTCTCTACAGAGAGACTTGTGGTTATTGAAAAAAAGTTCTGTATCTAGGTCGTGGTGGTGGTAACAGTGATTCAATATTTTTACATGTTATGAGAGCACCACAATAAGCCTAGTCACCATCTGTCACCATAAAAAGTTTTAAAAATATTATTAACTGTGTTCCCTATGCTGTACATGATATCCCAGTGACATTTATTTTATAACTGGAAGTTTCATCACCCTCCCCTATTTCACTTATCCCCTCATCCACCTCCCTTCCAGCAACCACCAGTTTGTTCTCTGTTTGCATGAGTTTGTTTCTGTTTTGTTACTTTTGTTCATTTGTTTTGTTTTTCAGACTCCACATGTAAGTGAAATCATATGGTATTTGTCACCAACCTATTTCACTTAGCATAAAAGCCTCTGGATGCTGCCATATTATCATACATGGCAAGATTTCTTTCTCTCTCTCTCTCTCTTTTTTTAATGCTGAGTAATAGTCAGTGTGTGTGTGTGTCTTTGCATATATATTAGATAAGATCAGTTCAGTCGCTCAGTTGTGTCCGACTCTTCATGACCCCATGGACTGCAGCACGCCATGCTTCCCTGTCCATCACCAACTCCTGGAGCCTACTTAAACTCATGTCCATCAAGTCGGTGATAAGATATATGTGTGTGTGTGGGTGTGGGTGTAATATCTATACAACCCTATTTCACTTATCCCCTCATCCACCTCCCTTCCAGCAACCACCAGTTTGTTCTCTGTTTGCATGAGTTTGTTTCTGTTTTGTTACTTTTGTTCATTTGTTTTGTTTTTCAGACTCCACATGTAAGTGAAATCATATGGTATTTGTCACCAACCTATTTCACTTAGCATAAAAGCCTCTGGATGCTGCCATATTATCATACATGGCAAGATTTCTTTCTCTCTCTCTCTCTCTTTTTTTAATGCTGAGTAATAGTCAGTGTGTGTGTGTGTCTTTGCATATATATTAGATAAGATCAGTTCAGTCGCTCAGTTGTGTCCGACTCTTCATGACCCCATGGACTGCAGCACGCCATGCTTCCCTGTCCATCACCAACTCCTGGAGCCTACTTAAACTCATGTCCATCAAGTCGGTGATAAGATATATGTGTGTGTGTGTGGGTGTGGGTGTAATATATATACATATATGTATATTACATATATACATATGTATTACATATATATTACATGTATATGTATATAATATTACATATATGTGTAATGTATATAATTACATATATACATTACATATATGTGTGTATAATATATACATATATATATTACAAACATTACATATATGTGTATATAATATATACATATATATTACATATATACATATATGTATATTGCATCTTCCTTATCCATTAATCTGTTAATGGACACTTATGTTAATTTCATATTTTGGCTATTGTAATAAGTACCTCAATGATTGGAGTACATGTATATTTTCAAAAAATTAATGTTTTCATTTCCTATGGATAAATTCTCAGTAGTAGAATTTTCAATTCATGTGATACTTTTATTTATAATTTTATGAGGAACCCCCATTCCATTTTCCAGAATGGTTGTAACAATTTACATTCCCACCAATGGTGTACAGGTGTTCCCTTTTCTCCACACCCTTCCTAACACTTTTTCTTCTCTCTTTGATAATAGCTATACCTACAAGACCTTCTAGAACTAACACCCCAAAAAAGATGTCCTTTTCATTATAGGGGACTGGAATGCAAAAGTGGGAAGTCAAGAAACACCTGGAGTAACAGGCAAATTTGGCCTTAGAGTACAGAATGAATCAGGGCAAAGGCTAATAGAGTTTGCCAAGAGAATGCACTGGTCATAGCAAACACCCTCTTCCAACAACACAAGAGAAGACTCTACAGATGGACATCACCAGATGGTCAACACCGAATCAGATTGATTATATTCTTTGCAGCCAAAGATGGAGAAGCTCTGTACAGTCAGCAAAAACAAGACCAGGAGCTGACTGTGGCTCAGATCATGAACTCTTTATTACCGAATTCAGACTGAAACTGAAGAAAGTGGGGAAAACCACTAGACTATTCAGGTATGACCTAAATCAAATCCCTTATGACTAAAGAGTGGAAGTGAGAAATAGATTTAAGGGCCTAGATCTGATAGACAGAGTGGCTGATGAACTATGGACGGAGGTTCATGACATTGTACAGGAGACAGGAATCAAGACCATCCACAAGAAAAAAAAATGCAAAAAAGAAAAATGGCTGTGAGGAGCCCTTACAAATAGCTGTGAAAAGAAGAGAAGCTAAAACCAAAGGAGAAAAGGAAAGATATAACCATTTGAATACAGAGTTCCAAAGAATAGCAATGAGAGATAAGAAGGCCTTACTCAGCGATCAATACAAAGACATAGAAGAAAACAATACAATTGGAAAGACTAGAGATCTCTTCAAGAAAATTAAAGATAACAAGGGACCATTTCCTGCAAAGATGGACTCAATAAGGACAGAAAAGGTATGGAGCTAACAGAAGCAGAAGATATTAAGAAGAGGTGGCAAGAATACACAGAAGAACTATACAAAAAAGATCTTCATGACCCAGGTAATCACGATGATGTGATCACTCACCTAGAGCCAGACATCCTGGAATGTGAAGTCAAGTGGGCCTTAGAAAGCATCACTATGAACAAAGCTAGTGGAGGTGATGGGATTCCAGTTGAGCTATTTCAAATCCTAAAAGAAGATGCTGTGAAAGTGCTGCACTCAATATGCCATCAAATTTGGAAAACTCAGCAGTGGCCACAGGACTGGAAAAGGCCAGTTTTCATTCCAATCCTTAAGAAAGGCAATGCAAAAGAATGCTCAAACTATCTCACAACTGCACTCATCTCACATGCTAGTAAAGTAATGTTCAAAATTCTTCAAGCAGCTTTAGCAATACATGAACTGTGAACTTCCAGATGTTTATGCTGGCTTTAGGGAAAGATTGAGGGCAGGAGGAGAAGGGGACGACAGAGGATGAGATGGTTGGATGGCATCACTGAGTCAATAGACATGGGTTTGGGTGAACTCTGGGAGTTGGTGATGGACAGGGAGGCCTGGTGTGCTGTGGTTCATAGGGTCGCAAAGAGTCGGACATGACTGAGCGACTTAACTGAACTAAACTGAAAAGTCTGAGATGATACCTCATTGTGGTTTTTATTTATATTTCCCTGGTGTTAGTGATGTCAAGCATCTCTTCTTGGGCCTATTAGCCTTGTGTCTGTCATCTTTTGAAAAATGTCTGTTATGGTCTTCTGCCCATTTTTTAGTATGATTGTTTTTATTGTTCATGACTTCTTTATATATATTTAATATTAACCCCATATGGAATATATCATTTGCAAATATTTTATCCTATTCACTAAGTTGCCTTTTCATTTTGTTGTTTCCTTCACTAAGCAAAAGCTTTTTAATTTGATACAATTCCATTGTTTATTTTTGCTTTTGTTTGTCCTTGCCTAAAGATAGAGGTTCAAAAAATATTGCTCTGATTTGTGTCAAAGAGCATATGGCCTATTTTTACTTCTAGACATTTATCATTTCAAGTCTGTATATGTCTTTAATCCATTTTGAATTTATGTTTGTATGTGGTGTGTCAATAATAAAGGGGTATTGTTTCTTTCTTTTCGCATATAGTTCAGTTTCCCAATACTACTTATTGAAGAGACTTTCTCCTCATTGTATATTCCTGCCTCCATTGTCCTAGCTTAATTTATCATATAAGATGATTTATTTCCGGGATCTCTATTTTGTTCCTTCAGTCCATGTGTCTGTTTTTGTGCCAGTACCATACTGTTTTGATTACTAGAGTTTTGTAGTATATTTTTTAATCAGAAAACATGATGCCTCCAGCCTTGTTCTTTTTCCTGAAGACTGCTTTGATTATTTGAGGGGTTTTTTTGTGTGTGTGGTTTCATACATAATTTAGGATTTTTGTTCTAGTTCTGTGAAAATGCCATATGTATTTTGACAGAGATTACATTGAATACTTTGGGTAATACAGGTATTTAACAGTATTAATGCTTCCAATCCATGAGCATGGTGTAGCTTCCCATTTACTTGTGTCATCTTTAATTTCTTTCATCAGTGTCTTATAGTTTTCCAAGTGCAGGTCTTTCACCTCCTCTGTTAAATTTATTTCAGGAATTTTTTTATTTATGATGCAATAGTAAATGGGGTGGCTTTCTTAATTTCTTATTCTCTTTCTGATAGTTCATTATCAGTGTATATAAATACAAAATATTATGTATATTAACTTTATATCCTACATCTTTAGTGAATTTACTAGTTCTAATAGATTTTGTGTGCTTGTGTGTGAAGTCTTTAAGTTTTCTACATATAGTATCATGTCATCTTCAAATAACTAGTTCTTCTTCTTCTTTTTCAAGTTAGATGCCTTTTT